>VXBQ01001599.1:165199-545109 GCA_013400175.1 Phainopepla nitens | reverse complement strand
AGACAGAACGGCGGCCGCCGTGACCAGCTCCCCCGTAAGGGCTAGGGAGGAGAGCAGCGAGTGGCCGGATAAATACGGGGGAGGAGAAGGGCGTCTTTCCCTCTCCCCACCTCCCTCCACCTCCTCCCCCACCCCCCGCCGCGGAGGGCGCGCTTGGAACTGCCTCTGTCTGTCCGGGCGCCCGGGGCGTCTCCGCGCCCTTCCGCGGTGCGGTGCGCGCAGGCTGGGCGCGGGAGGCTGCTGCTGCTGCTGCTGCTGCTGAAGGTGAAGCTCTCGCTCTCCAATTACTTTTCCCGAGAGAGAAGGAGGCAGCAGGAGGGGGAAGTCGTGCTGTGTGTTGAAGGCACACCAGTCAGAGATGCTCTAACGGAGGGACTGCTGCAGGACGCGCCGGCTTCTGCTCCTTCCCCTGCCGACGGGACTGAATCGGGACCACGCACAGCTGGCGTAGGGGCCGGAGCCGTGCTAGGCTGCAGGACTTTCCGATCTCCGCTTTTCCAATAGCTCAATCATACTTCGTCCTTTTTCTTTCTTTTCTTTTCTTTCTTTTTTAAAAAATTATTAATACTCTGAAATCGTGCATAAGAAACACTTCAAGTCTTCCCTCCATTCCCAGTTACTTCACCCTTCCTCTATCATCTCTTAGCCGGATTCCTGGTGTTTTCCCAGAGAGGCGGAGGGAGAGAACCGGGCCCGCGGTCGGCTGCTGCCCCAGCCCGGCCGAGCCGAGGGGAGCCGAGCGGAGCGCGNGCCGACCCCCGCCCCGCGGTCAGACAGACCGGCGGCCGCCGTGACCAGCTCCCCCGTAAGGGCTAGGGAGGAGAGCAGCGAGTGGCCGGATAAATACGGGGGAGGAGAAGGGCGTCTTTCCCTCTCCCCACCTCCCTCCACCTCCTCCCCCACCCCCCGCCGCGGAGGGCGCGCTTGGAACTGCCTCTGTCTGTCCGGGCGCCCGGGGCGTCTCCGCGCCCTTCCGCGGTGCGGTGCGCGCAGGCTGGGCGCGGGAGGCTGCTGCTGCTGCTGCTGCTGCTGAAGGTGAAGCTCTCGCTCTCCAATTACTTTTCCCGAGAGAGAAGGAGGCAGCAGGAGGGGGAAGTCGTGCTGTGTGTTGAAGGCACACCAGTCAGAGATGCTCTAACGGAGGGACTGCTGCAGGACGCGCCGGCTTCTGCTCCTTCCCCTGCCGACGGGACTGAATCGGGACCACGCACAGCTGGCGTAGGGGCCGGAGCCGTGCTAGGCTGCAGGACTTTCCGATCTCCGCTTTTCCAATAGCTCAATCATACTTCGTCCTTTTTCTTTCTTTTCTTTTCTTTCTTTTTTAAAAAATTATTAATACTCTGAAATCGTGCATAAGAAACACTTCAAGTCTTCCCTCCATTCCCAGTTACTTCACCCTTCCTCTATCATCTCTTAGCCGGATTCCTGGTGTTTTCCCAGAGAGGCGGAGGGAGAGAACCGGGCCCGCGGTCGGCTGCTGCCCCAGCCCGGCCGAGCCGAGGGGAGCCGAGCGGAGCGCGGCACGGCGCCGCTCCATGCCCCGAGAGCTGGCGGGACGCGGGGCGTGTGCCGGCGATGACCGGGCGGTAAGGCTGGAGCTCCCCCCGGACGGGAGGCGGCCAATCGCTAGGCATTTCTAGCAAGAATCGGGACTGCAGGTAGGTGAGCTGAGCGCTCCAGGGTGTGGAGCTGTCTGTGTGTCTGTCTGTCTGTGTGTCTGGGCGCTGGTGGGGCCGCCGGCAGATACCTTCCGCGGTTGGCGGAGACCCCGCGGGCGGCGGGCGCAAGCGGCTGCGGCGAGGCCAGGTGTGAGGTGTGCGGAGCGGCTGCCGCGGGCTGCGCCCTCCCATTGCCCTAAAGTTGGACGAAGCCGGATTGAAGAAGTGCTGCTTTGCTGTCCTTCTGCTGGGCACCTGGAGCAGCCGGCTACAGCTTTTCGCCGGGCGATTCTCAAGGCTTTTGTCTTCTCTTTTAATTTTCTTCGAATTTACTTAAAATAACAGTTCACCTGAGCCGAGGCAGAGACAAGGGGAGCAGGGGAACCCACCCGGTTTTCAACTTTTTTGGAAAGGGTGGCCGCTAACGCGCAGGACCTTCGGGCACTTGAGGGTTAGTCTGCCCGGACGCTTTATCGGCCGTCTTCAAGAGAACGGCTGAAAGAGCAGGTGGTCGCTTTTTGCGTCCTCTAAAAACAAAGCAAAACAAAAAAAGGCGATGAAGGGAAGATTCATGGCTCCGTTTCCTTCTGTGTGTAGTGCTTTCCAAGTTGTGGGTATGTAGTATGAAACACGCCTTGTCCATCCTCGTTGCTTACTTTGCATCTCAGTGAGCTTATTTACATACTAAATATGTTGCAGGTTCTGTATGCCACAGTGAAAGGGATTTTCCCTTATTCCACTCCGACTATAGCTTAGCAAGAGAAAGTTTTAAAATAGCCTGCTTTATTCCTGTGGAGCTGTAGGATTGGACACCCGGTTGTCAGTGCAAAGAATAAAGAGCAAGAGCTTGCACTGCCCTGTTAGGAGTTGCCACGCTTGGCTCTTTTGTATGTTTCATTCCTACGGGAGTTAAAATCATTGCTTAAAGCATTTTAAATTATATGTGTAATTACAGTTCTCTGTTTCCTGCTTTTGCTTGGAGCTCATCAGTATTTTTTTTTCAGTACCTCAGTTCTACCACCCTCCCCCCAGTAGACACTGGCTCAGTATTTAAAGAACTGTGCTTTGACTCCTGCAAAACCGTCAATTTAAATAATAAACATACTCAACTCCTATCTCTGAAAACCCCATAAAGGATTCCAGGTCGTAGGGTCTTTGCACCACAGTGGATACATTTAAATTACTATTGACTAAATGATAATTGTTATCTGGTTCCTCTGTCTTACCAGCTAGTTTCAGACTTTAGCATTCAACCTACTATATGTTAGAGCTACTTTATGGGCTAATTTAAGTCGAATTGAGAAATTAAGATTCTTTCCTGTAGTGTTGGGTATACATTCCAAACATAGTAGTTCAGTGGTACTAGGAGGATGGCTTAGCTGAAGTTGGGAAAGAGCATACTAAGGTATTTTTATCAGACGTGGCAAAGGTTACAAGTTTCATTATACTTTTTTACAATAATTGGGCTGTCATCTCATACTGATGCCTAAATTGTTCTGCGAGTTTATAATTAGCAGTAGTAAAGTAATTAATATAAATTTCACTATTAATATTTTATTTCAAAGAGCTGATGCTGCTGAGGCAGTATTGAAAATCATGTGGGTTTTGTTTCACATAGTCCCAATTTCCAGTAGTTGTTCTTATAAATGTAAACTACCTAAGCACCATAATTTCAGTGGAAAGCTTTGCTCAGTTGATACAGCAAATCAGATTTACTACTCACTGGTTCTGCATATTTTTTTGTACATAGAAGGTCCTTAAAAAATGTGGTATTAATTTTAGATACACTGATGGTAGTGTGTGACTGAGATAAAATCTTGATTCTGTCTTGCTGTTTTAATCAGAGAATGATGACTAAGCTGCCAGTATCTTTAATCATACTGGACACACGGGATAACTTTTTGACCTGTCTCTTATGATCTGAGTGATCTCAGCTTTATGTGTAGATGCCTGTAGTGCGCTTGATTATTCTGGTGGGGAATACATGAAAAACTTGTTCTGAATGAAAGTAAATAGGTGTGTGTACAGATGGATATTGAAGATTGTTTTACTGGCAGATTGCAAAGTGATGATTCATTGAGCCCTATCTAGATTTACATAAAGCGAATAATACTTTACACTGAATTGTTGTGGCAGAGAAAAATGTTGCAGCCAAGAAGTTTCATAATTTCATCACAGGTGATGACAGTCTTGATAAAGGACATCTTTAGAAATACAGGCAGTATGTTTTTGGTAAGCAAAATATAACAATGAAGTTTTTCAGATCTGAGCATCTTCACACCTAAATTTATTGCTGTCTGTGTTGCTACTTACCAACCAGTGTAAAGCCTAAATAATGTTCTAGAAAGATCTTGCATTTATTATGTTGTATGTTTTGCTTACTATAAATAAGTAATGCAACAGTGCTAACTAGTTATCTCACTAAAGGAAATCACTGACTTGGAAGACAGAAAATCACAATACCTAATGCACATCTACACAGAAATGTGATCACCATCTTGAAAAATTACTCTGAATGATACAACTCTCAGTGAGCAAGTGGTTCTATGCCTCTGTTTTATCTTCTGCAGGATTTTATTAGAAATGCTTCATTAAGTCACATTATTCTGCAGCTGTTTGCTCACTGAAAATTAAAATAAAAATCAGGAAATTTATCCAGCAGAGCAGTAATATTTTCTTTGTTAAGTACTGAAAGTTCAAATAAAACAAAATCCTTTAGCATCAGTGTGCCAGTAGCACTGAGTATATCCTTCTTTTTGTGATGTATGGATGGCATTTACAGATGCAATTCATCAATGTATTTATTAGTCAAATGTCATCAAACAAAGAAGATAAATGGCAGTAAACAAAGACTGCATGGTAATACAGAGGCTAAAGCAACAGAAGACCCCACAATCTAATTAATTAATGTTCACTTTCATATTTCCACTTTGTATTTAAACATCTAATTTAAATGTCTTTCATCATTTTTATATTGCATGTCCAAGTAATTCAGGTAGCAATAGCTTTTTATTGTAAAAAATATTTTTCATTTACCCTTTGAAATGCTGAATTTTGAAGGCATTGACGCAAAAGTTGTGTAAGGATGAATATAACAGAAGGGTCCTATGCCAGCAGAACTGAATACTGACCTGTCCCTGTTCACGACCATTTTTGTGTTGAGGGATATCCCCAACTGATGTAGACTTTCATTTCTCCCTTGAAGTAGTTGCAGCTCTGACATTTTAAACCAGCTGGAGTATTTGCTCCATTATCCTTAGATCACTGAATTTAAGAGTGTACTTAGAAGGATTTTGCTTGTGCCCTTTTTTTTTTTTTTTTTTTAAAGCATGAGAAAACAATTACATAGTATACTCAGCTTCACAGAGTCCATTGTAAGCACACACTTACACATTTGAAATATTTTTTAAAAACACAAGTTCACTTTTAGGGCTATTTCAACAGGAAATTTGGCTCAGTGATTTGGTTTTTTTAACTGTTAATATTTACTTCAAAAGACTTCTCCTCATGACTAAGTTCCGATATATAACATTCATCAGACATAGGAATGAATGTGGCAACATCAACAGTAATGTTGTTCATTTTTCCTAGTGACAGCTACAGAGCTATCTCCTTTTGCTCTTTGTAGAAATTGGGAAGATAGTGGGGTTTGCTTTGTTTCTTTACATACCCAAGCCAGCCACTCGTTTGCCATATGTAGTGAGTTATTTATCAAAAGAGATAACAAAATAATAATGGCCACCTGATGTACCTTTTCATACTACTAGTGCAGTATAGTCACATTTTAAAGATAAACAATTCAAGGCATCTTCATATAGCTTCTTTCATGTTGTGTGTTTTGAAAAAACCTTTGTAGATAGAAAAGAGAAAGCAAAGACCTTATGCTTTACTAGTTATAGTAGTAGGTAGTTAGCATAACTACCAGGTATGGCATGACACTACATAGTTAGATAAAATGAGATGAAGTCACTGAAAAAAGCTTTCTTAGCTTTTTCTTCTGTCGGAATATATCAGTACAGTGATTTGTAGAATGCACTACAGCTGTAGCTGTTGCTTGAAGTAGCTCTGGAAAATGCTTTGTATGGATTTGATCCTTAGTCTTTAACGCTTATGGGGGAAGCTCCTATATGTTTTGTGGCATGGAAGAATCGCTTACATAAGTGCATGTGTAAAAAGTCACAAAATGTTTTTTCCCCTCATCTTTGAAGCTTATCAAACCTCCCAATCTGTACTATGTTCATAGCTTGCATTTCCTAGTTGCCTCACTCCACATCTTGCTGATCTTGTAATGGGAAACTTGAACACAGGTCTCTTGACACCAGGACAGCGTTGTATACAGCCGCCTCAGCTGTGAGCATCCCTTTAACAATGCCAAGGGGAAAGCCGCGGTACAGGGTAGCACTCAGGTGAAAGCACACATAGCTTTTTTCCCTCCTGGATGTTTAGTAATCTTCTATGTCTATATCACAAATCGAAGCTAATGCTGCAGAAGGTGCTTTGCATTGGCAAACTTCAGGAGTAAATAATAAACAATCACAGTTCAACAAACATAACTGGTTGTGTAAATAGTAAAATATTAATAAATGAGTCAGTAAATATCAAACACTTTTTAAATTGATAAATTTTTAGTCTTGCTTGTATGCTGGCCTCTCTCTCTGTGGGATATTTCTTGCCTCCTCTGTTGCTATATTAAGGTCCAGTATTTGAAGATGAGGTACTGGACTAGATGGACCACAGTCTTGATCCAATAAAGCAATTTCTTTCTTGAAAGGCAAGGAGGCAGCATTGCAGTACTGCATATTTATTTTACTTACAAGAACCAAACCGCAAGAACCAAACTGCAGCTGCTTAGTGTACTGCTTTTGCTTTATTTTTCACTTTTAAAAGCAGAATAAAAACATTTGTCAAATAAATCTGTCAGTAACATGCAGTCTCACACCAGCTCTTTTAGAGACAGGAGCACAGACCTGACTAGTCTCTCACATTTGCAGTGATACTCTCATACTGGGTTTCTTCTACTCCCTCACTGCATTTTCTGCATTGCATATTGATAAGGCAGAATTGTGGCCTCTGATCCGTCTTGCCACAAAGCAGTCAGTTATGTAGCGGGTGTTCTCCCTCTGTCTGGCAGGTTGTGTCATGGACGGGGCAGAGGATGCGGCTCAGCCCTTGGGTCACCCAGTGGATTTTCGTGCATCTGAGCATCTTTATACAGAACAGTCTTCCTGGTTACAGGTTGTCTTTGCCTTCCCCCTCACCATGTGAAACTGCGTATGAGAGAACCCGTACCAGAGCCTTTGACGTGCAGTCATGCAGTCATAGGATAGGTGCTGCCTTCGGCCTTGTGACTGTGCATTTGAGAGACCTGTGAGCACTGCATCCAAATGATGTACTCTAGATCCCCTTTCAGTTGAGACTTTCAGTGTTTGTTCCCATTTAAGATATCTGTTTGGCCTTTCAGGTTCTAGGCTCAACCATAATTTGTCAATGGCTATTGTGTTATTGCATTAAATGACACTGCAAAATCACACAGAGTGGCTTGATGGCTCTGAGGAAAGCTAATGTCTGTCTGTGTTATTTGTATGTTGTAAACGGTTTGAAATGTGGATCTTTTCCAGTAAGGGTTACCATCTGAAGCTTTGCTCATGGTTTATCTGAGATGAATTAGTAATCTTAGTTTGGTTTGAACTGTAGAAGTGTCCAAGTCCTGAAAGTAGTCCCTGGGAAAAATTAGGATGTATGCCTGCTGTGTGCAGAGAGGCAAAACTTGAGGTCTGATCATGTGAGACATTTCAGCTGGTGTGGCTTCAGTGGGACCAATCAAATTGATTCTGTGATTTAAGTCTTTTCTGAAGTGAGCCTGAATAAATATTGCCAACTGCTCAGAGTGATCTGTGCTGAAGGCATGTAGGTGGGGTGCTGTTTTGACAGCTATGTTTGTGTCTGTATTCTGGGTATAAATTTAAAACTTGAGCTTTATTTCAGTAGTTTACCACTCCTACACCTTTTATGAAGCTTCAGTTCTATTATATTCAGAAGAGAGACTATATAACAGTATATTTATATATATAACAGTATATATTTAACAGTAAATTTCAGGAAGATTCTAATGGTATGTGGATATTCTGTATTATACAGTTAGAGGCTACCATTACAATAATGTAAATTTTCAAATATGGTGTTGTTGGTGTGGCACCAAATTAAAATATCACTTTCTGACTAAGTATATCAGGCTCTGGTATTTGTGCAGGAAATTAGGTCACGTTTAGAGCCTAATGGCAGAAAAAAAAATCTGTTTCAGTGCCATTGCAAGAAAAGAATACCCTCTCTGGGGTGTATCCTCTCTTCAGACTCTGTTACCTGTGAGATTTTAGTGTAAAAAAATTTCAATCTATGCAACAAAATAAGCTATTATTAAACAAGATGGGAAGTTTTATCTTAAGATCTGGTAACAGCAGCAAATACAGAGAGATAAGTTCAGGTCTATGGGCTTACTGGAATCAAGACACAAGAAATATTGTATTTATATGCTAACATAAAATACCATAAATTTAGATATGGTATTATCAGCCAGTACACTGACATTTCTCATTATTATGATCCTGCTTTTTCCTGTTCAGTCTAGATTCACAGGAGATAAACCTTGCATTAGAATTAAGGTAATATTTAGAATGCATTACTGCCAAAGTGTCCAAACTTTGACAAGGAAGGCATTACGTTGGTATTTGTGCAATGGATGTTCAAATAAAGAAATGGTCATGAATCCTGGTTGAGGTTCTGATTTAGGAAATGTTGGAGTTTTTTTCCCTAATGCAGATTCATTTTTCCTTTATGGCAATTAGATTTTATTATTCTGTCTATAAAAGTTGTCATTGTGATTGTTCTGGCTTAACCTCAGCAGGCAGCTCAGCCCACTCAGCCACTTGCTCAGTCCCTCACAGTGAGATGGGGAAGAGAATTGGAACAGTAACAGTGAGAAGACTTGTGGGTTAGGACAGCTTAATAGGTAAAGTAAAAGCTGCACGCAGGCAAAGCAAAACAAGGAATTCATTCAACACTTGGCATTGGCAGGCAGGGGTGCAGCTGTCTCCAGAAAAGCGGGGCTCTGTCATGTGTGGCGGTGACTTGTGAAATGGATGCCAATTCCTGCTTCTTCCCTGTAGCTTTATATACTGAGCATGACTTCAAGATGATATGAAATATCTCTTTGGCTATTTGGGGTCAGCAGTCCTGCACCTCCAGTCTTTTCACTGGTGGAGCAATGTGAGGAACAGAAAAAAGGCCTTGATACTGTTTAAACACTGTTCAGCAGTAACTAAACACATCTCTGTTATCAACACTGTTTTGGTTACAAATCTAAAACACAGCTATTTAACAGCTTCTATGAAGAATCTTAACTCTGTTCCAGCCAAACCCAATACACTCTCTACCGCTTCTTCTTACAATTTACATCACACTTAGGTCCCATGTCCAATATCCTCTCATTAACCACCCCTTTCCACTTCTCACTCTCTAATATATGCAAATATTATTCCTTTAGTCTATGACCCACCCGTGTATAATGTCCATAAAATGCCAGTGGAGTTCATCTAGTCCTTGACTTGTATTCTGTTTGTTATGGTGGTCACTCAGGAGAGGAGAGGTGGTTGTTGTGTGTGGTTACAGGGCACAAAAGCCAGCTCGGGTTGGGTCACTGCTGCACTTGCCCTAGTTGTTGAAAGGCTTGTCCTCAACTGGTTTGGGTGGTTCTTGCTGTAGTACTTACTGTAACATGCAACTCAAATCATGAGTTATGGCAATTTAAATGTGCTTCTATTGCCATCTGCATCCCTGGCCCTTTGGACCAGGCCATAGGGTTTTACATTGCAGTGAACTTCTCTGCTTGCCACTGCTCCAGTATAAGTCTGTCCATAGCCCACAGCCTCTTCAGGGGTGTATCTGCTACCGTGTGGACTAATCCACAGCTAGCTGTGGTCACTCTGAAGTGTGCTCCACTGCTCTGGTGTGACCTTAATTGGACCACAGCCCTTTCAGGGGTCTAGCTGCCGTGTTGTGGCCTTATCCATGGCCTCTCTCTCTTCAGGGTCACAAATCTGAAACACAATGAGCTACTGTTAAGAAAGGTAACTCTATCCCAGCTCAAACCAGTACATTGATAGAAGTATTTTTGGTGATTGTATTCCATATTTTGTTTTACCACATAGATCAGCTTGTGACCAAAGCCTAACAGCATAAAAGAACGTAACTAGGTAACTTTCGTCCCCTTGTATACTGCTTTTGCATCAGATGTGACTCTGAGCCCACAACTTGCAGTACTTTGTACATTACTTTGGGCTTTTAGTTGACTCTGTGGGGTTTTAGGCAGCTTTAGCCCTTTAGTTTGTGGAGGCTGGTGTGGCATGCACCTGTTTGTGTAAAAATGCATAGCTGCCTTCTCCCATTCTGATCATGTCTGCGTCCCCTTGGGTAATTGTTGGGAGTCACTGCTTGTGGAAGATGTACTAGGAGAAAGTTTAAGCCTAAATCAGCTGTTCTAAGCTTCTTTCCCTTTGAGACTGTGGTATAATGTTTTAGGTTTGAGGATTTTTTTGACAGCTTAATTATTCTTAAGTATTTCAAATAGTCTTTGGACTTGCTTTGTTTTGTTGCATTTTTATGAAGATATATTTGACACTCAGTGAATATACACTTACTATGTTTTTTCATTGGAAGAGAAATTTAAAAATTGCTAATTATTCATCAAATTAATTCTTCGTAAAACCCCTCTGTAAGAAAAATGTTGACCCAGCTATTGCTATAGCTGCTTGAATACTCCAAGCAACTCTTTAATATGACACCTTGTTCCCATTTCCACTTTAAAAATTGAACACCCAATAATGACACTCATATTCTCTCTTTCCTCATCATGTCTCAGCTGCTCA
This sequence comes from Phainopepla nitens, assembly GCA_013400175.1. Lineage (NCBI taxonomy): Eukaryota > Metazoa > Chordata > Aves > Passeriformes > Bombycillidae > Phainopepla > Phainopepla nitens. The sequence goes on along the minus strand of VXBQ01001599.1, from coordinate 534,530 downwards.
TAACCTAACTTTTTCTCCTCTGGTTCTCCTTGCCCTTCCTTTTCTCTTCACTGTTCACCTCATCTGCATTGGTGTCATATGATCTTTCCGAATGTCAAGTAAATGCAGACTGCAGTCAGCATTACCAAATTGCTTTCCTGCCAGAAAAGTCTCTTTTCATGTGCATGACCCATCATCTCACAGTTAGCTGCAAGTCATTCTGATTCCCAAATTTACAATGTATTTTCTATTTAATGAGCTATTAGACATTATGCACTTTTTAACTTAATTTTTTCTGACTAACTGCATTCCTCCTGATAATTATAGCTTTAGAATGAAACAATTAATTTGAAACCAATTCTGCAACAGAAGTGGCATTATTTAGATAGCATTCCTCCATCTCCATGCACTAGGGATTATCTCATTAGGATTCATTTATATTTGGAAACTCCTGGAGACCACTATATCAGTCCAGTAGGCACCATGGTGTCATCAATAACATAGACAAGGCTACTGCATATGCTGTTTTAATAAAATACAAAATGCAGGTGGATAGATGGCTGGCTGAGTAGTTAGTTTTTGCTTTGTCTAAATGAAAAAAAATTAGTTTATATACTTTCTTCACCCAGGAGAATGCTTTGAGTAAACCTGAGCACAAACACAAATAGTATTCCATACATATTGCAAAGATTTGGACATTTTTGAATTGGTATGTTATGCTCATATATTCTTTTGGTAATGATAATATTCTGTTTGTTAGGATAATTCTTCAAATTAAGTGGTTGCCTAACAACAAGCTGGCAAAAATTGCAGCTGACTCAGTTACAATGAAGGAGTGAGTTCAACATTTGTGGCTGACAGGTTCCCTTACATCTGTATATTTATGAAATCTAATAATATGTACTAATGCAAGCTATAAAATCCTGTTTTTGTCATTGTGGTTAATTATATCTAGGTAATAGGTACAAACAAAATGTATATGCAACCTGCCAAAGGATCACCTTGTGGTAAATCCTAATAATCTCTCCATGAATTTTAATAGTTTTGGATTTTTCTGCTTAGAGTTCCACTTAAACGAAATATGTAAATGATTAACCAAAGGAAAACTTATCCATGACTCTGCCATGGAAGTTGATAGAAATATTCCAGATGTAAAACTAAGTCTCTGATGGACTCCCTTCATTGGTTGCATATTGGAGCTTATACCTCATTCTCACAGTTACTTTGTGGGAACAATATTGAAAATGTTTCTGAGAGAAAATTTCTTTTCTGAATCTGTAGATGTTAAATGCAGATTCAAAATGAATACAATATACATATGATTGAAAAATATGCTGAGAAGTTTTGGTATTATGTAGAATACTTGTCACCTTTGTAGCTGAAGGGTATGTTGTGTATTCCCTTCTGTCTTGGATACTGTAAGATCAAAATTTACCTGTGCCTTATGCACTTTTGCATCCCTGTTCGAGAAAATAGCTAAGTATAGAGGGGAGTAATTAGTCAAGCAGATAGCTTTACTTCTCCCCTTCTTTCTCTGAAACTTTTTGGTTTAGCACTGCTTCAGTTCAGTTGCAATCTTTTCTGGTTTCTTATCATAGTAATATGACAGGCCTAGTTCTGTCAGCTGAAATAATAAAATATTTCTCACTGCTGAATGATTCAGGTGATTCAAAGCCAGATTTTTAAAGCAAAATATTTTTTAGTCTCCCAAACTTCCTCCCCATTAAACAAAGAGGTAGAATACTCTGCATATACCAAATCCTTCCTAAGCTTTACTGTTTTACTGGAAAAAGTAAGAAGCTATGATTTCATGCTTTGTCCACAGCTATTCTATGAGCTGCACATTTTAGTCTCTGTGTCTTTTTAGTGTCCTAAGCAATTGTTGGTAATTCATGGCCTCCTTCCTGGAGAGACAATTTGTAGCTGTCTGGTTATTCTAATTTTTGTGTGTATTCTGGTCTTGACCAGAAGATCTGTATAACTATTATCTAACACCTGAAAAGAACATTTTTCCATTTACTGACTAAGCCATTATGACTTTAAATTATTGTCCCTCCATAGATATAATTATCATTCTTTTTATTTACAACTGGTACTTGCCTTTGCATGTAAAATACATTTGCATCCCTGTAAGTATAATAATGCTTAAAACGTTATGTACTGACTGTATATGAATAGCTATGTGACAGTGTACATTATCAACTGAAACCATGAGATAAACATTCATCATATTGTACATACAGTATATTCCTAGATCATCAGCGGGCTGTGGAGCTCAGACCCACAGTGCTGATCATAATAGTGATGAGACATTGGGAAGATTTAAAGGTACATCTTTCTTCCACTTTTGGGGTTGTTATTTGTTGGCTAATTAACATTTTTTTAATTGGGCTTTGCCAAAGAGTGTATCAGATGTACTGTAATGTTTTTAGGTATTGGACTGCAGATAGTTTTGGAGGTAGAGGGAGATGGATGATGGAACTGTCTATATAATAAGTTGATTCCCACAATATGATTGTTTCTGGCAGAAGTTACTGTTTGAAAATCATTGTGTTCTTTAGTTTCTCCTTTCCTCTCAGATCAGGAGAAGTCTTGAACTTAATTCATTGTCATGAAATAAGTGATTTGAGCTCACTGGAAAAGGAAAAGTATAATGGACAAGCAATTTCTCTGTTTCGTTTTTATCAGCTGTTGCTGAGGTTCTCTGGTAAGTCTGATCTTAGTAAAGACTTTCAGTTTTTATCCCTTAGATCTCTTTTGTGAAGGAGAAGAGAAGCTTCTCTGTTAAGGTACTTCAGTAATGGCCAGAGTCAGAGAAGAAGTGGGACTACAATCTAACAAAAGAAGGAACTGAGGATGTAAGACAAGTACTTCTTTGTATTTTGATGAATGCTTTGTCATATTCTTTCTGTTGGTTAGTGGAAGACAGTGTTTCACACAGCACTGTTACAGGACAAATGCAAATTTGTCCAGGCTCTGAGTAGTTGTTTCCACTTTGGAGAAAAGAAACTGTACCTGGCCTCTGCCTTCTGTTCTATTTTTATTTTATGCTCTTTTCATATTTTCAGACGACATTTCATTAGTGTTTCCCAGAAATGTCTAACCATGCATTGTAGAAAAGCATGTCTGCCTGTGACTTCCTATTGAAGCCTGATTTGTAAGTCCTTTTCATTTTTAACTATTGTAAATACTTTCTAGCATTGAAGAAAACAAAACCATAATTGGGGAACAGGAGAATGCCCATGTCCTTCCTTTTTTAAATTTAAACAGTCTTTAACTTAGGCTTCTGCCCAAGAAATACTTCCTTTGAAAAATGAAAACAAATCCATTGTTCTACTAGATTGTTTTTGGTAGGTTTTTTTTTTTTATGAATTGTTATTGAATGAAATAATGTCTTTGATTAGTAGCAATATACTAACAGTATACTAATATACTGACAATTAGGAAGTTCTATATACCCATAATACAGTCTTCTACAAAAATTTGATCTCTTAAGGTAAATACCCCTCACTCCAATGAATGAGTGCCTATTACATTAAGTAGTGGTGTAATAAAGGAGTACAACTCCTTGTTTGTTTTTTTTTTTTTAATCAGTATAGTAAGTTATAGTAGTAATTTTCTGTGAGAGTTTTAATTTTCCAGTATGATATGCAGTGAACCTGTAATGGTTCCTGAAGTAGGTCTAATTTTTTCTCTTTCTTTGCCATTTGAGGGCACTTCCTCATACCTCTGAGTACTTTCAAGCCTCTAATCCTTTATCTGTCTTTGAGCATAGCAAACATTATGCCATTCCGCTGACTTTAAACACCAGGCTTCCTTGGCGAGTCTTAACTGATTTGTGGTCAGGGTTGACTAAAACAGACAGAAACATTTTAAATCCAAAGTAATTTTTAATATTAAGAATCAAATATAGTAAATATAAAATGGATTTTAAAATACAGTCTGTTCTTTCTATCTTACGCTTCAGCGTACCTCTTCCCTTTGGTACCATGAGTTGGTTTGACTTGTGCAGTTACTCAAAGATCTGTGTTAACACAGTAGCTTTTTCAGAAAAGGCCAAAGGACTTGAGCAACAGACACTACAATCGTTAAAACTGGTTTTTAAAATAGCATCATATCCCTTCATGGTTAGCTTCATGTGCTCAGTTTCTCTGCTAGCCTACAATACTATAAAGCTTTCAGACTGAGTACTGCATACCTCCTTTTTAATTTCAGTCTCAGAGGTGACAAAGGAAGTTTAAAACCTACTCAGATGGCCTAGATCTGTCAGAGAAAAGAGAGTCAAGCCCTTCACAGAACCGTTGCAGATACTCTGAAATTCACTCTGAGAATCTCATATAATGAAAGCTCTTTGGGTGACTGATTCTGTCTAAAAAGGTGAAGGTGGAGCCACCTCTCAGCATTTTCAGCACTAAAATAACTTGTGGTTGGAATTTACCTTTTCACTGATATTATCATGTCCAGAAGCTGGATAACAGCTACAATTGTGTTTTACCACCCCCTTGTGTTACTTGATTGGCCTGAATATCCTTCTCCAGCAATTAAATTTTGTGACTTGGAATGATACAGCTAGATGTAGCAGTCTCACATATTATCATAGTATTGTGTTTCCTTGCCTGTTCAGACATATGGTAGTAATTTTATTTTCTGAAGTTATTCTTTTTAATCATGAAACCTCTGCTCAAAAATGTATAAAACCTCCTGGTATTTGGAGAAGAGCAATAATGGTGCATCATCAAATAAAATTCCTGAGTCAGCATACAGGACCTGAAAAGAACACCTTTTTAAACATCTCCCTCTCTTTTTCAAAGACCCCCCAAAACTGCAAGCTACACAAGATTAAAAGTAAATACACCTTTAATTGTGATTTATTTTCTTGTCAGAAAAGGAACCTTTGCAAAGCTACATTTGAAATGACAGTATCTTATTTTAATGGTAAAAGAAACTCCGTTTTTAGAGACTTCAGTGTTCTTCAAAAAGAAAATCACTTTGTATGTCACCTTGTTGCTGCTTTGTGAAGTTTGAAGAAGAGTCTGGTGCTGCTTGGCCTTAGGTGTTGGTAATTTGGTCATAACCTACCAAAAAGGGCATTAAAGGCAGGATTCAGCTTGAGATTGACACCTGAAATAGGCAATTGGAGGTAGGTGCTTTAGCTTCATAGTCAAGTGAGATCCAGGGTAGGATTCAGGTGTATGACATAATTGAAAACTCTTTAAAGCAACTTGTCTGGCCTCCAAGTGCGACTTCAGATGGTTGCAGAACCCTATCTGAATCAGATGCAAAATGGCTTGCATCACATCTGCTGATCCCTTCTCTTGGGCATTTCAGATGGCTCTTGGATCCTGTTGCTTATCAATAGACCTAGAAAGTGGTTCTTCTTGCTTTCAAATGCCTGTCTACTTTGGGGCAACTAAATTGTACTTCAAATCACAGCAAGTTGGTTAAGTTGAATAACTTGCTGTAAGGGTAGCATTTTAACTATTTGTAGTGAACATTTTAAATGTGGCAAAATATTTAAGATATTTGGATGGACTTTATAGCAATGTACCGGATCAATGACATCGTATTGCCCTCTGTACTCATCACTGGTGAAACTCCACCTTGGGGACTGTGTTCAGTTCTGGGCCCCTCACAACAAGAAGTATATTGGTGTGATGGGTGCTAAAACTGGTGAAAGTCTGGAGCACAAGTTGTGTGAGGAGTAGCTGAGGGAGCTGGAGGTGTTTAACCTGGAGATCAGGAGGAGGTTCAGGGGAGACCTCATCACTCTCTACAACTGCCCGACAGGAGCCTGTACCTTGGTGGGGGTCAGCCTCTTCTCACAGGCAACTTGTGACAGGATGGGAAGACAGAGCCTCAAGCTGTGCCAGGGGAGGTTCAGGTTGGGCATCAGGAAAAATTTGTTGATGGAAGGGGTGGTTAAGCATTTGAACAGGCTGCCCAGTAAGGTCGTGGAATCCTTGGAGGTGTTAAAGAAATGACTGGACATGACACTTAGTGCTGTGGTTTAGTGGACAACGTGGTGATCAGGCAAAGGTTGGATTTGATCTTGGAGGTCTTTTCAAACCTATGATTTAGTTAACTGAACTAAGTACTTACATTTCAATGCCTAAATGTAGGTGCCATAATCCTGAACATCTTGGTGCCTATGTTACTGATAGATAACAGAAAGAATAGTAGTGTCATACACAGCAATAATGAAACTAATTGACATTGGAGGCAATTTCTGCTCAAACTTTTATTTTCATTTCTTTTTGTCTGTTGTTTAATGATGTAGTATAATTCAAAATCCTAATGTGTGAAAAAATCCTCTGCTACGCCTTGGAAGTCTGGATATTAAACTGAGGTCTGAAATATCTCACAAGTTATGAGCTTGTTAATTAAACTCTTTAAGCTAGATTTAATGTTTCTGATAATGCTAAGAGAAATAAATAATCAGAGCTTTTAAATAAAAAAATATAATATGTTACACAAATTATACGTACATGTATTAATAAGAAAGGAGTAATCAGCTTTTAAAAGTAGGTCTGGAAAGAGTGATTCCAGCTTTTCTTCTTGTTTATAAGGAGCATGACATTAACTAAAATTTTATTTCTCAGATAAGGTTTTGTTGCTGAGACCATAATCCAGAAGGATAGTTACTTTCAGAACAAACATTTATTGGACTGTGATGTAACGGGGAAATGAGGGAAGAAGTTTCCACAAGAATGAATAACCATATATTGAATGTGTGTAGAAATCTACTTACAGAGTTTCAGAGCAATAAACCAAATGCAAAGTCCTGAAAGAGGCATATTCTGTATTAAGTGTTTATGTGACAGTGACACTTAGCATGACCTTTCAGATCTGAGGTGCTGAATAATGATGTCCTTTACTTTGGTTCACTTGCAAGACTGATGCCTGCAAGATAATCTTTCAGTCCTTGGTCCTCACTGCATCTGCCTGTCATTAAGTGTCATAACATTGTCATAGCTGTGGCAGTGGTCCATGTGTCTTGACCTATGAAGAGTGGGAAGTTTATAACTTCTGACAGCTACTAGTGTTTTATCAAAATACTGCGAATGTTACAAGGATTTCTTCTGTTGTTTTGATTTTCTAATGAGCAACTTGACTGTGATTCATTAAGCTCCTCTAGTTTTGGCTCTTTGTAGAATATAGGTCTCCTAGAATCAATCCTCAAACTCCCACTGTGCTCATTGGCACCGGGTAGCATCAATCTATGGAACTGGAAAAAATGACCAACATAAAACAAGGCAACTCTCCTTCCTTTGTCCAGTGGGAGTAAGTAATATAAGAAATACACCTGCTTTGCTATTTCTTAGATTCTTAAACTCTTTACTACAGAATTACAGAGAATTTTATACAGAAGAAGTACTTTTGCTTATCATTTGTGTGGTGAAGTGATTCGTAGTGTAGGCAGCAACAACTGAATTAACTTAGTAAATAAAATGCTTGAGCCTCAATTCTGACATGAAGGCAATATACCCTCTCTCCCTATATTGCTCTTTTTTTTGTATTCCCCAGAATGACTCTTTTCTCAGTAAATGCAAAGTAATTTTTGACTATATTTTTATTTGCTGAGGGTCTTCAAGGCTCTTATGAAGAACCTACCTTGAGTTCTCCAATAGTTGTATTTGTGAAGTATTTTTTTTGCAGGACACTTCTGTTAGCAGAACATTGATATCTGACTAATTAGAGATGAAATGTCCAAGCAGTATTTAGTAATGCAGTTTTCTAACTTTCTAATTAATTGCAAACCAGAAGAAAACGCTAATTATTTGGAAAGATTCTACATACCATTTTACCATTTTTTACAATTTAATTGCAAGAAATGATGCAAATAAACAAATATATAACATTTGAAAAAAAAAAAAAAGATTTCTCATGCGACTTGTAATGCAGACATGAAATGTTTTATGGAAGGTGAAATTGTAAGCTCCTGCAGGAATTTGAGGATTGGAATTCTCTCAGTGAACAAACATCATCTTTCTTATGTACTCAGCTGCCCTCCTTTATAAATGTCCCCTTAAAAAAAATAAATTTATATTTTCCTTTAGAATGCTTATGCAGATAAAAAAGTCATGGTACATTATTTGTGGTATCGTATGATAACTATAATTTCAAGCTTCAAAACCAATGACCTAATCTGTTTTAAAATGTTGGAGTGGATAGATGTACATATATTGATGGATGCAGTTTAAAACCCTAGAACCTGTCTATAATAGGAAGAATTAGCATCAGCATTTTGTGCAACTGAACTGATGGTGAATACTATTTAGGTGAAAATGAACAAGGGATGAACTTTGTTCAGCCCTGGTTCAAAGCACCATTACATACTGGACCAAGTTTTGACTGAGCCATGAGCCGGCATACACCTAGAATTCCCATGAGCTATGTAAGAACAGCTTAAAAAAAAGATGCCTGATGGTTAGCCTGTTTTTGGCTATTTGCATGGTGGCTTTTGTAGGACCCATATTAATCAGGATGCGTATCTATTGTGTTTATAGTGAATATCTGTCAAGAGTCACTAAGTTCTTTCTCCATGATAAGCAGATTGCATTATTAAGTTGGAATCACTATTTACATTAAGTTATAATCTTTACTGATGTTAGCTTTGGGCAGGTTTTATTTTGATAGCTATATTGATGTATTTATAATCAGTCTCTATTCCTATAACAAAATAGAAGGGAGACAACAGAACTTTGCAAGTTCTTCTGGATACTTTCACCTTTCATTTCCTCACAGGTCTCCCCAAATGAGTACATCAGCATCATTTCCCAGATGAAATTTTGCTACTGTTACTTAATTCTACATAAAATTTTATTTGCTTTTCGCAGCAGCATAGAAGAGAGCATCAGAAAAACTCACTAAAATCTTGCCTTTCATCCTACTTTTACTCTAAATGTAGACCAGGAAGTCTGCTTTCTGGGGAGCTCGCTTGTTTTTTGTAGTGTCCAACTCATCTGCTGGGCTACCTCAGCAGCACTGCTTAGAGTTCATGGGAATAAAACTTCAACATGAGGAGACAGCAGATTTTACCTTGGGTGAAGCAGATGTCTTTCTCAGAGCCAATAAACCAAATCATCCCCAGTCAAAGCACTTTCTGGACAGCAGGTCCAGCATTTTCAGCTGATGCCTGTCCATGGCACTTTACGTTAGGGATATGAAGTTCTTAGAGCTTTCGTTGACCTCAGTTATAATTTGCGGTTCTGCAACTCCACGTGGGAGCTTTCTGTGAGCACAAATTAAGATTGCACATGCAAATTGTGAGTCAGTCTTCATAACTTACTGTCATTTGCACATGTAAAAAGATTATGTGCATACAATTCAGCCCATATGCTGAAAAAACACTATGTTTTAATCAAGTTCCTTAGTTAAATAAAATTTAAACTACTTGCTAATCTATCTGCCCAGAAGAGTCTTGTCTCAGATCTGTATGAAATTCTTCTCTACACTAAGCAGGTCAAAGTTTTGAAAATTTTCTAGAGATACAGCTAGCTTAAAAGGCTGTCAGGAAATCCTGGAAAAAGGAGATTAACATTAGTAAGGTTTATAATCAAGTAGTCTACCCAGAGAAGCTAATCGCCATTTTAAACAATCTTTGCCTAAATGATATTTTTGCATGCCTTTACTGTAATGATACCTGCAGTGTTTTTTTTTTTTTTTTCCAAAGACTTGTGCAAAACATTCCCAAGAGAGAGAAATTTGCTGATTGCAAGTAGTGTGTCGAATTTTTTTTTTCCCATTTCATTCAATTGAAATTTTTGGCTTCAGGCCAAATGGAATTTAAAACATTTTTAGGTCTTGACCACTAAACAAATTGTAAGAACGGCATCCTCATTGCAGAGAGGATATATTGGCATTTCTAGTTCAGCTTATTTAGTTCAGTGACTGTAGCTGTTATGCAGTACAGGTGACAAGAAGGTCCTTTGCCTCTGTGCATAGTTATAAAGCTTAATTAGCCAGGGGATGCTGTTGTGTCAGCCACAAGGTTAGAATTGCTGTGGACTTCGGATGCTTGAGAGAGCTGTTACAGCCTTGAGATAAAAAGATCTTAAGTGCAAGGACTGAAATTCAATGCATTTTGAGTTGTGACATTCACTGTTTCAATCCATAGTGAAACAACCTTGAAGCACTATTCATCTTTGCTGATCCAAACAGAGTCTGAATCACTTTTCCTGGTCATGGGAGGCAAGGCTATCAGGATAGCTGCATGTTACCCTGAGGACCAAACCTGAGTTTTCTGTTTTTTATTGGTCCATAAATGTATCTGAACTTGGACTGCAAACAGAAAAAAAAAAAATCAGCTCAAATGTCTTAGTTTAGGAATGGTATTCCCCAGTTTAGTGTTCCCACTGGGACTCTCCAAACCATGTGCTACTCATTTACTTCTCTCTCCTGCTCCAGTGGTGGGATGGAGAGGAGAATTGGAGGCACAAAAGGTGAAGATTATGGATTGAGATAAGAGCATTTACTGGAAACAGCAGTGAGATAAGAAAACAAACAGCAATAGCAACAATGCTAATGGAAGGGGTGGGTGGGGTGGTACAAGAAATGAGCAATTCACACGAAAACCCCCTGTCAATAAGCAATTCCTGACCACTCCTTTCGCCAAGCTGTGCCAACCCTGAAGGCAGCACTTCCCTGCCCCTTCCACCACTCCCTCCCAAAAATGACGTGAGGTGGTGTGAATAATCTCTGGGTCCTAGCCATGCCCCTTACTGGCTATAGCAGAAATCTACCCAGTCCTGGAAACAGGTCATAAACTTCGGGATTTTTCTGTGGTTCAGGACCGACAGATTTGGATCCTTCATATGTGTTGAATTTTTTAAAAATTCTACAGAGGAATGCTTTTGTGACCTTGCTTGTGATTATTGAAAATGCTGTATTTTGGCATCATAGTTTGGAGAGCAATATTCAAAGTTACAGAAAATGAGAACTTGCATAGCCATGCAGTTATCTGTGGTGACCTGGACAATTTGTATAGACCTGTTTTAATTTTAAAGGAAAAGGTATCTCCCTTTATGAATCTTTTCTGTACCTGAATCTGTGCCTTTTACACATTCTGTTTGATCTCATGACATTGCTGTATTGTTGATGCCTCTGTATATTGGAAATTTACTGCCCTCTTTTGGGGATATATACTGTGTTTCTCAAAGCAGGTGCACTAGAGTATTATTGAATGCCAGTGATGACTTAGGCAAATTGGAACCCCTCATCTTGCAGGCAGATGATTTACAAATCCAGCTTTGTATTTTTTTTAGGTCTGGACTGAAGGGACTGATTTTCAACCCTTTAGTTTGGAGGACTGAAATTTCTCCAGAAACAGAGAAGTTGGGTGTGAAATATGTTCTTTAACATGGTACTAATTAAGGTTGAAGAAAAACATACTCCATGGGAGACAACAACCCCCATTTGGAATCTGCCCGGGGATAGCCAGCTCTTGGAAAAAGGCTTTAGTCTTAGTAAACACCTAACACTGATGAGTAGTCCAGCGCAGTGTGCAAGTCTTGTGCTCTGCCTGTAGCCAAGTAAGTGCTTCCAGAATCTTTGTGTAGCCAATTAGATTACTTGAGTTATGATGTGTCCTTCAAAGGGCTTAGGGAGGGACAGTGTTCATGAGATCGCATTTCTGTGGAGAAAGGTCATCCTCATATTGTCAGAAAGTGTTTTATAGCAATCATAGGGGCCAAGCAATTGAATTTATGTGTCTTCAAAAAGTGCCAGATAGAGGAATTTGGCAACATTTTAAAAAACATACAAACAAACATAATGAACCCACATTGCTTTTCAGTACAGAGCTCAATATTTATTTTTAGAGAAAAAAATCTGTCCTCAATGGTTAACTTGAAATACAAAACAAAATCCTGGTAATTATAGGCCAGTTAGCCTGACCTCAATACCCAGTAACATTTTGGAACAGTTTATATTGAGTGTCATCACACAGAGCTTACAGGATGGACGGGGTATCAGACCCAGCCAGCATGGGTTTAGGAGGGGTAGGTCATGTTTGACCAACCTGGTCTTTTTTTATGACCAGGTAACCTACCTGATGGGTGAAGGAAAGCGTGTGGTTGTTGTGTACCTGGACTTCAGCAAGGCCTTTGACACCATCTCCCACAGCACACTCCTGGAGAAGCTGGCAGCCCATGGCTTGGACAGGAGCAATCTTTGCTGGATTAGGAACTGGCTGGATGGCCGGGCCCAGAGAGTGGTGGTGAACGGTGCTGCGTCCAGCTGGGGCCAGGCACCAGTGGTGTCCCTCAGGGGTCTGTGCTGGGGCCTGTTCTGTTCAATATCTTTACCAATGACATGGATGAAGGTATTGAGTCTTTCATTAGTAAATTTGCAGACAGCACTAAGCTGGGGACATATATTGATCTATTGGAAGGGAGAAGGGCTCTGCAGAGGGATGTGGAATGGTTGGATGGATGGGCAAAGTCCAATAGGATGAAGTTTAATGAGTCCAAGTGCCAAGTCCTGCATTTTGGCCACAATAACCCCCTGAAGTGTTATAGGCTGGGGATGGTGTGGCTGGACAATGCCCAAGCAGAAAATGACATGGGGATACTGATTGACAGAAGGCTGAACATGAACCAGCAGTGTGCCCTGGTGGCCAAGAAGGCCGCTGTCGTCCTGGCCTGTATCAGGAACAGTGTGGCCAGCAGGAGCAGGGAGGTCATTCTGCCCCTGTACTGGCACTGGTAAGGTTGCTGTGAGTGCTGTGTCCAGTTCTGGGCTCCTCAGTTTGGGAAGGACATTGAGACCCTTGAGCATGTCCAGAGGAGGACAACGAGGCTGGTGAGGGGCTGAGAACACAAGCCCTGTGAGGAACAACTGAGGAAGCTCGAGGTGTTTAGCCTGGAGAAAAGGAGACTCAAGGGTGACCTTACCACTCTCTAAAACTTCCTGAAAGGTGGATGTAGTTAGGTGAGGATGGGTCTTTCTCCAGGCAGCAGCTGACAGAACGAGGGGACACAGTCTCAATCTGCACCAATGGAAATATAGGTTGGATATTAAGAAAAAGTTTTTTTACGGAAAGAGTGATAAAGCACTGGAATGGTCTGCGTGGGGAGGTGGTGGAGTCACCATCCCTGGATATGTTTAATAAAAGCTTGAATGTGGCACTCGGTGCCTCGGTTTAATTGAGGTGTTAGAGCATGGGTTGGACTCAATGATCTTGAAGGTCTCTTCCAACCTAATGATTCTGTGAAAATGCTCAGGATGCCTTTCTTTTTTTGACCTTTCCCACTTCTCAGCATAATGTTGTTTACAATGTAAATACGTTTAAGTGTTTTAGAAAAAAGAAGCAAGACCTCAAGTTCTGGAAAGAGAAGAAAAAAGATGTGAAAGTTTTGGCTGCCCTTCAAGAACTTGAAATCCACAAAATCTTAGATCAATGAGCTTACCTCATCTAGGCTTTTGAGAAGAAGTGGTGTGTGTATGGATCTGTGGCCTAAGCATAGATGTTTTCTGAACCATACCTATGCAAAGGAGATCAAATGCTAGATTTCATAATCTGCTTTCTTTGATTGTCTGGAATAGAAGACTGTTCATTAAAAAAAAGTTTTATTTTCAAAATAAATGGACTGTGATTACTAGGGAGATTATTGAAATTGAGATTTTTTTTTTGGTAGTGCCCTTGAAGAAGAAGTAAGATATAGTGGGATTTTTTTTTTTTTCTTTTTTTGGTTTGGCTATTTTGAGGACTTTTAGATATAACTGTCAAAAGAAAAGTGCATGCTAATATAAATGATCATTAAGAATCAATCATTAATAATTAAGAATCTAATGTTGATTAGATTTTTTTCTTGCTTATTACTATGGCTCATCTGCTTTGATATTATGGAAGGGGAGAAAGTTGTCTTTTGAGTGTTCTTGGGATATTTATTTACAATTCAGTCTCTATCCAAAATTGTAATTTTAGGGTGTGGGAAAAGTGATTTCTGAAGTGATGGATGGCATTTTTGCATGAAGCCACGAAGATGACAAAGTCCTTTTCATTGCCACATTGAGAACTCAGTGGGAGCTATTGCAAGGGCAGTAAGACAGAAGGAGCTCTGGCACAGTAAGGGCTGCTGGTTGTGTCCAAATTCAGCTGCTGCTGCCTGGGACGCCCAGGACTAATGGTTTGTGTAGGCAGTGCCAGCAGCTGGGAGGAACACAAATGTTTTCAAAAGAGGGAACTAGAAGGCTACAGGTAGGGTCCAGCACATTAGTAGTTTTTGCTTGGAAATGTGTTTCAAAGACAATAAAATTTACTAATAAATTGGCCGGAAAGGGGTGGCAGATGACTCAGCTTCTGTTTTCAGTACTTTTGATCCCAAACATATAAATATGCAAAACTTTTAATGATATGTAAAAAGAAAATAGTCCAAAGTCATAACTAGGTGTAGAATTTGGTGGGAATTAGATGTGTGGAGGCAGAGGTTTGTGTAGCTGTTCCTTTCTCCCTCCCATAGACAGCTCACGTCAGTGTTATCTGCTTTGCTTGCTCCCCGCACAGGGCTGACCTTGTTCTGGCTGGCCTTGTACTTTCTCATTTCTTTGTCTGTGTTAAAGCCAGCTGGTTCTCTCTATGGAAATTCACAGCTAGGACCCTTTCAGCAGATGTCTACATGGCTTCTGCAGCTCTTCTCTGCCCTTCTGTAGCTTTATTAGACTTTTACCCTCACATTACAATGTGAAAGCTGGGTTACTCAACTTTCTTGAAGTGTGTAACAATTTGAAGGCTATTTATAGTTGAACTTCAGAGCATATGGAGTGAGCATAGCCAGAATATTTATGACCTCGAGATCATTGTCCTTTCTTCACTCCACCCCCAGATTTACGTAAGACATTTGTAGCCTTTTATTTTTGAACCAGGAACTGTCCTGGTGCATTATACAAGAAGGTTTTCTCCTGGAAACTGCAGATAAGTTAGGCTGCTTTCCAGCAGCATAACTTTATAGAAGTTTTCACACAGTTTATAACAAGATTATAACTGTGAGTAGGATAATGTTTGTTTAATGGGTAAGGGAGACTGAAGTCAGGTTTGGGAGATGGTATCACCCACAACACATGCTGAGAAGTCAAATAATAGCATTGTCAAAGGGGTGCAGCAAGCAATGTCTCTATCTCTACCAGCTTTGGTAAAAATATTTGGACTATGTACTTGGTACACTTGTTATTGCGTGAGAATTCTTGCTGCTTTATCAGAAGATGGGCTCAATTTGGACCAAACCAGGTGCTGAGACTTCTTCTAGGACAGTGGCTTGTATCAGTAACTGAGCAGAAATACACATGGCTGTTGAGCTGCTGAAAAAGGCTGGGAAACACCCTGTAATGTCTCAGGGTAAACAGTCATCTCTGCAGAGATTTATCTTTTTACAGCTCGGATTTTAAAACTGCTTTCTGGAAGCTTGAGCCATTCTAAAAGACTGCAGACTTGTTTGAATATTCAGGGTTCAAAGCCTCCATAAAAGTCTTTCTAAATGTGCTGCTTGCAGAAGTGAAAAAGCTTTGAGATCTTTGTACAAACACAAAGCTGGGCCAATGTCGTTTAGACCTGTTTTATTTTCAAATAAAAATTTTGCTTAATATTTTTAAAGTTAGCAAGGATCTTGACAAAACCTTGTGTGGACGTCTTTCTCTGAGTACTTGCCTTATTATGAGAAGAAAAAAATCTTTATAAATGGACAGTAAAACTAGCGGTTTTTTGGTTGAGCATATGATTTTGATGTGCATTTTGAGTATCTTATTCAGTGTATACCAGAAGATATCTGGGTGAAGGAATTATCTGTACCCAGGATTTCTAATACAGTCTAGTTTCCCCTTTGTATGGACACATTCTTGAGAGTATTTTTCAAACAGAAAAGGACAAATTGTCCATTGTAGGTAGGAGACAGATTCCTCTGTGATGTAAACTGACTGAGATTCCCAATGAAAGCTGAAAGTGGAAAAAAAGTAATTAACTGCTACCAGAGAGTATCAACTCTACCTCATTTTCATTCTTTCAGAAAGTGTCATTATTCTGATAGGGAACTGAATAGAAACCTTTTCCTTCAAGTTTTCATCCAAAGTCAGAAATCTGTTTTGGAATTCAATCTCAGGTTTTTGAGAGAACAGGTGTGGTGACTAAGGTGGCCTTTTGGTTGTGGAAAGTATTAGTTTGGGGTTCAGTGTATGCAGTTACTTTGGAATGGGAGGCTGCGTAATATTGTCAAAAAGGCATTGTAGGAGAACTTCTACATTCCCTGGCTAGTTCCTTGCCATCTGTCTGCAGTGTTGTGACCATCTCTAGTTAATTATTCCTTCAGGCTCTCAACAGATCCTGTACCTTCCAAGGTGATGCCCTATGGAGGTTATGGTTTTCTTCAGGCACTTGGCAGAGCATGTTCTCTTAGCTGGGGATCTCACTCAAACTCTGATAATTGAAAATAATGTCATGACTCCTAGGTGTTTGTCTCATATGCCTAGTAATGTGGGTTGAAGGAAATATGTTACAACATGCTTGCAGGATTCTTTAGGTTTTTTTTTAGTGTAATTGATAACAGATTTTCATTCAAGGTGGTGCTCTTGATCGCTATTTATCTGAGCTTACATCTTATCTAGGAAACCAGTAAGATGACAGGTGCACCAGACTGTAAATATTCAACCCAAATAAGGTGGTACTGTGACCTACTGTTTCCTCACATAACAAAACTAGAGAACAGGAGTATTAAGTACAAAGATGGAGGTCTCTCTTGGGAAGAGCCCTGAAATTTTCTCAAGATGACAGGCAAGTGGCATATGTAATTCATAATGTTTTGAGGGTTCAAACTTTGTAGTAGATCACCTGTCTTGCACGGAGGAGTGATCAGCTAGGGATCAGGAAATTTTGAAGTGCCCTAGGTTGGACGGAGTGATGGAAGAGTATGAAAGAAATCCCAAAGTATATACGTATGGAGGAGAAAGAGGAGAACAATGATGGGTCTTGTAGAGAGGCAAAGAGTATTCTTAGCATGGTTTGTGCTGGAAGCACAGAACTGCTTGCTGCAGGTTGTTGTGGCCTCTGAAAGTGTACTTGACCCCAGGAATGGTCACTTCCATGAAGAAAATTCCACAAAGTTGTTACAAAAAAAAAAAAAAATCTGCCTCAAGAATTAACTAAGATGCAAATTTCTAGAAGTTGTGAACATGGGGAAATGATCACTGCATATTTACCCTCTTACAAGCTCTGTATAAACTTTTTACAAGGCTCCTGCTTTTGATGACTGTTAGAAACTATTTATGGGAGAAGATATACTTTCAGTCTCATCCCATACAGCTGTTCTCATGAGTCTGCCTGACTGGATTTTGAGAGTGAGACACCTGTGAAGAGTAGACTGCGCTCTGGTATGATGAAGGACTCTCTTGTGTCTGCTTTCTGTGGATAATGAAGTAAAGTAAAAGTCCTCAGAAAAGATTTGAATTCTATAGGAACTCTTATTAAAGGAGTTGTAAGCTTGCTATTTGGGAAAATACTAGGATAAAAAGTGTTATACCACTGTACTGGTTTTTCAGTTGATGATTTTCTCTTCTACTAGAAGTTAATTTTAAATTATTTTAAAAGAATCATAACAAATGTTTCCATAAAATGCTGAATTTTAATCACAATTTAAGATGCTCATTTGGACTGACAAAACCTTGCTGTTTCTTAACTGTAAATGTGATTATTGTTATTTACAATTTTTTTCAAGACTTTGCATTGATCTATTTTTTACGGTTCTGTAACGAAGATGAAAACCAACTGAAATTAGAAAGTATCAGTGACAATGGTGGGAAAATCTCACACTCTAGACAGCAGTCCCACTTGAAAATACCAGGAAGAAATCAATTTTTAAAGAGAGTTTAGATAATAAAAGGTTACCAGTCTCAAAAAAGGCCTCACAAGTTTACACTAAAGCTTTTGTTCTGCTCAGTCAAACATGGATGGCACAAACTTTTCAAAACGCTTACTCTGAGTGAATAGGGTTTTAAACTCTGGATTAAGTTTTGTTCTTTATTTTTCATTGTTTGAAAAGCTCTTACTTTTGCATTGCATATAGTTTGTCTAAGTACAGATCTAAGATTTCATTATTCCTAATCAGAATCAAAAGTATCAAATCGAAATCTTCAAGTACTTTGAGTGGATGCGTGAGATTTTTATTGCTGTCTCTGGGATTTAGCCTTCCAGCTCTTATGGAAATCTGCCAAGGGACTTTGGAAATCAATACTTCAAGAGTGACCAGAGCATGAAGGTGTACATAGGTGTACCCATGCGTTTTTTATTTATGCATGCTATGACAGCCTTCCTGGGGTGGAACAACATCTTCCCATCTCAGTCTGCCAACTGTGAGTTCCCTTCAGAGCTGCACTAGGCTGAAAGTTTTGTCCAGTCTTCTAATGTCTTCTCTCATGGTTTTGTTTTGTCAAACATAGGATTACCAGTGAGGTTTCTTTATAGATGTCATCACAAGAGTTCTACTTACATGTGAGCATTTTGCTGATCTTTTATTAATCGTTATGCTTGTTTTGACTTTCTCTCCATATAATTATTGCAAAAGAGAAAAATACTGTTGAGTGTAATGTTTACATCACTTCTTCCATAGCCTTTACACAGAGTCCTTTGGAAAGGGAATGATAGAAAATATCGCTGAACAACAGTATGAAATAATGTAGCATCAACATTTGGAGATTGTAATTTACACAGGGTAACCTTTTTATTTTACATATTCTGAGATACATTTTTACTTCAAATGTTCGGTGATGTGGTAAGGAGAAGCTGAAATGTGAAATGAGTTGCAGTCGGGGAAACAGATTTGGTTGGGGATAAAAAGGGATTTTTGAAAACATAAAGATGTTCTCAGGTTTTAAGGGAAACATCCATATATTCAAGCCTACACAATGTTCTAATGTTATAGAAATAAAATTACTTGAATTTTACTTTGAAATGACATTTTTCTTTTGAAATGACCTGAATTCTAAAATGATTGAAAAGTGTGACACTAAAACCATAAAAAATGCCCTTCTGAGTCCGACAAAACTTTAAAGTTTAAATAGAATTTTTGCAATTCTCGTTTGCTGAAGAGAAACTCTTTTTTTGTTTTAGTCTATATTTCCCCCTCTTTATTGCCTCAGCTACAAACTCCAATGTTTGTAAAGATCTGCTGAAGGTAAATTATGTGGGGCCTGGACTTTTTATACTAATTTAAGTGAATTCTATGGGATTCTTTTTCCACATATGTGAAAATCATGAAAAAAATTTTTTTTTGTACTTGTTGGTAGTGATGCAGTTGCTTGGGATCTAGCTTATATATGCTGATGTTGTTTTCTGTGTGAGTTCTCTTCCCAAAGAACTGAGAGGTGAAAAAAGAGGTTTGGGGATCTTCTCTCCTTGTTCCTTTTCATTCACTCTGCAGATGGGTTTGTAATATGTAGTAACTTACAATGCACAGTACAGCATTTCCATCAATGTCCTATGCAACAGTTATTAAAAGTAAGTATATGTCATGAAACTGCACCATGCTGCACACCTATGATCAATCAATCAATCAATCAATCAATCAATCAATCAATCAATCATCTTACCTTCTAAATTCTTTAAAGTTTCTCATACAGTAAGAGTAATGTGAATAGTTCAATCCTGATACTGAGAGTTCTACTAGAAGTACCCCTAATTCAAATAAGCCAGATTTACTGAATCAAATTGCTTTGTAGAATCTAGATTTTTCTTAACGTTGTTTTGGATTAAGACATATTCTGAAAATCTTATGAAAAATAATTTTATATAGTAATATTTTTATCTGTGATCAGTAGTATCTGCGATTCCATTAGAAACAGCACCATTGGAGAAAAATTAGTTTTAAAATAATTTAAGAGCCGCTAAACTGATTTTGTGTAATGTATTCTCATTAGTATTTCAGACAGTGCTGCATCTAAGGCCTCACAGATCGTGTTGAGTTGGAAGGAACCCAGCAGGATGATCAAGTCCAACTCCTGGCTCTGTGAAGGACACCCCAAGAATCACACCATGTGCCTGAGAGCATTGTGGAAACACTTATTGAACTCAGACAGGCTCAGTGCTGATACATGTTGGATGTGTAACTTTTAGGGTGCTACATCATCCTAAATTGAAAATATCCAGCTTCTGAGAATATATGTCAAATCTAGAAGAAATTTAATATTAAGTTATTTAATGAGATTGAAGCTAATAAAATCTACTTACCAACTGAAGACTTGGTCAGATATCTCTAAATCGCTTCCAAGCAGACACAGCTTACTATGGAAGCTTAGGAGCCCTGTAGATATTGTATATTTTATGCAGAATAGTGGAGAGACTACAGATCTTTTACTTTTCTATGGGCATTGCTTCAGCCCAACTCATTCCATCTTAATATGAAATGGCATCATGTACTGAAAAGCTGTTATTATTTTTGGTGAGTGGCATGCTAATTTTAAGCATGGCTGTAGGCGGGAGTATTTCATATGTTGTGCATTGGCCAACCTGTGTTGCATGTTCCTGTCATCTGCCTGTTTTAGCAAGTGTCTCACCTAAGATTGCTTTGAGCCTGGAAAATTTTATGTCATCCCCTGGCTTTAAGTTGAGCTGCCACTAATTATGGATTGCTCTTGTATTCTGTTAACAGAGAAGATGATCAGGGAACACTCATAAATTATACCTTTTTTAAAGTAAGTATTTAAGTCACCTCACTGCTTAGAGCTTCCTGTACAGTTATTTTCAGATATACTCATGAGTGTATTTGTGAATAGATTAAGAAAAGGCTTCCGCTTGGATACTTATATTTACTGAATGACAGAATGAGATGCCTCTGTAGATGAGAGGGGAAACCAGATATATTCCTTTGCAAATTATTCAAGCTGGCAGATGGATCACTGAAGTGACAAAACTTGTCATATCCTGTATGATTTAGACTGATATCTATTTGACCCATCTGCACCCATATCTGTATTAAATGATTCATAATACTTATAGGCATTCTGTTTCAAACTAATCTGTCTTCAAAGCTTTCTAGTTCCTTGTTATCTAAACTTGAGAAATTCTCTGAATTTTCCTGATATAATCCTAGTCATTCTGAAGCATATAAAGCTGTTGATTACAGGAGCTGTATTCCACTGCTCCTTTGGTCTCCCTTCATAATGAGGCATTTCTGCCAAACCCTGAAGAAATATGTTGTAGTTCAGTGCAATAGATGTGAAAACTATCTATAGACTAATGTTTTTCAATAATAGTTATGATATTGTTGTGTCAGCATTGCTATTCTAGCATGAAAGATAATCTTATCTGTCCTGAAACTTCTCACATATTAATAAAAGCAAATCAAGACAAAGGAAAATTTATTTACCCTTCAAAAGGCTCTCTCTATCTTGTAAGTTCAGTTAAATTTATGAGACAATTTACAAATAAAATACAATACACATCTATATAGACAAGTCAAAGAGTTTTCAAAATAGTGTTCTTATTTAAAATAGGTCTGCATAGTCTGTGTTCCATCGTTAATGTAACCTGATTGTAGTTTTCCATTGGGGGCACAGTGACTGTTAAAAACTCTTAACATCTGAAATGGCATTTTGTTACTTATGGTATGTGGTTAAGATTATTCTTTTTCTCTGTCAGGTTGTTTTTTCACCTTTCTCTCTCCTTAATTTTTCTGGTTTAGAGTGTGGATTTGCTGCATAATCTCATGTTTCACAAGAGCATGGAAAGCAATTAAGAATACTTTTGGACTGGTTTGGCTTGGAAAAACCTTCCCCTGAGATAATTTCATGCTGAAAGCAAACTGATTCTTGGCAGCAGAAAGAATTGAACCTTTTAAAAAGCAGACTCCCAGTAAGCACAATTAAGTTATTCGACCAAGCGAAGGTTGAATTTAGCCTTTCAAATAAACAACTCTGCCAGCTGCATCAGTACTGCACTGGTCCCAAATTCCCACTTCTTTGATCTGGCATGGCAAATTCATGAACGGGAAAAGGTGAGATTCTGCATTTATTTGATGATCTGTCAGATGGAGTACAGGCTGAGGCCAACCCTTCACAGTTCTCTGTAGTGTCAGGGGAACTCATGTGGTGGTCATGGGGAGAATAAAGAATTTGCCCCTAAATTTATTTTTATGTGTTGTCACTTGGACTCTCTGCACCTTGCCCATCTTCCTGCCTTTTGCTTGCTTTCCTCTGCACTAAGACTCCCATTTTGCACACCTTTTGTGTTGTTTTTACACCCTTTTTCTGGATTAGCTTGTGAAAGTATTACAGGCTGTGCCTGTGTGACACTTCAGAGGGAGCAGTGAGATAGTCCCTGTTGCTGAATCACGGTTTCAGCTTGTGTGCAGACTCAGGAAGCCCAAGCTGACATGATGTACATTTCTGCTGGTGTTTGTTTATTATAGGTTCAGAGGAACAGGAGCCTGAGTGACAGTGTCCTTCAGTGCACCCTGAACCACCAAAAGCAGGCAGAAAAGATGCTCTGCTGTGTTGAACTATCTCATTCCAAATTTTATGGCTTCTAATAATACTGTGATCAGTCTTTGTGTAGTATTCATAGCAAAAGAATAGCTATGAATTAAATAGGCAGTTTGTGCATTTTGTATTTCTCCTGATGGTAAATTCTCACTAAATAGTCCTCACACAAAGTATCGTATCCAAGTGTAGAAGAGTTAAGCAATGCTGAGGCCTGCAAGGCTGCAGAGGAGAGTCTTGGCTCCTCCTTGGTTCCTTTCCTCCTGCATGAGCAGCACTCATCTTGGAAAACAAACCTTTTTTCTGAAATATAATCTTAATAACTTTTAGTTACTTTAATGATATTGTGATTTGGTTCCATGCTTGTTTTCCAGAAAAGCTGCTCATTTTTCTTAGGCACTGTGTAATGATAAAGCTAGGTCTGAGTGAGCTTTCCACAGAGGAGGGTTCAGCAGATCTAAGTTCCTGTGTATTGAAACACCTCTATATATGTTGTGTTTCTGAAATGCTCCTTGAGAGGAACGGAAATTTAGTTGAGTATCAAAGTAACTCAGAACAACAGTGAGAGCATGTGTCAGTGCAGCAGATGACAAATTGTTACTGACTACTTCAGAAATCCAAAACTCATTATTTTCTTTAAAAAATTAATACTATTCCTTTTCTCTGGACAGCTATCATAGTGCTCCCATGACTTTTCCTATGTCAGTAAGGACCATCAGACACATCCAGAGGATGTGCAGTTCAGAGCATCCGCTTTTGGTGCTTTGAGACATCCTGCAGATGATCTGTACCTTATCCTTGGTAGTCTTCAAAAACAAGTCCTACCATTAGAGGGTTCTGCTGAGAATGTCTTAAGTTTTGAAGAGTATTTTTTGTGTCAGCTTTTTGCCACTCTACCATAAAGATCACTTCTCTCTCTCTCTAAGGGTGTGGTCCGTGTTTCATTTTTCTTTTGCACATGTAGGAGGAAACCTGAACCAAGTAGTCCAACTTCTGCAGAACAACTCTAAACAATATAACTGTGGATTCAGTGTTTTTCTGTAATTCTATTTTAGAATCAACCTAAATTTGTGATAAATAATAAAATAAACTTTGTGATTTTTTGAGCTTTGTGGTTAAGGTTTTAAAAATATATCCAATTGAAACATCTCCCTTTGTATCCTAGTAAGATGTCCCAAGTTGCAAGTAGTAAATAGAGGTTATGGTGGCAGCTTCGTATTTCAGAACTTTCTTGTTAGAACTTGGTTTACACCAGGCCTATGTGGCTTCTTTTGTTTTAATTTGTTTTGTTTTGCTTTGGTTTTGTTTGTATTTTTTTTTTCACTTGCTACCTAGATCAGAAAAGGCAAAGTTAAAAATTTCAGAAATTTTAATTAAATTCTGCAAAAAAGCAAAGGCTTGTCATGTGTAGTAATTTGTAAGCTTTATTTCAAGTATTCTGTGGATGTTCTGTGCAGGACGGAATAGAGCGGGCCATCTTCTTCTGATGGGACATGGAAATTCATATTTAGTGGTCTTAACAGAGCCACTGGTATTTCCATTTGATTTCCGCAGCCCATAAAAAGAAGCTGACCTCATTCCCTGTTCATCTTCACAGCAGCGTCTTTGTTGCGCTCTGAACTGCTGAAATGACTGTTACAGGGATGCTTTCAAGGGCACAGGCTAGAACAGGGGAGAGAGATTGGATACTTTTCTCTAAGAACAAGGATTAGGTGAGAGTTTCAGCAAAAGGAGAATTGAAGTAGAAGATTTCTCAGATCCTGTGATTAAGTTAATGGACCTCGCTAGCAACTTAAGAAGGACAAAGAGAAATATTATAAATAATCTTTTTCTCATTTGGGACTTCAGGGCAGCATCAGAGCAGACCTGTGTACTTGATTTGAAGCATCGACAGCTCACTTGTACATATCACCTGTTCAGGAATGTGAGAGGATCTCATATTTAAACAGGGTACCATGATGAGAGAAATGGAAAAAGATGAGGTTTGAACTGTGTTCCCAGAATACGTACGGTCCACATAAAAGTACTTCAAATTGGATTATGTTTGTACTTATATATTTTTTGTCCAAACATTTTATTCTTTGCATTTGTCATGGGGATAAATGTTGCACAGAGAAAAATACCTTCAGTCTATTGGCTTAGACACATGGTGGCAAAGCTAACAGAGCAAGTGTGCTGTAATGTTGAATGGAACATTTTAACTTTTACTTGGTTAAATTTATTTCTAGGTTGTGATTATGATGGTAACTGTGGCCTGTGTTAAAAAGTCAGAATGCTCCAGAGAGTGAGAATAAGATTTGAGGTTTCCAGGATGAGTGAATTTTTTCCCCTCAGGAATTAGTGAAGATTACCATAAAGCTTACTGCAGTTTATGTTGAAGTAGTTTCTTAATTGCTCATATATAAGATGTGTAGTGGGGGAAATAATGCTAACATGTGTTCCAAGAATTCTTAAAATTTTTGGTAGCTAATAAATGTCATTATAAGGAAAAGCTCAAGATGATTGATGAAGTAAAATCTGTGGTGACTAATCTTTATGTAAATAATTAGAGTAGATTTGGTGTGATCTTGGAGCAGAACAGATGTGCACCTTGGTAGTGCGAATCTGCATGTGTATTCTTCCTTTTCTCTTAGCTGAGAAAATAACTAATGTCAGCAGAAAAGGGCATCAGTTTCTTTGTGGCCAATGAATCCACAAACTCTGAAATATCCAAGTGGTTTTGAGGGTTATTATTACTGTGCAGCTGAAAAGAGAGTAATCCATTACCTGCAATATTGTTTTCAAAACAGCAGCAAACCATCATAAGGAATATTTGGCAATGCATAAAATTCCAAAATGGAAGTATTTGAACATTGACAGTAAAACCCTATTTGTATTTATTAATGCTAATTTTAACACGGGTAGACATCAATCTGCTTTCAAACTAATGGAAGCTATTTGATTCTAGTTAATTTACCAGCATATATGCTGCATCCTATAGAAAGATAAGAAAGAGATAGGTTATCTCTTGGTCTTAGGGCCATAAGATCACAGGGTAATTCAGGAGAAGGGACCTCAAAGTCCACTTCTGCTCAAAATACGGTCAGGTCTAAAGTCAGACTAAATTGTACAGAGCTTTATCTAGTCTTGTTTTGAAAACATCCAAGGGAAAAGGTTGCACAGCCTCTCTGAATAACCTGCTCTCCTGTGTGACTGCCCTTATGGGTGAAATTTTTATCCATAAATCCATTCTGAACCATTTGTTTCAGGTTACATCCATTGTCTCTTATCCTCATCCCATGAAGATCTTGGCTCCATCTTCTTTTTAACCACCCTGTAGGCATTGGCAGTCTGCTATTAAATACCCTCAAAGTTTTTTTCGGTTAAGCAAACCCTGGTTCTCAGTCTCTCATTGTAGGGCAAGTGCTTTAGCTTTGGCATCGTGGGGGGCTCTCTGCTGAACTCCCTTCAGTTTGTTCATATCTTTCTAGTATTGGACAGAGTTAGATGAAGTCTAGTGAGTGCTGAGTGGGGAATTAAGGGAGGATGATTTCATCTCTTGATCTGCTGGCTGTGCTCCTACTAATACAGCCCAAGAGGTTGCTGGCTAGGGCACAGATCTGGCCCATGCTTGGCTGCCCACCAGGGCAGTTTCTGCAAAACTTCTTCCCAGCCTATCCCTCCCCATCCTGGGCTGCAGCACAGGGGCTTCCTTTTGTAGGGCAAAAGGAAGGGCACTTGGCTTTTCTCTGTGCTGAATTTCTCACAGTTCTTTGCAGCACATTTCTCTAGCCTGCCTTCACCTCTGTGGAATACAGCTGTGCCTTCTAGTGTATCAGCTGACCCCTCTCTGTTAGATGTTAATCTGCAAACTAGTTGAGCGTGCACTCCACTGGCTCCTCCAAGCTAGTGATAAAACAAGCAGGACAGGTCCCAGGCTAGAACTCTGCAGTACTCTATTTCTTATTTGTGAGAATCTTGCACCCCACTCACTATTGCACGGTCAGTACAGCCATGGCTCGTGAGAATCTTGCACCCCACTCACTATTGCACGGTCAGTACAGCCATGGCTCGTGAGAATCTTGCACCCCACTCACTATTGCACGGTCAGTACAGCTTTGGCTGCCACCCCCTATCCCATCCCAGGTAGCTCTACCCTGTCAGTGAACAGCAGATGCTGGCAAGCATCGCCCTGCCTGGCCCACCCAGTGCCTCTAGCACAAAGCTATCCCTGACACCTTCAGTAATCTTGGCTGCTTGTGTCCAGCCATGATGCCGTTTCAGCAGACATCAGGGGATCTTGGAAATTGTGTAACGGAAATTTTCAATCATATCTCTTGAACTACTAAAACAGTTTAAGAAGTTCATTTGTCAGTTTTTAATCAGGAAGATATTAAAGAATTAAGTGAATTTTTATTTATAATTCTGTAGTAAATCTCCACAGATATTAATGTTTTCCTGTTCAATATTTGCTTTTGTGTGCTGTATGATGATCAACCCCTCAATATTTTTGTCTTAAGAATCACGAAGGTGGGAATGATGGAAAACTACTTTCCATAATTGAATGCTATTACTAGTGCTTCTACAATAGGCAAGAAGTTTTTTATTATATGATTATATAACAATTATGACATTGTGATGTTCTGTGTAAAGAAATTTATTTCATAAGGTATTAATTTAAATGCAAGGAATAGGAAATAATTTATAAACATAACTTTTCTATGAAAATGAAAATTGAAAAGGAATTTCATTCAGTGGTATAATTTAGTTCTGAAGCGCTGCTTTTAGATTTTTATTTCATTGAATGAAATTATGTTAGTCCATAGTCATTACTGACAAGTTGAAATTCTCCAGAGACCTATGTATGGGTTTTTGATATGACAGGCAGAGTGCAGGTGGACTGAGCAGAGCAGGTATGCTGCTTCAAGAGTCTTGTTCCAGCAAGTATCCTACTCTGAGATCCTAATTCACTCCATTTTTGAAACTTTGGAGAATAGAATACATCAATTCCTACCTCAAATTTAGCAATGAAACTAATATTTACTCTATGTAAACAGTCTTGATAAGTTACAGATACCAACCAAATATTGATTCTGTAAAGAATGAATTTCAAATTAATTTTAGTTGTCCATAAGAAAAGCTTTATGAAAGGATTTAAAATGTTCCAAAATGTATTAGAGCAGGTAACTAACATCTAAAATTATTAATTGATGCTTGTGATAATGTAATTGTATATTTGAGGGTGACAGTAATATACATTGGAGAGAAATGGTATGATCCCAATGACATTTCTGTTCAGAAGCTCCTAAAACATAGTATTAGCCATCATTTGTTATTTGTAAGAGATTGTCACTATATTCCCTTGTTAACATCTTAACTCGTAATAACATTCTGAATGACTGTTGAATTCACTGCTGTTGCTAATTTTAATAGGAAGTTGTTATTGCTGGCTAATAAATGTTTCATGCTTGGAAATCTGCTTTTTCTGCTGATCTTTAAGTGAAAGGCCACTTAAAGGAGGTTCTGAAGAGCATCAGTTTTTCATGGGGTGATAGTTGCATTATTAGTCTTGCTAAATTAGATAATTAAGGGGACAGCATTTAAATAGTTTTCAAGATTCTTGGGTGAGTATGTATATTGCAGGAAAACAGCAGCTGCAGTTAAGGCTGTAGAAGATTTCTAGACCATCACATTTTGTGGAACCAATTGACTTGATTTTATAAGAACACGTTTCAAACAATAAAGTGTTTTTTGTAGAATCTTCTGTTTCAGTATAAGCAGAACATTGTAGCTTGCCACAAATGAATCTCTAGTAAGTTGATAGGGTGCAAGTTTAATGTTTAATTTTTTCCTGGGTATGAGGATGCTTCAGCTTTTGTTCTTTTTTGAGAGATAAACATTCAAGAGGTCAAGCTGTTAACAAGCCAGACTTGTGCATGACACTGCTTTATGTGCTAAATTGTTCCTAGAGGTTGAATATTGACTAAATTTGCCCTTCACATATATGCACTCTTTGTTAATATGCTGTTTACAATGTGCTAATGTTCCCACAAAGCCCACTGAAGTAGAGCAAATTGTCCCATTGCATTAGTACAGGATTCTGTCTTTGAATAATTTTATTTCATGTCAAATAGCTTTTTAGCTCTACAGCATCAATAGAACTAGTATTTATTGTTTTGTAAAACAAGTTGTTGCTGTTTCCCATTAGTCATCTTTCTGCCTTGCTGACTCACACCAGCTTTTTTCTGCTTTCTCAAACCATTCACATTCTCCTAAAGATTTTGCAACTAAATGTAAGAATTTGCCTTTATGTTCAGTTTTCACTCTTTTTCAGCTGTCATGGATAAGTGGAGTTATACAGGGGAAGCTGGTTCAGGATGCCATCTGAATACAATTTCTGTCTTTATGTAGAAAGGAGCAAGCACTTTGTTTTCTCTATTTACTCTGCTCAGAACAGGGGAAATTTCCGTTTCTTGTATTGTTACATGTCATAGAGGAGCTATGTGTTGTTCCACACGTGTGGCCAGCAGACCTGTAACAGGTAGTGCTGTGCCTTGCAATGACTCCTGGCCTGGTTTGGTGTCTTTGCTCCTAAGGTGATGGTTTATGGCGTTGATAAATTAATATCCTTTGGAAGAGTACAAGCTCATCTGCTCTACATAGAGCAATGTGCTTAAAGCTAAGAATATGATTCGATGAAATGAACAGTTATGAATTTGTTTTGGTGCTGGGCAGAGTTATTTGTGTACAGAGACGTTTTCTGCTCATGTGTCTACCCGGGGGTGCTGTAGGAAAATACGAGATTCCCAGTGTAATGAATGTATTTTACCACTAGATGGTATTGTTATATGAGATTAAGTATTTGCTTTGTGCCGGGGGATGCTGAAGGCAGGAGGACTTTTAATGGCTGTTAGTCGTGTGGGAGGGTGCCAATGGTGGCTTCTGAGTGAAGGACAGATGGCCCCAGGAATATGGCTTAGCAGTTAATTAAACTATAATTTAGGATTTTTTTTCCACCGTGTAGCTTGTAGGCTTTTTTGAATAATGCAAGTCTTTGGAAGTAAGTAAGCTCAATGCGTATGCTGACAGAACACTGGAAATTGGGGAATGTCTTCAGTTGCTGTCATAGTTTTCCATGATATTTTACATCTTGCTCCACTAAGGATTTGATTTTTCATTAAACATATGTCTGCTTGACAAAGAGTATATTTTTCAGGAAGTACTGAAAAGGAAATGGAAGATACCTGTATGATAGGAACATGAGAAGACATGACTTTTAGCCTGAGTGATACTTTAGGCAGTGATACTTGTGCTTACTCATCTACTTCTTAAAAACCCAGGGAGGAAGTAATGTGAGATGTATTCAACCATTTAGCCAAATTATTATGCATTCCATTTCTTAAAGAAAAAGATAGCAAGAATTAACAGCTGTTAATTGTTTGTGTTCTTAGGATGCTTTGTTCGGTGAAGTACCAAGAAAGTCTGCATGAACTCTTTTATATTGCGTGAAGGGCATTATTCACTTAACTTGGGGTAGGGAAGCAGCTCTGAACACAGCAAAGCAGATTGCTGCTTTCATTTGAAAAACTCTACATAAAATAAAAATGGAGAAACATTTTGTATTTTTTTTATAATGACTTTGACACTTCCTTACAGCTGTGTTTTCTTAAAATTTTTGAGAGAAAGAATTTTATACTTCAGCTGATTTGGAGTTTAAATTGCTTTTTCATGGCAGGCTTTGTTTGAGAATCTGCCGATTTCCTGTTTGAATCACAGGCAGATGTATTGCAGGATCTCAGTGCTGTGACTGACATTCACACTGTTCTCGTCTTGCTGTGGCAGTGCTATGCTGCTGCAGTCTTAGACCAACCCCTATTTTCTTGGGAGTTGTGTGAATCCACAACATAATAAGGTACCTGCCCCAGAGTTCATATTACTTCTTGTATTTAGAAGTAGCTTTCTATACAGAAAAGTGGCAGTGAACTGCATATTTTTTCAGTCATGTTGAGCTTTCGCAGTCTTCCTCAGTCACCAGCAGTTCACAGTAATCTTCAGGGAGACAAAGCACAGAATTCAGTGCTGTATGGATGAGGTGGAGCTCCTGATGCTCGTTTCTCACTGACACCCTCTGCTCTTATTAGACGTGAAGGCGTAGCGTGTTTACAGTGTATGCAAAGCTAAAGCCCGGCTTTTCTGAGCGCCTCCCTGGGTGGATGGCAGCAGGCTCGGGAGCAGCCGTCCGCAGCATGCAGTTGGTCTTTCTCCCTTTCTGGCATATGGTGCTGCCTTGAAGATGCTCTCTGCAGCGAGCATCTGCCATCGGGTCAGGCAGGCAAGCCCCTGGCGCTTGTCCGCGTCACGCCAGCTCTGCCGATGGGCCACTGCGGGCTTCCTCTGCACAGCAGCCAGCCCTGCTCTTGAGAAGGGCCTCCGGGGTGCTCAGAGAGACAAAATCACCTCGTGTGTTACAAGCAAAGTAAACAGTGATTTAAGTGACTGGGCTCCCAGCAGGTATACACCACTCTAGCTCTTATCCCAATGGAAAGCCTGGCAGAAGAAATTTGATATCAAACTCAGAGTGTTTACTAGGTTAAGATGGCCTGCAGACAGCAAAGTCCAAAACAGAAATGTTGCATCATGCAATGTTGCCAACTAGCCTTTTAATATTTCATACTAAAAAGCATCAATATTTTAAAAGAACATGAAAGCTGCTGGGCTTTTAAACTGTCATCATACTAATTTCTTATATTAATTTCTTCTTGCATTTTCTTCCTTGTACTGTCTTCCATGTTGCTGCTTCTTCTTCCCTAGATTTAATTTTCCTTCTTGTTTCAGTTATCCTCATGATGCTGTTTAAAAACATTTGAGAGGAAAAATGAAATTTACATTCTTTTTTCTTTTCTTCTGTGTTTTTCCAACTTCTGAAGTTAGCTGCTGGGTGTGTTCTGTTACAATTTTCTTATATGAGCCTTTGGAAACTGGTGAAGAAGTTCTTTTTTTCAGCGGTGGAATCCACTGTTAGAGATTTTCTTCTACTTATGGGATCAGAGGTAGATTGTATCTGGGGAGGAATGCTTGATCAAAGCCTGTAGCTCTTTATAAATATGTATTTGTTTAAATTTCTTTAAATTAATGACTTTTGGATTGACTTTTTTTTTCATTTTTTAACTTTGTGTCTCTGACAAGAAACATAAACAGGTAAATTTTAATCAAAATAACAGCTAATATAGTAAGTTGTCTCACTTGTGATAAATATTCAGTTCTATGAAAAGACTTTCAGGAATGCAGTTATTTTCATTTTACTGCCAAAAGTAAACAAAACAAATCCAAAACAAAACACAATTAAAAAAACCCCGCTTGGACATATCTTTCTTTATTTTCCTTTTCTAAATTAAATTAGTGTCCTGCTTTTGGCCAAGGACAGGGTTAGTTTTTTTGAAGTACCTGTGAGGGAGCCTGAAGTCATGTGAGCATGGCCAAGACCCTGTTAATGCTGTTCCATACCATCTCATCTCATTGCCAGGGGTAGGGGGAAAGGGACTCTCACTTATGAGAATAAGAGGACTCCATTGCTGTTTCCAGTAAATTAGGCAACAGGATAACTCACATATCAGCAATATTATTTTTAACAGATATATCCCAGTCCTGTGCAGTCCTGGTAATAATTAATTAGACCTTCAGTGACCTGTAGGGAATTTAACAAATGCAATGAGAGAAAATCCCGCAATTTCAGTGACTTTCTGGTTGCCCTTATTAGACAAGGCTAGAAAGCGCATTGTAACTGAGAAGAAGGAAAGCATCTCTTCCTTGTTTTTCAATACTTGTTGGTAAATGATGGAGAAAAATATAGACAGGACTCAATTGTTACAAAAGATAACCATTTTGTGGAAGGGAAAACTCACTTGTAGCCAGTTTTCCTAAAGAAGTAGTTATACTCACACAGAGTTCTTGAGTATTCTTAGTATCAAATTTCTGCTTTATGACTTTCTGATGGTGGTGGTAAGGTGTGCATCTCCTAAATTTAAATTAAAACCATTAATAATGAGTGAAATAACCCTTCATCTAAAAAATCAGATTGACTGATGGGAGTACCACAGATACTTCCTCTGACTACTACCTTGATTCAAGCCTTGCATTTGCTGCTAGTATTTCATAGCTTTTTTGCTCAGCCTGTCAAAAAGAAGGTTGTATTTTCCTCTAGTGCATGTACACTGAAAGTATATTATGTATTTCCTCTGCAAGTTTAGCTACTGAGTCATTATAGTGATATCAACAGCCTTGATTTATATTCCTTTAGCAATACTACCTAACTTCTTGTTTACTTTCTTTATTACAACTGGATACTTGGCTAAAGGCTTTAAAGGATTTTTCTTTAATGACTTCCAAACTCTTTTTATGCTGTAGAATCTTTCTTTTAGCTGATAGTCTGCCAGATTGGTTCTTTGTGTCAGGGCTTGTCAGTCTGCATTCATCTACATTTGCTTTTGGCAAGACCAGGGTCTTTAATGATAGAAATCTTTTCCTCTTCAATTGCAGTTTCCATATGATATGTTGTGGCTCCTCATCTAATAACACTTACAGACTTTGAAATCTTCCCCTTTAACACTGTTATTTGGGTCTTTTAGCAGGAGAAAAAGACAAAACATTAAAGGCAGGAGAGAATAAGGAATGCAAGGACACATCTCTGACTTTTGCAGCATCTTTTTGCTATGTTCTTGTTAACATATTTATGTCCAAAATTTGACCAAAAACCTTAAAACTAATAGAACCTTCTGGATGAAAATGTGCACCTTGTCCATTAGATTATCCAAGTCTTTTCTTGGGAGAAGCACACCTCAGGTGTAAGTCTTTGGTCCTAATTCAACATAAGGTGTAAGTCCCTTTCCTAAAGGACTAAAATGCTGAAAATATGTTTGACATTTCTTCAGTTCTGAAGAGTGAATGGACTTGCTTAAAAAACTGGACATTTGCCAGAGGGTTCTTTTGATGCATCATTTGAAGTGTGTTTAGTTTCTTGGCAAAGAGATGCTGTGACTGCTCCAGCTGTGAGGCACTGGATTCTCTGGTCCTTGCAAAATCCTCCCAAGGATAGTGCTGATGTCCCTGTGCTGTGCCCCGGATCTCTCCCAGTTGTGAGGACACCTGGCCTACACTGGGGTAGAGGTCTTTGGCTCCACCAGCCTTGGCACCATTTCTCTTCTGCCAAACAGTGAGATTTTGGGGCTATTATAGCAGAGTGGGAGGCAGAATCCAATAGATTAGGGAGCTGAACACCTCTGATGGTCTCAGGAGATATCAGTGCTTGCTAGGGTTCTCTAAAGCTTACTTTGTGGATGCAGCTCTTACTGTCAGAGCCAGGCTATACAGAAATGCAAAACACTCAGGTTAATTTCTCACTGTTTGGAAGTGTTATCTTTCTTAACATAAGGTTAAAAAAGTTTATGGAATGACATGCCCAACATTAAGGGGGAGACAGTAATTAACCCTAGTTTCTGGGAAGGTATTTTAAACACTCAAGAACAAGAATGGGCAGAAGCTATGAAAGGTCTCTTGCTAAAAGATATTTCTGCTTGAATCTTTCACAGTCCTTCTTCTGATTCCTGGCCTTTGGCCTCCTTCCAGTTCAATTCATCTCCTAGTCCAGTACCAGGGAAAGCTTCACACTGTTCCATCAAACTTTTGTCAAATGATTCTTCAGATAAAATGTATCTGACATTTTTTTTTCTCAGCCTCTTTTTTCACCCTGTCAGAACAGTCAGAGCAGTGATCAAACCATCAAGCCAGTGGTGTGGAAACACACTGTGCTGGTATTTTTGGGGTGGCCTAGAACATCCTTTTCTAGGCAGACATGTGGAAGGGTGTTGTGAGTTGACCCTGGCTGGATGCCAGACCAAAGGCCAAAGCCTCTCTATCACTTCCCTCTGCTGCTGGACTGGGGAGAGAAAATATAATTAAGGGTTCATGAGCTGAAGTAAGGACACAGAGAGATCACTCACCAAATACAGTCATTGGCAAAACAGCCTCAAACTGGAAATATTAATTGAATTTATTACTAACAATATCAGAGCAAGATAGTGAGAAGTAAAATAAAACCTTATAAAACACATTCTCCCCACCCTTCCCTCCTTCTGAGCTCCAGAAGCACAGGGAATGGGGTTTATGATCAGTTCATTACACATTTCTCCTATTGCTCAGGGAGAAGAGTTGTTCCCCTGCTCCACTGTGGGATCCCTTCTGTGGGAGACAGTTCTCCAGGAACTGCTTCAATGTGAGTCTGTCCAGTGGGCTACAGTCCTCCACAGACTGCTCCAATAAGGGTCACTTTTTCATGGGGTGCAGTCCTTCAAGCACTGCCTGCTCCAGCATGGGTCTCCCACAGGGTCACAAGTCCTGCCAGGAAATCTGCTCCAGGATGGGCTCTTTTCTCCACAGATCTGCAAGTCCCTGCCAAGAGCTTGCTTCAGCAAAGGCCTCCCGTGGGGTCACAGCCTCTTCTCAGACATCCACCTGCTCTGGCATGAGTCTCCTCCACAGGCTGCAGGTGGATCTCTGCATCCCCATGGCCCTCAAGGGGCTGCAGGGGTACAGCTGCCTCACCATGGGCTGCACCATGGGGTGCAGGGGAATCTCAGTTCCAGCACCTGAAGCACTTCCTGCCCCTCCTTCACCACTGACTTTGGTGTCTTCGAAGTTGTTCATCTCATGTGTTCTCACTCCGCTCTTCTCTGGCTGCAAGTGTATGTGCAATAACCTTTTTTTCAAAATTCTTAAATCTCCTGTCACAGAGGCATTACTATTATTTCTAAATGGCCCAGCCTTGGCCAGTGGCACATCCATCTTGTAGCTGCCCAATATTGCCTCTGCTGGACATGGAGGAAACTTCTGGCAACTTCTCACAGCATCCATCCCTGTAGCCTCCCACTACCAAAACCTGACCATGGAAACCTTATACAAAGGTAGAGAATCCTTGACGTCCCTTCCTAGGGAGATGGCAAGGACATTGAAGGGAGCTGCCTGCAAATTTGATCTCATGTTTCCAGCATGGCCATTGAGCCAGCATGGAAGGCCAGTCACAGGCTGGGCCCATTCGCCATGTTTATCTTCTCCCACCAGGGGCTTCACTGTTCACTTTAGATTATCAGCCAGATCCCCTCTTGGGGAGAGCTGTTTTCATCAGTCCTCAGTGGGAGTGTTGAGCAGAGCATGGGCAGTACCCAAAGCCACATTACTGTAATTCAGTGTTGCCAGTTTCTGCTGGGCATCAGATAGACATTGTCCATTCTGTTTATTGTTCCACTGCCCAGTTTAATCTCCTGTGTGTCACTCTCCAGTGTCATAGGACCACATGGACAGGACTCGAGGGATTGTGGAGGTGGACATACCAACAGATCTGCGATGAATTCCATTTGTTTGCCTCATGTCAACATTAGTTCAGCATTGGCATGTTTTCCACTGGATGACTTTCTTTTGTCATAAAAAGATGCCTGTTTCAATTCTCTCTTGCACTTGTAGAGCATAGACTTTATTTTTAAACTAGATTTGAAGATCCTGTGTTATATGGTGGAACAGCAAGGGGAGAAGGCAGTTGATAACATTTTAACAAACAAGAGAATCAGATAGAGAGGTTTTCTCAAAGTCCCTTGAATCACGTTATCTATTCTGGCCCAAAATAGGATTAACTGAACCTAAAGAATCTTGGACCATGTTTGTTCACAAAAACTTGCAGTATTTGGGTTGGGTGTTTTTCTTAGAGTTTCACTAGCTTTTATTATAGAAAACATCCCTCATGCCAACAAAAAGGGGAACAGCAGGGTGGCATTGGATAGTTTAGACTGGAATCTGAAACTCTCAGGCATGAGATTAGTACTGAGTTACTTGCTTGATTGAAAAATTATCCTGTTGGTATGAATAGAAGCCCAGAGGAGCCCTGATTGTGGCTGTAGTTAAATCAGCATGAGAATGTCTGGGTTGGAAGTTGGAAAAACGTTGGGATTCCCCTGGTGCCTGCATGCCATGGCCCTGCAAGGCACACTGGGAATGAAGCACCTCAGTGTGGTCCCTGATGTAACATGGCACTGCTACTGCTCCAGCCCCTTCAGGTGCTGGTGTGGAGCTTGCTCTTTCTCTGTGGACCTGCTCTTCTTTCCCACCAGCCCCAATTTTAGAAAATTAAAATGGTACAGCTGTGTTATACCACCTTCCTTTTACCCCTCCATCTGCTCTTCTTTTCTAGGTGTCTTGGGGCAGGGGGCACAGCACAGCACAGCAAGTGAGGCATTGCCCACCTTTCTGTGAAGTGCCAGTGGTGTCAGTGGCTCCAAAGTTGTTAGCTGGATGGAGAAGTCCCAGGAAGTGTTACATGGATTTATGCAGCACTAAACTGCTGAATTTTTCAGGATGGCAGGAGCTGGAGGATGAGGGTAAACAAGCTCTTCTCTTGTAGTCTGTGTTGTCAGTAAATTTTTTATAGAGTTGAGATTTATTCTAGTGTCAGCCTAATGTGGTTCTGTATAGTGGGGGCAAAATGGAATGGCCTGTTTAAATAAAACTTCGGCAGTTTGTAAAGCCACCCTTCTTTTTTTAATCCTTAATGAATATTTTGTCACTTCATACTACTCCTTCATTGCTAGCCCCTTTCATGCTGTTCTTCATCCGAGCAATCCTGTGCATGTTAATTTTTCCTAGAGAGAGAGAGTGGGAGACAAATATTTAGTCAGAGCTGCCTTTGTTTGGCAATGTACAGAACCAATGTGTCGGTTAAGAGAGAGAAACATTTTAACTATCAGTTCCTTGCTAGATTTTTTTCTTTAGGTATGGTCTTTGCTAGCAGATTGATATTTTTTTTTCCCGCAGAAGGCAGCTAGAGAAAATCCAGACATTGGGGTGCTTTGGCATGTTCCTTGGCACACGTGGTGGCACCCTCCCCCTCCACCCGACAGCCTGGACTGCAGGCAGCGTCAGGGACTGCTCGGGAGGCAGGCAGAACAAAATGTTAATGTGACATCCCCTGGCCACCAAACAGCAGTGTGTGGTTCCTTCTCACCGACAACATGAGGCTGTGCTGGAGTTTCTGCGAGCTGGCAACTGTAGAAGTGACTTATATTGTGCAGCCCTTCTGCTGGTGTACAAAGACAGGCTGAGTAAAAACAAGATACTTAAAAATTATGGCAAGCCACAGTGCAACAGAGAGCTTTCCTTAGTCCTTGAAATAATACAAACGAAATGCAAAAAGGAGCCAGAACTGTCTGACTGGAGAATCTTCAAACACGGAGGGATGTTTGTACATAATGAAGTCAATCTGCAATGTCAAATGCAACCAGAGATTTTAAATGTGATGTAATGTACTAAGATTGTCTTAGATTTTGAAATATTTTCAGTCCAAAGTAGGACAGCATAAGAGTAGACATACTGTTTCTCAACAGACTTGAAAATTATGGCATTTCTTTATGTTTATTTCAGATTCTCTGCAGAGAACTGCTGTGACAGAAGGTAATACATAGTCAACTTAAAGTGGAATTTAGTAAGAAAAATAAAAAACATTGAAAGTAGAAGGGCGTGTTATTTTAGTAAGAAAATCTAAGTACGATATTACCAGAGGCAGATATGATTTCCCTAGAAGATATGATTTCCCTAGAATATCCTGACCTGTTGAAATCTAAAGGGAAAATCATTAGCAAACTGGCATTACAGTGATGTTTTAAATTATCCATAGGCTTCCATAAACTGAATTATCAGACATGATGTTAATAAGAAAAAATGGCAAGCTCTGATTAAACTGTGTTGGTGCTTTCTCTCAGCCCCAGCTCTAGCAAATAGTCTAGTAGTACTGTTAGAAGGCATCCTTAGCAAATGTAACCAACTTGTTTCCTTGTTTGTGTGATCAGAGGCACTCTGGTCTAGTATTATGTGTGTGTGCAGTGTTTGTGTGCATATATAAAATAACCATTCCTTTTATATAACATTGATTTTTCTCACAGTTTTGTAATGATCACAGCTTTTATCCCTGGCAAAAAATAGTCTGCCTTACAGAGTCAGACAGAATAACTGTGTCAAATAAGATTTATTTCAAGGAATATAAATGCAACTGCCTTTACTCACACAAAAGTAAAGGCTTAAGAAAAAGAAAAGAAGCTTTTGCAAACTCCTTGTGCTTGCTTTCTCGCTTGACCAGCTCCAAGCTAGCGAAAGACTCTCAGTGATTGAAGGAGCTGCAGAGGCTAAATGAAGTTTTTAGGTGAACACTTTAAATTGAAGCTGGCTAGGAGGTTCATGAAGTAATTTGAACTCAGTGTGTGCATGTGTAGAACACAAGTAATAGTACTTTCCCCAATATCAGCCAGAGTCTGTCTATGAGCCAGGGTCGATACAGGGGTATACCTGTTGTGACACAGACTTATCCACAGCCACAACCACTTTGAGATGCATCTTGTTCCAGTGTGGCCTTGTACATGGGCTACAATCCCTTCAGAAATAAGTCTGCTCCAACTGACCCATAGCTGGAGTCCCTCCAGGGGTGTGCCTACTCTGTCATGGGCTTGTCTGTAGCCACACACTTTGATGTGCTCCGGGATGTCCTCACACACAGCCACAGATGCTTCAAGGTGTACGTTCTCCAACGTGGACTTCCCCTTGGACTGCAGTCCCTTTGGAACTGCACCTGCTGTGGCACAGAACAGCCATAGGCACAGATGCTTCGGTAGGTACCTCCTCTGGCATAGGCTTGTCCAGAGCCTGACTCTTTGAGGCATCCTGCTCCCACATGGACTTAGCCGCAGGTCACAGTCCCTTCAGCTTGAGCTCTCACTGGAGTTTCAGCCTGTCCAGTACAGCAGTACAGAAACAGCAGTGATGCCTTCATGATCTGTCAGTGCATGGGCATTGCTGGGCTGAAAATGTTCCCAGGCATCGTACAGTGAGGTCATGAGCAGTACAGCACTACAAAAAAAAGCAGCCACTAACAAGCACTAGACTGTAATTTACAGTGAAGCAAGCAAGCCCCATTGCAAGCACACAAATCTGCCAATTCATAGATAAACAGCAATAATAGCTATAAATCCGATCTGGCACATTCGAATCAAATCTGTTGTTATCTTGAACCATGCTGGGTGCCAAAAACAACTGTTGTGGTGTAACCCCAGTTGGCAGCTCAGCGCTGCTCAGCTACTTGCTCCATCCCACTATGGGATAGAGGAGAGAATCAGAAGGATAGAAGTGAGAAAACTTGTGGATTGAGGTAGACAGTTTAATAGGTAAAGAAAAAGCCACACAGGCAAGCAAAACAAAACAAGGAATTCATCTGCCATTTCCAGTGGGCAGGCCATCTCCAAGAGCAGGGCTTTATGAAGCATTACAGTTACTTAGCATTACAGCATTAGCATTACAGTTACTTGGAATGACAAATGCCATCACTACAAATATCCTCCAACTTCCTCCTTCTTGCCTCAGCTTTTATTGCTGAACAGGACATCCTACGGTATGGGATATCTCTTGAGTCATTTTGGGTCAGCTGTCCCAACTGTACCTCCTAACAACAGCTTGTGCACCCCCAGCCACCTCACTGACAGGGCAGCAGGAGAGGCCCAAAGCTTTGATCCTGTGTCAGCGCTGTTCCGCAGCACATAAACATCCCCGTGTTACAATACTGTTTTCAGCACAAATCCAAAACACAGATCTATACTAGCTAGTGTGGAGAAAAGTAGCTCTATTCCAGACAAATCCAGTACATATGTACATATATGGATTTTCTCAGCTGTATTCTCTAGAAATCTTGGCACACGTTGAATACTTCATAAAATGTGCCTGTGACTTAGGGATACCTTATGGGATACCTTAGGGATACCATAGTCCAGGTGCCCCTGCTCCAGCTGCATTTCATAGTAATCTCATGTGGGACTCTGGACTAAGGAATGATCTTACTGAACATGGAAGCCTCTGAACATGTGTGCTGTGTTGTAGAGCCATGGATTATAAGTCTGACACTTCTGAAAGGTCTCTGCTATCCATGCTGTTTATACGTGTACAAGGGTTCTGATCACTCTGTGAAGCCAAAAGCATGTGCTTTACAGAGCACACACATTTCAGCCTGGTAAATTCTGTACCTGGAGGTTGATTTGGTTCCCATGGAGACCTCAGATTTTGTTGTCAAGTTTGAGGGTCATATTCAAGTATTGTACTTTTCAGGAATAAAAACATGATTTTTTTTCAGTTTTGCCTTAATTTAGTGGGGCATTGCAATCCTGCAGGCTGGGCACTCTGGTTAACAGTGGAGTTTTCAAAGAAATTGTATGGCTTATACATTTATGTCTGTAACTGTTTTATTCTTTCAGGTCAGCACCTTTCAGACACTTGATCCCCTTTCCTAACATAAAACTGACCTTTCTTTTATGGTAATAAAAAGCATTATCTTTTCCCTTCTTAGCCTGCCCTAAGGGACCTCTGATTTTCTTGACCTGGAAAGGAAATACTGAAATAAAAATATAATTCTATAATGAATTAATGTGCTGTAGATTCATTACTATTTTTGCAGAAACTATTCTCACTTCATTAGCTTGCTCTCCCCTTACACCCATTTTTATAAGAATTACTATGAAGCCAGAATTTGATTAGTCTTACCTTTGTCAATTCAAGTTATTAATGATTAGTTAATTCTCTCAAGGAATCTATTTTTACTGTGTCAGTATTCATTTTAAGCCATTGAATCTCATGTTTAAACATTTTTAGTACATACTTCTCAATTATGTAGTCACAGTAGAGTAAAAAAAAACCCATTAAATACTTTCTTACAGGTGACTTGTGAAGCAGGGATGATTTATATCTGATTTTCACAGATCTAAAAATAGTTCATAATGTTACACAGTGTATATGATGCAACTCATCAACAAAACTATTGTTATATTCTAGTCCTAGCTTTGAATAACACTTCTGTAGAGGAACAGAAACAAGTGACTTCTTATTAAAAGAAGCTCATTATTTCTTCACTAGGAAGGAATGTGCAAAGCTAATATAGGGATTTTCTTGTTGATAATCTAAGTCTTGTCAACATTTTCTCAGCTCTTCATAGTGTTTGAAGCCTTTTCCTTCCAAAATTTGCAGATAAGAGTACCACTTGTATGTCTAGAATGACCTGACCTGGTACATAAAAATAAATGTACTGTTCTAAAAATGACTGGAAATATAAATTTAAAGCCATGGGTGCACAATGTAGGACAAAGAAAATGGGACAATTGCTGGTTGAGTTGTCTTTTCCTTACATCCTTGTGGAACTGCAGTAAGTAAGAATAAACAAAAAGTGTGTGCTTTTTGGAAGTTTTAGGTCGCCCTATTTGCACTTTTTTATACCATATGTGGATGTTGGGAAGAGAGGAACATAAATTTTCCTACAGAATGTGCATGAGGATATGCGTCAGGTCTCCAGGGAGTGTTTGTATGGCTGTACGAACAACCTGCGTAGTCTGCGGAGGGACTGTGACTCATGTCTGAGGGGAATATTTTCTTACTAAGCCTTTCCAGTGCAGCACAGAAAACCAGGAGTGTCTCATGAGGATACTGTGCAGACAAGAGCAGTTAGAAGTGCCTGTGCTCGCTGCATTAGGGTAGCCATGTGCCAGCCCTTGGAGAGAAAGTGCAGCTGCATAGGAAGTATAATGAGGTCTGTAAAAGTCTGCAGAAGACCCACTACCTCTTAGGCAGCCCAACTGAGTAAAATATGTAGAGGCAGAGCTCATGATGCCCCAAAAGCACCATCCTCTGCCCTTTCTCTGGTGGCTTTGAAATCTCAACAGGGCTGAAAACTCCAACTCTAGTGACATTATTTAAGAACACATAGTAATCAAGCTCCCTCAGTTGGCTCTGTCTTTTTTTTTTTTTTTTAATCTCACACAGACAAATTCAATAAGTAATTAAGTGCATATTTTTAGTTGCTGACTTGTAGGATCAGATCATGAAAGGTTGCATGTTGCTTTAGGAGATTGTCTGCTTGCTGGTATTGTTAAAAATACTTGTTTTCTACCAGTTTTTCAGGGCTTCTCACATCCCTTCTAGAAGTTGTATGCTCACAATTCCACCTCATAATTTTTCATGAATTAATACTCAATGTTAAGATTATATTGCTGGGAAGATTTGCTCATCTGGTGAGGAGTGCCTGTGTAAGTGCTCTCCAGGCACAGTGAGTATCATTACTCCGTGGGCTAAGAGGCTGATAATATTTCCACTGCTTGTGGACTATTGATGTCAGATTTTTGTATATACTAGCCAAATGAACACAATTCCCTTCTTGCCACATTTTTACTCCAAGTTCTTATCTAATTTTCTGCACCTGGTTTTCTGCATGTTTTTTTCTTATTCACATGCGGTGTATCTAGTATGACATTTCTTTCATTTCGTCATATTAAATACTAGTTTCTTAGCCTGCTAGATTCCCTGTACAAGTAGTACTTTGGTGAAATATTTGTTATAGGATAGTGGTGAGATGTTTTTAAATTTTTGGCGTTTTTTTTTTTTGTAAACCCATTAACTACATCTAGGCAAGGTTACACTGTGTTGTCACTTTTTGACAGCATGGTGCTAAAACTACTGAAACTGAACTGACTGTTTCTGAAGAGTGGTTTGATTACTTAACTGA
Source organism: Phainopepla nitens (assembly GCA_013400175.1). Lineage (NCBI taxonomy): Eukaryota > Metazoa > Chordata > Aves > Passeriformes > Bombycillidae > Phainopepla > Phainopepla nitens. The sequence goes on along the minus strand of VXBQ01001599.1, from coordinate 491,497 downwards.
GCTCTGGAGATTAGATATACTGAATAGCAAATTCTCTTTCTTTTTCTTTCTTAATTCATTTTTGTTTCATGGTTAAATAGACTATGTGCTATTGAATGAATTCAGATTTTCTAAGTATTCCCAATATGCTTTTTATCAATAGCTATGCTCTATAAAGTTATCACTGCTTTTTAACGGCTTCATCACTTTCTTCCTGGTTATTAGTTTGGATAAAGTTGTTCCATATTCAGGACTTTTCTTGATTCTGTCTTCTTTGTAATGGTCTGTTTTTTCCCCCAATCATATTAAGAAAAAAAAATCTTCTTCCTCTTTCTTAAGGATTAACTAATTTGATTTTAATTCTCTCTTTTCATTTCTCTTGTGGCTATTTCACAACTGTGCAAATCATTGTATATAAATCACCAGTTCCCATTTTCATCAAGGTTTCTTTTTATCCACAAACCTCCAATCAATCTCTCTGAAGCTGAACTAGCCTTCTTGTTGAGCTCTTATAGAATAAAATCCTGCTTCAGTTGAATTCAGTGGGAGTTTTGTCATTCATGTCAATGACTTCAATGCGTCCCTCACAGTTAACATACATTAGGTTTTAATTATAATGCCTTTTAGGCACCTCCAGCCTTCTTCCTGCTTTATGGCTTTTAATTACTTCACAGCAAGCACACTGTTTACTCCTCCTAATTTCAGTCAGCTTGTTTTATTTTTTTCGAAGCATTTTTTTTTCTCATTGCTTGTCAGTGCAGAGGAGAAAGATGACACCTTAGGAAAATAGAAATATAGCCAAAAGGGAATTAAGGTAAATGTTAAGCATTAATCATTCTCTAAAGGCAAGATACCCATTAATTTTAATGGGCTTCATAGGAAACATGGACTTCTGCATGCCTTCCTTCCACGTGAAGGAAAGGAGTCTTGCAGTACACAATTACCATATCTCAAGCACAAAGTGGTAATGTGTTTAAGAGTAAAGGAAGGACAGAAAACTAATTGTCTATGACATACGTTGTGGTCCTGTGACCAGGAATTTGTAGGATTTTTTGCCCTAGAGATTACATAATTACAAAAAATTATTGTCAGTGATTGCATGTCAGAGTAAGACACACTGAATTTATGGTCATCTGCTGTTTATCAGTTTGTTGATAACAATATAGTAGGTACTGAAGTACTGTGGCTTTCTAGTCTTTATTGGCTTGCTTCTTTTTAACCTTTTGAATACTGATTAGGCAGTTCTGCTAACTGCATTCGTATAAAATTGTCCCATGTCCAGAGAATTAATGATCACATAAACTCTGTTAGTGAAATAAACCTGAATCACTGTTGTCTGCAAATTTTCTCATGGCGTGTCCACAGATCTGGAGCTGCAGATTTATTAAGCTGACAAAGATGACTTTCCATATTTATCTGTGTGTCTCATGATCATATATGGCTTTTTTCTTGCAAGGGGTGATATCTGTGATTTGCTTCAGGTTTGTATAACACCTTGATCAATAAGGGCTGGTCCTACTGGTTTTGGTATGCTCTGATGTTCAAAGTTCCTCCCTCTTTAAATGAGGCAGTACTCTGTTGGGTCATGGAAAGGACAGTAGTAATGGCGCTAAAGTTCTTTGAGCAAGATGTTCTACAAAAAAACAGAACTACTGGAAAGCGCGACTCGGTATCATTACTTACAGCTTTTTGATATGTCTTGAAAAATGTAACTGGTAAGTGGTATCTGGGGAGAAGATCTATGTGCATCTGCAGGCTGCTGGAGGGGAGATCATCTTACTGGTCTACGTAAGTGCATGAATTTCTTTGATGGTGGAAGCGCCTGAAGTGAAATACCACATCATCGATCAAATGCTGAATATGTGAGACTTAAAGTGCCAGCATGTTTCTTCAGAAATAGCACTAAATAAAATTCCTAAGAGCACGAGGAGAATATGTTGCCTGTATAGTCTAAGCAGGAGTAAATGGTATTGTCTTGTAGTCAGATAATAAGTATAGTAGTCCAGTGTGATGATGTTCCTGTTGGACAACTAATCAGTTTCAAAAGGTTTTGTCAGGATCAATCCCAAAGAATTGAGGTGCTATCTAAAATCAGCATGTATTTTTCAGGCTTCTGAATACAGCAAAGTAATTCTTGAAAAAAGGGTGAAAACAACTACTCTCTTTTAGAATAAGTTTTTCTCTCGGAAGTATTGCTGTTGACTAGAATTGCACTGTATGCAGCCATTCCATTATCATGCCTGTCCTGTCCCTGTCCTGGCTGCACGGTGGAAGTAGAGAAGAAATTACTCTGGTCATTCAGTCTAAAAATAGTTTTGCCAGCAAAAAGGTAAAGATAGCTAGCTTAGTGGAGGACAGGGCAAGAGTGCATTTTCATTTGTTTCTTACAGAGACTGATACTCCCATGGTAATTCGTTTTTTAAACAAAACAAATCCCCCTTTTGTTTACAGGATTTTGATTTTGACAGTCTTGAGCCATCTGTCAATCACTTTGCCTCTTAAGTACTGAAACATCAATATCGATATTCTGAACTTTCTGTTTTCTCTTTGATGACTTTTCTGATCAGTAACACTCTCTGAGTCCTCTCAGTTGAAGTCATTAAGCAGTAAAAGATAGAATTAGGTCATTGAAGAATTTGTAGATGGTGTTACTTTTCTGACAACTAAATAACATTATTTCTTATTTACCATAGTATTGGTAACAATAACTTAACCACTTCATCTTTCTTTTCAAAATGTAGGAAAGACCATCCTAGTTTGCTTGAGGCCTGTTTCCTGGTACTCAGACCCTTGCAAAGAAGTTCGAGCAAAATATAATAGCAAAGAGAATAATGTTAGCACCATGGGAATTGATGCTGCTCTTTGAAAGAGATCCAAACCTTTTCCAATGTCAGAACAGGCTGCTACCTGCACTGGTTCTTTCATAGTAGTTGTAGTGACACTGGAGGTGGACAGACATTCTTAGATTAGGTACTTCTTTAGGTAATGATAAGAGCATTTTATTGAGCAGTTGCCTTATCCCTGTCTGTTACATTCTGTCTGGTTTTCTTGCCATCCACACAAGAAGAGTAGTCAAGAGAAGCTAAGACTGTGCTGCTGTGACAGGAACTTCCTGCTGCTTTGTGGTCTTTTGTGGAAAGGACAGTCTTCCATTGTGGTGCCAGCATTGGAGAATGGGTCTAAACCCCAAAAAGTCTTGTTTGCTTTGAATGTGATGTTTTTTTCCAAAGTGTTTCTCATACAACTTTTCTGTAACCGGCAAAAATATCTTGTAAACAAAAGAACCTCCCGAAAGAGAAAGCCACTAACTCAGCAAAACTCCATTCTGGCAGAAAATGGTAATGTACTTCCTGTGTACTTAGCTATAGCTAGTGCTGACTGCTTTGGGAAAACAATTCTGAGGCTTTGAAATTCCTATATTTGCTTCTTCTGTGATCTTTCAGTTATCTACTGTTGCTGTGTATGGTAAGGCAAGCTGCAGATCCAGTGTCCTGAAAAGATGTGTTGGGGCTTGGGAGAAATAGGAAAAAAACTTAGAGCCTCTGGATGTTCTTTGCTTTAAAGAAGTCATCTGATCCTCCATCACCAGGTGGTGGGGGCTGTGTTCTGCGTAGGGGAGCAAAGGGGAGATTCTAGAGCGATAACTTGTTACTCACAGGTTTTGTATGCACTTTCTAGAGTTTAGGCTAACTGACTTTGTTTTCTTCTCAGACCTGAGGATTTCAGAATACTTTATAATTGATGAATTGGCTAGAAATAGTTTTTAATAGTGGGGAAAAAATATTTATCAGTTGCAAAGAAGGAATTTGTTACACAGACGGAGATAGGGCAGGTATAAACTAACTCTGTCATTAAGTCTAATCCCCTGTAATCACTGAATTATTACAATTATTGCAACAGATGTCTTGTTCAGGGGTTCACACAAGAGCTGCCTCGTAGTATCTGATGTTTAGAGAACATCTGTTGCACAGATAGTCAGATATCATCCATAACAAAGTGATTCCTACTGCTCTGTGACAAACGCTAAGACAAGACAAAAGTAATGAAAGGCCAAAAAGTGACAACTACAATGTCACACTAAAGCAAATAAGAGAGAATGAGGGACATGAGCATGTCCTATATCTCTGAGATGTCAAGGATTTATCCAGCTACAACTCCTGAGTAATCTCAAGAGGCAATCAAAAATCCAGTGATCCCCATTGATTCTTCTGAAGGAGAAGTTGAAATTCATTCTGATGTGAAACTGGAAAGTCATTTTAAGTTCCAGTGAGGCAGTAGCATCTGTACTACTGGATCCTCTCTTTCTTGCTTTACCAGTGGGGGTAAATTCCAGTGCTTCAGAGAAAAAAAATAACATAAATTAAGCTGTCTGTTAAAATGAGTCCCAAGCCTTAGTCACACAAGAGAAGGACCCAGCTCCCTTCTGTGCAGGGTTTTGACTTACCACCATCTCTCTGCTAATATAGCATCCATCTTCATTAGTGTGATTTATCTGTGGTTGAAGGCTGTCAGAATTACCTAGAAGCACAATTTCATTTGAGAAATTACAAGTATCAACTCTTCATACTATTCCAGGTCTATGTCTTTATTAATGAAATGAGAAAACTTGTTGGTAAGGTCAGCACTTCAGTTTGCTTATAACCTGTTTGCATTTTGCCTGAAGTTTGTGAAGCTATATGCACTAAATGCTGCTTGTAGAAATATATTTTCAAAAAATGACCTAGAAGAATAATTTGAAGGAAAGAGTCCCATCTACCCTAATTTCTTGGCCTGATGAGATGAGACACTACGGCCTACATATAATTCCATGTATTGCATGTCATTTAACATAATTCTTGGTTCAGTATCCAATTTTTCTTTTGCATGGTGTCATAGTTTAGCAATGGTATTGCCCAGTTTGGTACTCCCACTGAGGCTCTCCAAAACATGTGCCTTCTGCTCGCTGCCCCTCTCCGTTCTCTGTTGGGAAGGAGAGGAGAGTTGGAGGCACCAAAGGTGAAGGTCAGGAATTGTGATAAGAGCAGTTTAAAAATAGTAATGAGGTAAAAAACCAAACAGCAACAGCAACAATACTAATGACAAAGAATACAAGAAGGAGCTGAACAATTCACACAGAAAACCCCCAGGAGCAGACAATACCTGACCATGCCCTCCACCACACTATGTGGACACTACCACTGGCAATGGCAAAGTGGTCTCGAATAATCTGTGGGTCCTAGCCATACCCCCTCCTAGCTACTGCAAGAGTTAACTCATTTCTGGCCAGAACCAGGCTACTTGGTATATTAAAAGATGTCAGTCCTATTTTATCCATTAAGATCCCGAAAAATTAAATACATTGAGAACGATTTCTTGTAAAACATATACTGGGGAGCATATTTAAAATTAAAATAGCCAGACCTATGGCCAGATGTAGACCTCTGTACAATTCTGTTATCCTAATAAAAACTAATAAATCCTGAACATGTATTCAGAATCTAGTATTTATTTCTGTTTGTCAAGTTAGCAAAAGAAAGTTTCTATGTTGACAGTTAATCATAGCACCATAGAATAGAATCATTAAGGTTGGAAAAAACTCCCAGGATTGAGTCCAGCTTTTGACCAATCAGTACCCTGTCAAATAGATCATAGCACTAAGTGCCACGTCCAGTCATTTCCTGAACACTGCCAGGGATGGTGAGTCCAGCACCTCCCAGAGCAGTCCATTCCAATGCTTAAAATCCCTTTCCATGAAGAAATTCTTCCTGATGTCCAATCTGAACATTTCCTCCTGTCCCATCGCTAGTTGCCTGGGAGAAGAGGCCAAGCCCTATGTCACTACAGCCTCCTTTCAGGTCATTGGCAAGAGCAATAAGGTCTCCCCTGAACCTCCCTTTTCCCAAGATAAACAATCCCAGCCACTTCTCATAGGACTCACTCTCTAGACCCTTCACCAGCCTTGCTGTCCTTCTTTGAACACATTCCAGCACCTCAATGTCTTTCCTGAAGTGAGGAGTCCAGAACTGGATGCAGAACCTGAGGTGTGGCCTCACCGGTGTCAGTGAGGCGGGATCATGCTGTACTGAGGTGGCAACTTCTTCCTTAGACAACTGAGATGATTAAAAATTAAAGGCAGTGTTTGTTCAGGTCCTCAGATGACATTCTAGTCTAGGAATAGGAGTTACACTGATGTAAGGTCTCTTATAAGATCTAGGAATAGCTCTAATTAGTAAGATTAATTAATTATCTGTTTGGTTCCTTTTTCAGTAATGAGAGCTAATCAGGTGTTTTGTGTGTGTTTTTTAGTGTTTGTGATCTTGTTTCTTGTCATATTAATGCCACTCTCTGGTAGGAAGCAAACATTAATTAGTGCATAATTTACAGTAGGAGAAGCAGAGGCTTGGGTGGTTAATCAGTTTTAGCAGAGGATTTTATCTAGAGCTGTTTGTGGGATTTCCCAGTAGTGAATATTTATGTAGTATATTTTTACTCTCATCTCAGTTGATGCTATATTAAAAGTGTTCATGGAAGAATTATTCTGATGTATTTAGAAGTCTGACCTAAGGTGCGTGGGAGTGCACAGAAACTTTAAGGACAGTTAATGCCAAATTTACACAGGCCTTACTATTGTCCACTTCCGGATGGATAAGTATACACCTCAGTGATTTTATTTGTTTGGTCCCCAAACAAATGGTGTTGCCTAGCATACTAAAAAGTTACTTAGGAAAATGTTTTGTTCCAGATTTTTAGAAAGAACCTGGGACTTCCCTTGTCTTTCCCCTTAAAGCATGATTCTACAACTAACCCATCAGTCATACTGACAAGGCTGTTGCAGGAAAGATGGCCCCAGGTGCCACTGTTTCCTACCAATATGAGAGAGAAGTGCTCCTGGTTCCTATTTGTGTGATGAGTCGTACAACCTGGTACAACGTGGGGCTCTGGTGGGCAGGTGGGCATGGACCAACCATGTGCCGTGGTAGCAGGGACAGCCAGGAGCCTCCTGGGCTGTGTCAGCAGCACTGCAGCCAGCAGATTAAGGGAAGGGGTTATCTGCCTATTTTCAGCACTGTGTCTAGATACTGCACCCGCTTTTGGGCTGCCCAGTGGGAGAAGACATTGATGAACTGCTCAGCGAAGCTCCAGGAAGCTAATCAGAGGCTGGAGCATTTGTCCTGTGGGAAGATAGAGGAGCTGGGGATGTTCAGCCTGGAAAAAAGATGACTTCAAGGGGACTTCATAGAAGTCCCTTCACCCCGTACCTGGGAGGATGTCAACTGGAGACGGGCATTTTGCAGTGGTGCATGGTGGGAGGAAAAGGAAATACTTGGCATAAGTTACAGCGTGAGGTGTTCAGACTGGGTTTAAGGAAAGGCTGTTCCTGCGAGAAGAACCGTCAGGCAGTGAAGCAGGTTGCCTGGACAGGCTGTGCAGTCTCCATCCTTCTTTACTCTCAGTGAAGTCACTGAAAGACAGTCTGTGACTTGTTTTTTCACCTGTCAAACGCTACCCTTGGCTTCACTCCCTGAGAAATCCATAGGCCTGTTTCTTTTGCTGGAGAACAGAATGTCACCATTTAATGAGAAGAAGTGCAAGGTGGAAATGGTTTCATTAGTGGGTGTTAAACTTTATAGTTCCTTCGTCACATGTGTCAGATTGATAGAAAGAATGTGTTTTAAATGGTTGACTTTAATTAGAGGAAAGGAGAAGTCTGCCAACAACAATAATCTGTTTTTGATGACCAAGTGTTTAAGTCATTTAGAAGTTATTCCATTTATTCTTAATGATGTTCTCATTTATAGATGTGTAATCTATTTGGAAAAATACCAGTGCTAATGCTTCACAGAGCACAAATTATGTTGCAGAATATTTAAAATAATTTTTTTCCTCTAGTATTTCCCTTTTGCTATTACATTCTGTAGTGCTTTTAGCATCATTTGATACATCTGGTCATAAAGTATCATATTGCTCTTAGTTTTACCATTTGTTAAGTATTTGCATCTGTTACAAAGGCTCCTTTTTACAGTCTCTACATCATTGCCAAGCTGAGACCTTGATCAGCATAAAGCTACAGAAATGCCAATTAATTCTTTTGTCATCTCAAGGGCTGATTACTGTAATTCACTGTTTTAGGGACTTTCAGCCCATATTGTTAGGAAATTGCAGCTGACTCATTATGCTGCCGTGAGGATTCTCTTCAAAATGAGATTGTATTAATGTATTATTAAATTAAAAAAATGGTAGAAAAATTCATATTAATTATTATATGGCATTGGAACAGGCTGCCCAGGGAAATGTGTGAGTTGCCATTCCTGGAGACATTTAAAAGATGTAGATGGGGCACTTAGGGATGCAGTTTAGGGGTGGAGTTGGCAGTATTGGGTTAATGGTTGGACTTAATGATCTTAAAGGTCTTTTCCAATCTAAATGAGTCTATGATTCTCTGTATTTTGGGGAACTTAGACCGTTACTATTATAAGCCTGTCATGTGAGTAATAATTTTATAGTTTCTATATATCATCCAGTTTACTGTGCTGTCTTGAGGAAGTCTTTTAAGATTTGTGCATCATCAAGACAGTAAATTGTCTATGGATATTCTCCAAGCTGAATTTGGGTTATTTTTCAATCAACATGGAATGCTTTATATTTACTTGAACATCTGATTTGCAGGTTTTTCTACGCCTGTTTTTAATTGGCAAATGTATAACATGAGCTTGGATGAGTCTTTCTGAAAGCTTATTAATCACAGGTATTGAAATTGACCAAATAAAAGTCCAGATTTCGTCATAGTTTTGAATATTAGCATGTAGAAGATGTAAAAAGTGTTGTTTTTTCAATTTTTCTCAGCTATTTTAAATTTTGACAGAAAAAGGAGAAATAATTCTCTTTCTATTAGGCAGATCTCTTTTTCAGTATTATATAGGTGAGAAAAAAATGTTTTTAACTTTCGTAAGCAGAATAATCAGAGCGATTTTATCAATATGGGTAATAGTGCTAATCTGTTTATACATGCCAGTCAGTTCTGTCTCATTAGCAACCTTATGTTAGTAACGTCTTTTTCCCTCTAAGAGGAAGCCTGAACCTTTGAAAAGTAATTTTGAAAGGTTGATTTCAAAGGAAAAGCAGCTTATGCCTTAATATTACAAAGCCTAAATGAAAGCTTTCCATTCTAATAGACTCTTGGGTACCTCTTTTTCGGTCTACAGCAACGCACAGACTTTGGAAAGGCTCAAAAAATTCACTCCAGTGAATCCATGGGATCAGACATATTTCTGAGAGTTCAGGTTTTAGCCTGGGATATAGTATTTCATTTCAGTCTACAATGCCTACAGAAAGCATCTTTCCAATGCTTTATTTTGCTATTTGAAACATGTGATATTCTTGAACAAAGAGAAGAATGCACAGGCAGATGGTCTCCAGAATATGGGAACTGAGACTTGGTTTGTGTTGAATAACTGTTATCTAGCCTTTTATTCACCAGCCCCAGACTGCATAAAATGAGGAACCAACAGAAAATAGTGTTAGCTGTTTATCAAGTCTGTTGTCTGCTGAAGAGAGAAGGAATAATGTAGGACCTGGGCATGTCATAAAATGGGACCCAGAGAAAGGGCCCAGCATCAGATCCACACTCAGGTGGATCAGGTGGATGCACACTCAGGTGGGTGCTGTATGGGTTTCACTCTGAGTTAAAGCTCTGAGACAAGCTAAAGGATTTTCTAGATGAGATGCCAAAGTATCCAAGAAGGACTCTACAATATTTCCTTTTCACTCATTTCTAACCTTGTAAAGAATTGCCTTGTTAAAATAAAAATGTTCTGTTTTGCAAAGCACTATAAGAGTCTTTGTTAGTCTGGTGATATGGGATATATTCTCTCTCTGGGAGTAATTACCATGAGTAAGCAGAATATCTAGGCTTTTTCATCTGGATATGTGCTGCAGGGAGGTTGGAGCCAGGAAGCATCCCCTTGGTGAGCACCATGGGGCTGTGAGGCTGGGGTAGCTGAGCCTGGCTGCAAGACAGAGCCAGCTCTGTTGCTGTTTGTCCTGCAAGAAGCTGGCAGCAGAGACAAACCCTGAAACACCACAGTGAGAAGGTCAAAATAACTTACTTCAAACCAGATAATCCTTCCAACACAATAGAAGGATTTTCTGCATTTTCTGTAAGATTTATTTAAAACTTAGTGCAGAAAGCGAAAAGTCTCATTGGGGGGCCCATTGCCTGGGTGGTTGATACTTCAGTGACAGCCTGCATTTATATCTCTGGCTGTAAATTCTTTAGGGCGGAGGTCATATTATTTACATTTAGTCGAGTGCTGTGTGCTTTTCCTGGCGTTTAATCATATTTGCAAGAAGTCATCTCTTCACTAGGGAAACAACCTATTTTTCAGCCAAGTTAAAGTGGAGTTCAACCTGTATAAGAGCTGTGGGATTTGAGATGAGGACATCATGTTTTGGTGAATATCAAGATTTATTATAATGATTTATAATATGCACTGTTGATTTCAGATCCACCTTTGTCATTACTTCTTTTGGGAGGTTAGTGCCTCTTAATGTGCTTGTTTTATATTTTCTAATTTAATCACATTAGAAATCATGAGAGTTGAAATAAACAAGTTCCTGCATGCCAACATTTTTGAAAAACTTCCCCTTTTTTTTCTATTTAAACAACTGTTTAAAAGGGCAGAATTGAAATGAAAGGAGTTTCTGCACTATTATTTTGTTTTACATTATAAGCTTGGAAAGCAACAGCCTCAAGTCTTCAGTAAACCTATCAGATTTTAAAGCATTTATATGGCTGAAATCTGTTAATGTTCTATGAAAACTTTGGAAAAAAATTGATATTATTCCAAATATATGACATAATTTTATTTATTACTAAATATTTCTTGATTTTCTTACTTCATTCTATAAATGTAGTGTAAGAAAGGTAGCTTTTTAGTTACCTACTGGCTTAATTTTTTAAAAATACTGTGGTATTTCTTTGTGAGAAGGTTTGGGGAATTTTCCCCACATGAAAGTTTAGGCACTTTAGAATAATAAATTGCTGTATGGATATATACAAGATAATAATTGTAGAACTAGTTGAAGCTTGTCTCCTTAAGCAGACAATTCGAAGGGCTGTTTAAATAAACTCTTCTTTCAAGTCATACTTCTTTCTACTGGCTGACTTGCTAAGCTTCTTAAGCTCTACTTCAGTTCATTAGGCAGCAAGTGTGTTTGCAGTGACAAAAGCTGTGGGCTTGACTCCTGCTGGCAGTGGCGCTGTATCAGGGCACGCCAGTGTTGCTGCTTACGTCAGTGAAGCAGCCACAGAGGATTGTGGCCATTATCCATTCTTTAGCGTATCTAACTTTATACTGTTTAGTCCTGGCAGAGCTCCTATACTGCAGTTCATAGTGTTGAATGAAGGAGATGGGGCTTTGCATTGATATGTTGAATCTCACTGCTCTAAATATTGGATAAAATATGTGGGGAATTACAGTCACAAAAGAGGTATGCTTGCAGCTGCATAACTTCAGTAAAGTTCCTCTTCAGTTCACACAGCATCAGTGGTGCTGAGAAGTCAGTTTTGTACTCATAAAGATGATGTTTCCCAGTGGGAAAAAGAGTTAGTGTAGTAGATAATGTGCAACTGCCCCTTGTTGTGGAGATCCCAGTTGACGAGGGCTGTTCTCTCAGCTGAAGAAGCAAATGTGGCCTATTTTCTTTTCCACAGTCCTCTGTCTCACTAAGGGATTGTTCTTTCATCCTTTTGTTACAGAATAGTTTTTGTGTAGTCATTGGTGCCTTTGTAGACCTGATAGGAGTCTGTTGTGTTTCACTTAGTGTTGAGATTACTTTAGAAACACATTCAGACATCTAGAAAGGTGTAACATGCTGCAGTGGGCTTCTTAAACAGAGGCACTTCCAGCATATGTTCTGTGAGACTGTTTGACGCTATTCAGCTATTAGTTCTCTCTGTGAAAGAGCATTTAATTCTAAAATCATAGTTTTTTAATCCTTGCAAAAATGTAGGTCACCTCTTAGGGACTGGCAAAAGCAGACAAGCTGGATCTCTCCTCATTCCAATGTTGGACCACCATTCTTCAAGAAAAGGGTCTGATGTTTTCCACTTCACTTGAAGCTTTTGAGTTTTGGGGTATGCAGGGTAGTATAGCTGCTTTTGCAGATATATTAAGGGTAGAATGTGACAGGAGCAGCCCATGTTTCTGTGACAACATGGTTTAATTCATTTATTTTGGCTCAGATTTGGGCTGATAGTGCTGTACTGTTCTGTTTATTACAATATTATATTTTAATTTATATGAAGCACCTTTTTTATAGTAAAGAAAATTGTTTCTCTAATGCTCTCCAGATATTCCTGCATCCAGCATATACAGCTTTGAAATATCTTCCAAGTTAAACATAACGTTTCATTGCTATTGAAGTATGAAATAAAAGCTACTAAAGTGTTTAAAAACTTTGTAGTGTGCAAACTATCATTTGTACATCAGTGTCCTTGAAGCAATGCATTTTTGCATCCATTTTTTATAAACTAGGATCTGCAGTTGAGCCATGGCAACCTGAGGCCTATGAATGTTGTTGGGCACTATATATGAGGCAGTGGGGGTAGGCAGCCTGGAACTTTAATGGGGTTTTAATTTTTTTTTTTGCAGTACAAACCCCTCCTTCTCCCCCCCACTGACACATAAGAGTAGGATTGTGATGAAGAGTTAATAATGAAAATTAACATAAAACATTCCTACTGCTAAAGTTCTAGTGCTACAGGGACATGGCTGTATCATGGTTCTTTTTCTAGGATCAGAGCTTCAGAAATTTCTCATGTATCTTTTCTAAGATGATCCCAGTACTATCAGATCTGTCTTTATTTTTGTATTTTTAAAGTTTATTTTCGAAGATGTAGACAGGAGTATCTCTGAGAGTATTCCTGGAGAAAATTATAAGCTAATTATAAGCTAAGAAGATAATTATGAGCTAATAATTATAATCTAATGATAAGCTAATATTTTGGGGTATAGATCAGACATAATGTCAGAATCTCCTGTTACGTTTTCTTTCTGGAAAAGACTGATGAATACTTGTGTCTCAGTTTGTTTATCTACAAGAAAGCATTTTGGAAGACAGGAGGATTAATTCTTCTATCAGTTTTCTTGGATTCACTAGTACTCTGTTTTTTAAAATAGATACTTATAAAAAGTGACTTGTACATCAACTCTTCTATCTGTTCTAATATCTGTAACTAATTGATTAGTCATATGACAGGTATCAAAGCTGCAGTGTGGAAAACATTGAGAGGTCAAAGAGTTTCTGAGTTATTTGTCCATTATTAGCAGTTGTACAATAATTCATGAAGATGTTTCTATAAATACCTTAAAAACAAACAAAGGGAATTGAAAGAAGCAGGTTTAAAACAGAGCAATATCGCATACTGCTGTTTGAACAGAGGAAAAATCCAAGACAGATAAGACTTACCACTAACCTAATAAGACTTTGGATCAAACCCAATGAGAGTTCTGAATTTGTTTCTGTAGAAATCACTGTAAATCATATTGTGAGTGAGAAATCACTCCCAGCTTTTCATTGACTTCCCTGAAACTGGCAGCATCCAGGGACTTTATTTTATTTGAAATATTTTTGGGATTGCAGCTATAACCTTTGTATGATTCTTAAATCTTATGTCATTAAATATTGATACCTCATAAAAGTCTAGAGATCAAGTAATTAGAAAAGTTCTGCTAGCAAAAAAACCTCCCAAACCTGTTCAATATATTTGTTGAGAAGAGTTCATGAAAATTATTTTCTTCTAAGTACTTACTGCCTTTTGACTCTGTGAAGCAAATAACTGTAATCCAATGGGTAAAACACATTTTCCAAGCATATAGTAAAATATGAATGCAATATGCACTGTGTGAGAAAATATCAGGATTGCATTGTTTATTTGTGATTTTATTTTCTAAGGAACTCATGTACTACTCATTTGGAAATCTAAATCCTATGTTTAGAGTCTTATCTTTGCAACCCCTGAAATCCTTAATTTGCCTTATCCTTCTGTGCTAGAGTGAGGCTCATGTGGAAAAACTTCTGACTTACTAGCAAAGTTGTCATCTGAGCTGAGAGTATAGGAATGATCACAGTGTATTGATGGTATTTATTAAGTGGTTAGCTTATAATTAGCTTTCTTGCATAAAATAAAAATTTTGTTCCAAATACAGCTCTGACTGATCTTTAGTAATTTAGAGTGTTAAGAACACTTGTCTTGGTACACTTAAATCTTTGGACAAATATATCTTTGAAATTGGATCATCTTAAGGGGAATGCCTGATTTCTCTGTTTGACTACTCAGCTGTAAAACAGGAACATTTTCCTTTCTTTCCAGAAGAAGGGACATGACAGCACACCATTATTAATTACAGCATAATGCTTAACAAAAAAGTGATGAAATCAGACTAATCAGAAAAATTAGTAAGACCTGTTCATTAAAGCTAAGTTCAAACATTTCAAACATATAATCCCATGTATGACTGTCATACCTCTGCTCTGTGTGCCTTGTACTGAGCTACTGGATTTGGCTGGTCATTTAAAATTCATCCCTGAGTACTGCTTTATAGGAGATCATCTGCACTGGGTCAGTTCAGTCTGGTGAATGGAAACCTGTGGAACTGCAGAAAACAGGACAGATTTTCAGAGGTCCTGCCTACTTGGCACCCCTTCAGCTCTCTACATCTAGGAGCCTTTTGAATCAGAGGTTGCATCTTTGTGTTGGATAGACAGTGATAGTTTTCTTGCATGAGCTCATCTAACTGAACCCATATAAACTTCAGATACCAACGTTTCCTGCGACAGGGATTGCTATATTATCTGTCCAAACATTTCTATTTGTATTTGTTTTTAACTTAGTCTGATTTCATCTTATACTTCTTAAGTAGCATTCATTATTTATTATGAAAAACCAATGGATAATAATTTCCTCTTCACTCTTCCATGCTACCTCAACATTCTCATATTTGGATGCTTATTTTTCATAAAATAATGCATTTAATTCCCACTTTCCGTTTCTCTGGATAGAAAAAAATGTTCAGGAACTATAGAATACTGTCCTGTTAAGCTGCACAACTTTTTGACAGAACAGAGGAAAATTCAAATTTAATATTTCAGTAGCTAAAAGGAGATAGTTCAAAGAGTGTAGGCAAACAATGATGAGAATGTGTTGACAGTGCATGAAATCTTTGATGTGCATTCTCTTATAAAATAAGATGACTTTTTGGGGCTGCAAAGATGGCTTTTAAAAACTTCAGTTATAAGCCCTCCTGAGAAAATAAGAGAATCATTTTAGTTTTAGGAGTGCTCCTCAGCTGAAAGAATGATTGATAATTTTTTTAAGAACGTCTTGTAGTGCAAGGGACCATAACAGAGGCTGTCTTGATGCTGGTAATCAGTACTGTGTTTTTCTGTTCATTTATTCACTCTTTGTAGGAAATTAAAATAGATTAATGGAAGATTTTGGTTTTTTTAAGAAGAAGGGAGTAGAATTCAGGAAACAGAACTGTCAAAATTGATATTTACATGACATGGTTGTGTAATGTTTGTCAAAGAAGAAGAGAGTATAAAGAAGAAGAGAGTATTACAACCTTTTTCTGTGTCCCACTGAGAAAGGGTTATCTGTAGAGTGCAAGCAATGTACTCCTTATTAGTTACACACACCTGAGGCACAAAGAAGGCATGGAAGTGTTCAGTTTGATTCCATCTTATAGACACAGTTCTGCTCAGCTTTAATTGTTCTGTGTGCTGTAAGAGCACGAGAAAGTACTCTGCCTTGAAAAAGTTGAAGCTAAGTGTTCTGCAATTCATGAGAGAGGAACAGGGGCACTGAAATCTGCCTGCTGCTCACTGAGGCCCTGGATGAGGTCTTCCTCACCGTGGAGATCATGGCCTGTGTAGAACCTTCCTAGTAGGCTTTGAAGGGACAGTTAACAGGCTTCCTGTCTTCTCAGCTACTCATGCTGAGAAGATGTGCTTTATCGTGATGAGCAACTGCTTTCTCTAAATAATTTAAAAGTCCTCTCATCATTTGGCTGAGGGTCATGGTAAAGAGGGAATCAAGTAAATTTCCATCCCAGATTGTTTCTGGCACCTAACAGTTGGTGGACATTTGTGCTTCCTTTCACAGACAGTAAAGTGCTCAAACAATGAGCTCTTCTTTACTAAAATAAATAGGCCAGATACTTGAAGGTTCTTTTTATGAAAAAGAAATACTTGTTATTAAAATAGCTGGGAGATATTTGCAGTCTTTGAATTGAGATTATATTTATATTTATTCTCTAGATGGAAAACTATGCTGAATGACTTTCTAATCCTCTGGGAACACTTCTGTAGGAACAAAAGTAAGATGTGGGGATGGACAGATCTCTTGAAAGGATCTGATATTCTGTATGGGACTTGTGAGAAGAGTCCTTGAAATGTGATCACATACAAGACTTCACAGCTTAGCAACCAACAAAATCACACCCTACCATTTCCAACTCCAAATAGGAAGTAACTGCCAGAGAAATAATCACAAATGTTAAGAAAGTGCTCTTGGGAAAACAGCACAGGTTTTTATTGCTTACAGGTAGGTACCCACCAGGAGCGTGTAAGAATGGTACTGTAAGCGTAAGTGTGATATTTGAGTGGTAGTCTCTTCTAAATCGTAGAAGGACTTGGTCCCCCAAAATTCACTTAAAATCTCTAGAATTTAACTAAGATGTCATTTCCATTATATAATCATTATTTTGTTGGCCCCTACTTGGTTTTTTGCCCCTAAATATTACTTAACATCTCTAGGATATGGCTGATGAAAATGGTGAGAAATTTTTGTAAATTAGAGATGAGCTCTAAGCAAGGTGCCACCCAGTATGCTGTCCTTGTTTGCTTGAGTTCTTTAGACAATGCTAACCCTTCAGCAATCGTCTCAGAAAAAACACAACTGCTGCAGGGAACCCAGCTTCTGATATTTCTAATGTTACAAACAAACACATATACTATTTTTATGTCATGGAAGTCTGTTTTGCAGCAGACTTAATTTCCCCCTATAAATGAGTTTGATTTTCTTTTCTTCGTTTCTCAATAAATTTGCAATGCATTGCATTTGCATAATAACACAATTGGAAGATTATATATTGATGGTAGGTACATGATCCACTTTTGTTAATATTGTATCTGAGTGTTTAAAAATTTTACTTTATACTGTAAGGTGATTACTTATCTTACTCTGCCTTCCAGTTTTATGTGCGATCTCTGCATAAGAAGACTGGCTGGGTCCCCTAAGGTCCTGTAGGAAACCTGTAGAAGTTTAGAGAATGGAGGGAGACTCTTTTAAATTTGGAACTTTTGGCCCAATCACTGGACTCCTGTTTCTTACTGTGTGACATCCTTGATGCTCCAGGCAGGAAACATACCTGTTCCAGACTTCTCTGCTGTACTGAAATTAACTTACAGGGAAGGATTCATAACATGTGACAAAAAAGATTTCTGTATCTCTTGTTCACAAGGATGCAAATATTTTTGCTTTTGATAAAAAGCTTCAGAGACACAAATACAAAAAAAAAAAAAATCTTTTCATGAGCTTGCAAACAAACATCAGGCATCCAGTACTTCTGAAAATACTTAAATAGTGAATTATCTGAAGGAAAAGGACATTTCAGAAGCTGAGAATCCAAGTGGCTGGAACTGGATCTCAGAAATCTCTTGCTGAAGAGGTAATGAGCAATCCTTGGATAGAGGAAATGGAAATTCTTTGAAAGATCTGTATTTCTGTGAAAACTAGTGATTAGAAGGAGGTAGTGCCCTTCATATAATACTTCCACTGCAAAGATGGAGGGGCTGGGAAAAGTGTGTGTGCAGTAATGCGCGACAGAGAGAGGCAGACTGTTTGACTGAGAGACAGACAGGTGCAGCAGTACACTTAAATAAAACATCAGAGCTGTTCTGTCAGATATGACTAAATTATATAATACCTCTTTTGAAGAAAGTTTATGGCTCTCAGGATCACAGAGTCACAGGTAATTCAGGTTGGAAGACTCCTTAGGTGGTCAGCCTCCCCAGCCTGGGTAGCTGCAAAGGTTCGTCTTTCGCAGGAAGAGTGCTTTGCATTTCTTCTCATTGAATGTGAAGAAGGTCCTTGGAACTCCTGTCAGCCAATTTCTCCAGCCCACCTGGGTGTCACTGAATGGCAGGCTTACCCCTCAGCAAATCAGCTGGCCTTGCAGCTTGGTGTCATCTGCAGACTTGAATAAGAGTGTATGCCAGTACCTCCTCCAAGTCCCTAATAAAGGTGTTCAGCAGGGCAGGTCCAAGGAGCCTCCTGCAATATCACTTCTTACTGGCCTGCAGACAAAGTATGACCCATTAACCATTACTCTCAGAGGCCTATCATCTCAGCAGTCTTTCACACCTCTGGCTGTCCACCCCTCCAGAGCGTAATGTCCTAATATTTATAAACGAACACTGTGGTGAACAGTGTTGAAGGCCTTCGTAAAATTGAGGTAAATGATATCCACTGCTCTCCGAGTGGATATTTTTCTTTAGTCATATTTTCTTCACTCTCAGTGGAATTTTATTTAGAAAACAAAACTATGATGGAGTTAGTATGCACAGCTGGACAGAGAGAGGCCAGAAGCAGAGAGAGCACAGCGAAGGGCCGCTCCTTTTGCCAACAGTCCAGTGAGTTCTGTTGCCTGGCTACTTCATTTCAGCTGAGAAACCACGTGTGGGTAACAGCACATAGCACTTCCATATGTACTTAACTGCTGTGCAGACTTTAAAAATATAAGGTTAAGGGTTGTGCAAATATTAACTCATTACATTCAGTCTTGTTAGCCTGTTGAAGCCAGTATTAATGTTAGGAATGGCCAAAGAATATGTTTAGTGCCTGTATGTGCAGAAGACCCAGTAGCACTGCAACCTTTTAAAGCTGTGAATCAGATTCTAACACTACTGAAGTTGTGGAATAGAAAGAACACATACTTAGGAAACTGATTTGCTACAAGATTACAGGGATCATCATAAAATAGACATAACCTGCAGCTAAGCAATTGATTAGTTTGTCTGTAGCTGGTGTGATCTTTAGTAGCAACTGATATCAAGTCAATTCTCTTGGCATATGCTTGGGGAGATAATTTGCAAGAGTAACCCTAACTTTTAAAAAAAGTGATTATCTTAAAACCAAGTAAAATAATATTTTTCCTGGATTATTGCACTATAATAACATAAAAAAAAATTTAACTGGAACATGGATTTATTTTAAACAACAGAGTAGTCATTGTGTAGCGTTGTCTGTGCCACAGTATATTGGGGTTTCAAAGATGGCTTTTGTTCTGTATCAAGAATTTTCTTATCAGAAAAAGTGAACCGTTGAACACTTCCCAAAATATGAAATCCTTCCAAAACAGGATCGATTCAAAATACATTAATCTGACTCAGAATGATATGATATTCAACCTATCAGACTCTTAAGAATAACATGAAAGGGATTCATCTGAAGGAAGGGATTGTGGCTGATGATTCGTATGATGACCTAGGTTGTGACTGAAGGAAGTAAGGAATGATTTCTCTTCTTACCCTTCTATTTGAGGAATAAGAATGGATGATGCTTACAAGAATTGGAACAGGATAAGAAGAGAAAAGTGACTTGTTGAAAGTGGTCTGGTTTATAGCATTGGAACTTGGAGAGCTCTGCTTAGTGAACAGCAGTGCTGCCTTAGTGTCATCATCACTTTGTTGCCTGTAAAGGCTGACCTGGAAACAGAGACTAGGCAGAATAAAGGAATAAAAAGGTATTTATTGAAAGGAAACAACTTGGGCCATGTAAGAACCCCTTGGGGCTATACTTAAGCAATCCTGTAATGGCCCTACAAAAAATGGATGCCTGGTCACGAGGTTTTACCCTTTTATAAGCTCTGGTCTATTAGCATATTGGAGTTAATTGTCCAATTATGACCTTAGGTTATGAAGTTCCATCCTCTTTGTTCTTTCTCTCTTTTTCACATTGTTTACACTTTTGGGCCTAAAATTTGACCTTAGTCCTCAGCTAGAAAGGAATTGTTTTGTCTATCGACCCTGTGAAGAGAGCTCACCAACCCTTGATATGAAACCCAGAACTACACATTAAAACAGCACAGGGTCCGAAAAAATATAAAAGCTAAAACTTAAAGCATCAACTTCGTGTTACCTAGGGAAAATATTTGAGATTTGCTCAAAGTTGTGTGCAGTCCTCTATTATTAGCGATAATTTTTATTTTTCTCTGTGCTGTTTTTGTCACGTGATGCTGATTTCCTGGCTTAAGATGAGTTTTCCATTCAGAATGTCAGTTTTGTTATGTATAAATGCTCTCACAGAGTGGTGTGAGTGGATTGTTAAAAAGAAGTGGCTCTGCTTGGAGAACGTGGTCTTTGCCA
The DNA here is from genome assembly GCA_013400175.1 of Phainopepla nitens. Classification (NCBI taxonomy): domain Eukaryota; kingdom Metazoa; phylum Chordata; class Aves; order Passeriformes; family Bombycillidae; genus Phainopepla; species Phainopepla nitens. Next base: position 471,109 of record VXBQ01001599.1, on the reverse strand, counting down.
CACTTTGCTAAATTCTTGATTCTTGTGTTCCTCTTCACAGATGGCTGTGCATTGTTACGTGTGATATCTAATCACAGGTAATGTGGTTTGATAGGGAAAATGAAACAAAAAGTTGTACTCCTGCTTAGTTAGCCTGCTGTAAAATTCTGGCCTGTTGGGATGGAGACATGTTAAGAGTGGAATTAAAATGTACATCCTCTGGGAAATGTGTGATGGTGGCATTTGGAAACTTGTATGCTAGAAGGGTTAGCGCTTATTAGCTGGAAATATTCTGTGTGTCCTGCTGAAAGTGAAAATGCTGAAGTAGTGAGTAGGTTTCTTTTCACTGTAACTGAAATAAAGAACATTAAGGAAAAATTTAATGTAGTTTAATGCACATGTAGAGAAGTCATTAATTGTCGTGGTGGTGTGCAGGCAGTACTTTACAGTAATTGTAGTACAACTAGTAGAATATTAATGCATGCTGCTTTGACCTGCTATCACTCATTGTGATTTGAATGTAATTTGCATAATACTTTACATATCGGTAACATACTACTCATTAGATTTTATATACTGCCAGGATGGTGGATTAACAAAATAATTGTAGCAGCATTACTCCAACAAAAGGGATCAACTTCGTTTCTCTTTTTTCTTACTATTTTCCAAGATCGTTTGTAACAATGTTTTTGTAATATTAATATTATTTTTATCAGGATTAGTAATAAATCCTGAATGGACCGTGTAAATACTAGCTACTAGTTCCCTGTTAGCCTCTCATTTGTGTTTATTCTACTTTATTTAAACTTCTCATGGCAGTTTTATTTGTACTTTCACTATGACTTTTAAAATGTTTATTATATTTAACAGTGACAACAGAGAGCTTAAATACAGGTAGTTGAAACCAAAAGCTGTACATAAAAGCTATTGATTTCATATAAATAGTTAAAAGTAATTGAAAAATATTGCATTACAGATGTATTAAAAAATGCTATGAAAACTTGTAACTTGGTTGGTAATCATCAATACTAGCAGAGAAGGCTTCCAAGATAAAAAGTTTGTCCAATGTGTATCTACAGTGATTCAAAGTGTATAGGACTTGGATCAGAGGCAAAAACAGACAGAGAACTTGTCAAATAAGGTAAGTTATTTTTGGCCAGGAAGAAAACTTTCTGTTTGTATGCATTTCTGAGACAACTTGTTGCAGTCCCAGTGCACTATTGAGTGCACTATGAGTTGATTATTTAGTGTGTAGTACTTTGATTTGACCTCATGCATTTAGGTCTTCTACAGAGATACATTGAAGGTAGATGCTACCTAAAAACTCAGAATGGCTACTAATCTCTTTCACCTTCAGTGTGAGGGAAAATTCTCACTACAAGAGTTTCTTTCTTCCTAACTGTAAATGAATTTAATGTACAATAAATGTGAATTCCACTGGCCCATACCAAAATTCCTGTTTGTGCCAGGAAACTGTATCAAGTTCATAGAACATAAATGCTCTATGTTCTGAAATATTAGTTTCTTTTTAGTTGAAAGGTTGCATATATTTGCATTGATATGTCATGGTTTCACTTAATGTAAATGCTGCTGTAATGTCAGTAGTCTTCTTTTCTCTATTTGTTTATGGATTTCAAAGGAAGCTTTACAATTCTCTGTAGAGCTGCCTCCTAGAGTTCCAGTGACATGCAAACTGTTTTGTTGTTAATCAAGGTCCCTCACAGCCAAGCTGTGACACCATGAGAATTCCCAAAGAGCCTTTTTGCTTTCAATGGAAGATGCACATCTATTTTTCAAACATTGACTTTTTAAACCAAAGTTTTCATTGTTGTTTAAAGAAATAATTTTTCACATATCCCAAAAGACTTCTCCTTAGACAATATCTCTATATACTTTGGGTTCTTGAAAGAGATTTCTAATGTAGAGCTTGCTTTGCCACTACTTAATAACAGACATTTTACAGTGTAGCCAGCTATTTTTGTGCCTGGTAATAAAGGGACTGTTAGCAGGCCACATGTGTACTACTGCTGCCTTTATCTTAACTGCTCCCAGTTATTTGAGAACTGGTCAGCCTCTCAACTGTTTAACACTTTTCATAACTATTATTGACATAAAAAAATTTTGTGGGGAAAACAAGTAGATCGAATCCCCGTGTACATGTATGAACCGAATTAGAATTGTACGTAGAGTTATATAAATTCAAAGAGCCACTGGCTAAACACAAGTTGCATGAATATTGAATGGTAAAATATTTCCTAGATGGATTTAATTTAGATTGAAAGTCCCCAATAAAGTTATGGTATGTATTTGTATAAAACAGCCTGCTCTTTGAATGACGGTTCATCTCAGAAGCTTTAGTATAATTAAGGACTTATATATGTAAGTCATAGAAATTGAAGATTGAATTTCAGTGTGAATTCTAAAGTTCTGAGAATTTGAAGGGAAAACCTGTCTTGGATCCTGGTTAATATACTTCCCCAAATAGATATACCACATGTATGAAAATTAGTTCAAAACAAGTATCTCCTTCAAAACTCTGGTAAGGATGTACTCTGGATACTATAAATTTCAGGTGTGCAGGGGATGGATGAAAAATACTTTTCACCAAATGTTTGGCCCTTCGAGATACCACCTTCCATTTCTGGTGTTGCAGCTGTTACTGTTAGGGAGTTAGGGGCTTCTGTGAAGCAACGTAAGATTTGGTGCACACAGTGGATGTGACACTTGTGCATTCAGAAAATACTAAAATAGTATTTCTTACTATTAAATAAAAAATTCTATGTCTTATAACATAACTGAACAAAAGTCTCCAGTCTGCACCCAAAGGATTAATTCCTAAACCTTAGCATTTTTTTTTCTATTTTGAAATAAGAATATTACAAGATCTTTGTTTTACAAATTCAGAAGAAGGATAAATATAAGAAAAATTACATAATACATGATTTTAGACAAACATGCTTTTTTCAATCAAAAATTTAAAATGAATCAGTCTTATTTGTGTAAAGATGTATTTTTTAAATTCAAACACTGATAAATAGTTTTTAAATAGAATTCTGAATACCGTAGTTGTAGAGATTAGGGGAATATAAAATTACAATTTTTAATGTAAAATTTCACAGAATTCATACTATGGATTTGTAGAGCTCTACTTTATTGACATAATTAGCTGTAATTCAGAGTCAGTAATAACTGAACCAAGCGTTTTTAACAACACTTTAGAATATAAATGCTAATTTCATAAAGAATGAGAAATTCATTTAACTCAGTATGGTCATCCTCTTTGCTGAATTTTGTCATTTGCTTCCAGTGAGTAGAGTCTCAAGGCACAAATCAGGAATAGGTCATGCATGGTTGCTTAGTGGTTTCTTAATTAGTATTATAACCCATTTGCTTTGTTAATAGCTCTGCATTTGCAAATATCATATCCCGTTTTTTGCTGAGGAATCATCACTGCAGCTAGTCTGGAGTAGGCCTGTTAAGGAAGCTGTAGCAATCAAATCCTGTATAATCCTGACAAACATGTTTGTCGTGTTCTGTGATCCAAGTGACTGTTCTTTGTTGTAGCTTTCTTTTATATCGTTCTGTAAAAACCTGGGCTGACACATGACCTGACTGCAAGATTGTGTCTTTAAGGGTGGTGCTATCATTCACTGTGATTTTAGCTAAACATGTTAAATGCAAAAGTTCTTGATATATGTAGGCCAAATACGTAATCTCTGCTTTTTTTTTTTTCATTTCTACTAAAAAGGGAAACTGTGTTATCAGAAAGTGATAACACGTCTGTCGAGTGGAGATATGGCTGCATTGCTTACTGTTTAACAGCTTTCTTAAAGCCTTACCTTGCATTGCGTTGCTGGGAAGTGCAGCTGTTGCTCTTGTTTGCTAATGACCGCCCAGAAACTGTGGAGCACCAAGTCACGCATTGTGTGGGCAAACATTTGTTGTGGCTTCCTGATGTGCAACGGGGCTGGAAAAGGGGAGTGAGAGGTATTGCAGAGCTGAGCTTGGTGCCAAGGAAAGAAAGTTCTGAGAGTCCCTTTGGCTGCTGCTCCTGGGCACTGATACAGTTCATAGCCCCATACTGGCTGCTATGAAGGAAATCAACTCTACTGCAGACAAACCCAGCACAATGGCAATAACTATTTGCTTCTGAAAACAACAGCCAACTACTCAGAGGATACAGTGACAAGGGCTTTAGTGTGTTTAGGACAAAATCTTATTTTTACATTAAAAAATACCAGTATTTTTAAATAGAAAAAAAAATTAATTCCTCTTTTCTTACAACAGAGAAGTAGTCATGTTGTATGTTTTGGACTAATTCTGGTCTTGTTTAATGATTATTCACTAGCTCATGAAAGAGGCTACCGAGTATAAAAAAAACCAGAATAAGCTCGCTCAGCACATGGTTGGAAGTTTATTTGCAGTTCATGCTGCACAGATGGGTAATAGTTTGAAAGTGCAGATGGAATTTAAGGAACAGCAAGTTCAATGAGGAAACTGCTGTATTGGAAAGAGAGAGCGAATTGAAAGAACCAACAGATTGAGAGAAAAATATTGAGTTCCAGCTGGTTATTACACAAATTATTTCAGCCGCTTCTAATGTATAAACTGTGAGGACAAACAGCAAATATTTTACAGGAATTGGCTGCTTCCTCATTATTCTCTTATACAAGAAGTACCAACAAACCTTAGTTTCAACAAAAGGGTTTTTTTCTTTGAATGATGCAGTATTGGGAGTTAGTGAAGTAAAGAGGCAATGATCTATCTAAACAGCAAGACAAAGCTAGAGAAAATGAGTACAGTAAGGTGGCTGGAGATTTTAACCCCAGGGTTTTTTGATCCAAAGAGAGGGATTAAAAAGCCAGTTTGGTTAGAAGAGCAACCTGCCAAGCTCACCAGTCTGCAGGTCTTGCAAGTGTTGAGTGCCTGCCTCCTGGCAGGACTTGTTCCTAAGTCCTTCAACAGCATTTTTTGTTGTGCCTTATCTTCAGGAAGGCAGGGCACAGAGAAAGCCTTGCTACTCTTTTCTGAAAAGAGTAAAGGGAAGAATACTCCCAGCAAGGTTTCACCCACCTGCTTCTTTCCCTGAGCTGTGTCCACTTGTCACACCTTTTGCACTTACCTACTTCTGACCAATGCCACAATTAGGTTGTGTCTGCAGCTATTTAATCTAATGCCAGTGTATTGTAGACTTCAGCTCTTGAATAATTTTATTATTTACTTCTCAGTTTTAGCCCAATTGAGTCTTTCATCATAATAAAGTAACTGGGCTACTCTAGTCTTTCAGATTTTCTCAACAGAGTTTTTTGGAAAAGTTTCATTCAATAAATAAAATCTGATAAGAAAAAATGAAAAAATATGATGAAAACTCGTTTTTGCAGGACATTTACATATTTTATATTATTCTCTCAGTTCCCCAATTTTCTAATATTTCAGTAATAAGTATGAGGCAGATATTTTTAGCTAAGTTATAAAACAAAGAAAATTTATTTTGAAGTACTAAATTGCGTATATATGTAACTCCAAGAATAATGTAGAATCCATCATTCAGAACAGGAGGAGAAGCCTTAGCAATAAATATATTCCTTCAAGCACTGATTTAAAAAGAGAGAGGAAGAGAAGAATAAAATTATATAATCAGATGAATTAAGACTATAATTTACTGCTGTGCTCTGATTTATCTCCTGCTGCTAGAGATTGTCTCATAAGTGAAGCCAGTATGGCTGAGCATTTAAATTAAAATTTTTTTAGACCTGACTCGTTTTTTTTTCCTCAAAGTTTTATGTTTCCATATATTTAAATTCTAGCTTATTAAAAACCCCAACCTAACCCTGAGAACTTGCAAGGTTATTTGCTGTGTGTAACTGATTTTATAAAAAGAGATATATAAGAATTGTAAAAGACCCAAATAAATAATTCTGCATCACAGTGTGGTAAAGCTCTATTTAAAATAAACCCATCCTCATGATAGTTTTTCTGTGGAGTTCTGCTGCCGGAGTTGAGTCTTTCATCATAAGTTAGAGGAAATAACTAGGAACATTGAGATTTACTCTTCTAGCTTGTCATTCTTCTGTTTCTTGAGTTTTATTTTCTTGAGTATTGGTTGGTTTTTTTTCAATACTGAAATAATACTGTTGTTGTTGGTAACATCAGTGTCCTAATTAATCTTTGATAAAAAAATTAAATATAAATTTTTAACACTTTTGAAAAAGAGCCTTTCTTTCTTTTTCTGGTCTGTGGAGAATCTTTTTCATGGAGCTTCTACTTCCTGTCAGACAATAAAGGAAATGAAGGTTTTTCTTGTTTTTGAAGGAAGCATTGATGCTGACAGGAACAGAGAGGTTTCTTTTTGAAGGAACCACAGCATGGGATTGTATCTTCCAGCTAGGAGTTTATGATTGAAGACAACTGGAGAGGACCTTGCAAGGTCATCTTGAAGGATTTAATAGGGGAAGATCCAAGCATTTACATCAAGGATCTGTTGATTCATTTTCTGGACATAAGATAAATAGCGATGTTATCAACCCTCTTCAGAAGAGTCTTCTGAAACTCTAGCAGGAGTCTGAAAATGAGAAAAAAGCGCTAGTGCTTTTCAGAGAAAGAATACTAATTCTCCAAGGCAGCCAGTTGTAAAGACATGTCTATAAAGCAGTGATCACATGGTGATCACTGCCCAAGAGGTGCCAGCATTCACCAGACAGTGAGTGCGTTTCACTGCCCATCCAGCCAGGTTTACTGAGAAATTGGATATAACTACTCATGGAGTACCATGCCAAGGGAGTTATGTTCCTTCTAGTAACTAGGCTAGTTTTGTCTACACTAGTCTGAGCATCTCTGTGTGGAACTGCTCACATCTGTGGAGACGGTTCTTTGGTTAGTAAAGATGGCTTCCTTGGATGCAGAGAGACATTAGAACTGTCTGGAGCTAAAGCTGTACAGCATTAAACCCCACTGCCTCTTATTCCCTCTAAGTGTGTCTGTGCAAAATTCCTTCCACTAATGGTCTGGGCTGGACTCACTGGATTTTCAGTGGTTTTGGTTGCACTTCAAAAGAAAACAGATGCTGGGTTGTGTTACAGGGTTTCTGATGACTCAAAGGAGAAGTGATTTTGTGTAAAACATCATTCCTTGCAGAGTATATATGGAGGTACCACTGCATGAAACTACATCAGCCTGACTTTTAGAGAATATTCTTTAGCAGAAGTTGTCTGACATATTCTCATTAGTGTCCATAGGTAGCATCAGCATCTGTCAATTATCATTTATCTATTTCAGTCATTTGCTCATAAGGAAATACAAAGAAATTGATAATAACTAGAGAAGCAGCTTTATAAATAGAGTAACTAGTCTCCGTAGCCCTCTGCTGTATCCTGCAGATATAGCCTTTGTACCTGACTGTATGAAGGAGATTGGATTGAATGAGGTTAAAAAATAATAAATTTATGTTGCTCTGATTTTGACATGTCACACTCCATGTATAGTAGAGCAGAGTTGAGCAGTTTATGAGGTGAGTTGAAAACACTGATGCTGGCAGCCATTAGGCTTCATCTCATGGTGCCAAGGATAAAAAAAAAGCCAGCCATTGCTTTTGGTCACAAAACTCTGTTAAGGAGCACAGGAACCTGATATTGGATGGCATGGATGGACACAGCTGTTTATGTCCTGCCTGCTATCTACACAGTAATGCCTTGTTCTGTTAGGAATATTGATCAACCAGCAATGGTCAGTGGTTCTTTCTGTAAACCACACAGCCTCCCTGACTTGTGTGGTTATTTATAAATTTTATTTCTTTGTTATGAAGAGGACAATAATACTGAGCAGTTTCTATCCTGTTTCTGGCTTTTCACTTCAGATTTTAAATATCCTCTTATATTTTTCACAGTCTTTACTAATAGTGGAAGAGTGACAAAAGAAGAATGGATATGCGTGAAATACAGAGATACACTCTTTGACCATGTCCCCTCAGTGGTACTATATATCCTAGTTTAATTTCTAAAGTCCTGCTTTTTCCTTGCTCTCTCAATCCACAAACAGAAAATAATTTGTGCTTTCAACACAGGTTTGATGTGCCCTACAGTTCTATTAGTGTAGAGAAATTCAATTTTAAAAGGCATAATTCTTATTAATTTCTTTAAGCGTCCAAAGAAAAGGCCCTGTCTACCCAGCTTGAGTGAACTAACAGTAAACAGGGCATGTGAGAAGCCTAGAGGTTTACTTGTCCTTGTCCTTTCGGCCTAAGGAGCAGTTTCTAACTCCATTCTGTTCAGATTTGGGGCTGTGAAAGGGAGGGGCCTTCAATGGAGGGCACAGCAGGGCTCCTGGTTTGAGGCCCTTTGCAAACAGTGTTGAAATGCTGTGACTGCAGTGGTTTTGACTTTGTTCATGTCCCCCCTGAGCAACAAGTCTTTTGGGAGAGGACTTCTCTGTAGGTTGTTAGATTTTTGCCCTTTCCCTCTGTGTTTTTCAAAGGGATATCAAGGAAAACTGTGTATCTTCTTCGGTCAAAACTGTTTTTATTATTCAGTCTGAATAGTTCAAAACTTCCACTATTTTAATCATTCTTTGATTTCTCTTTCTGACAAAGAAGTAAGTGCATCCCAAGTAAGTGGATCCACTTGAGCTATGCAGTGTCAAGCTTCTGTCAAGCCACAGAGGAAAAGATTAAAAATAAAAGGGCCAATTTTTGGTCCTCATCTCTCTGATGCAAGTGCCAACCTTTTCCTCAGTCAAATTTTTTAATTAAGTGTTTTAAAAAGAAGAATATGCTTTGAAGTTCTTGGATAAATCAAGGAGGATGAGGATTCAATGAGTTTTAAGCATAGGCTTTGAGTAAATCATGAGGGATTTTATGAGGGTAGTGTAAGTAGAGTGCAAACAGTGGATGGGGACTTTGAAAGAGGTTATACAAGGATATCTATATGCTGGATCTCTCTGGAAATAAGATTTTTAAAAAATACATTGGAGATAAAATGGTAAAATGTGAAAATCACAGCAGAGAATAAAGTATTTTAGAAAGATCACCATAGATATATGTAGAAAAAAAGGCAAAATGTATTAAAAGGCAGGTTAGTCATTCTTTTAAGTTTAAACTCATATTAACACTTAGTTTTAGCAATGGAAATTCATTCTTCTGTCTGAATTTATGGTGTCCCTAGGGTAGTGCTGTTTTCTTACTGAAACACTTGAAATTTCTATAATATTCTGTTCAACAGATTGCCTAACAAATTTTAGAAATAATTTTATTTCTGTTTGATTTTTCAAGGATCAATAGGTAGATAGATGACTCTAGTGCATTCTGCTTTTTTTTTTTTAATTAACATGTAAATATTTTTGCCACCAAAGCTACAAAAGTTTTATGATATTCTTTCTTGTTTTGTTGACCTTTATGATGTTCCTGAACTTCAAATAATTATAGTGCTTATAGACATCGTATCATTTAACTTCTCTTGTCTGCAGGGACTTGGATGAAACAGAGTAGTTTTAGTGGTAAATCCTTAATAAATTCTTTCTATAATACTAGAGATAGGTTGGAGACTAATGGGAGAAAGCTCAGCTTTTTACTTGTATGGCAGGAAATTTTGGTCCCTTCAAAGCAAACTTCAATACTGATATGGTAGACATGTCATAGCTAGAAGTATTGCACTATCCAGCTCCCCTGAAGGAAAATACGGGCTAAGTAGTATTTGACCAATTTATGCCACTATTCTGTTATGGTTTGCTGTTCCTTGACAATCCCAGAAGTTGTAAGAAACTGTGCAAAATGAAATGTACAACATAATTGATAAACTTAACACTGTTATTAAATTTATTTATATGATGGCTCTGCCAGTTTCTGATATGCCATAGCAAAGACTAGATTCAAGGGATTGTTAAAGTTTTGCACTGCCTTCCTCTCTACAGTGCAAGGCACTGTATCTCTCTGTGCTGAGACCTGGGTAAACTGTTAGGTGCCAAATACTTCCCCACATACCAAATTAAACAGGCTTGTACAACTAGTGTTTTACTGCCCAGAGGGGAAAAGGAAATTTGTCATACTGTCATGTTGTCATAAGTCATATTGTGACTCTCCAAAAGATAAAGTGAATCCTCCACTGAGGAATATGCAAAGGTTCTGCCCCAGAAGTTCTCTATAGTAGAGGGGCTGCTACTTTTCTGAGCAAGTGTCTTGCTGCTATGCAGACCTGGGCTTGGGAGAGTCCAGCTTTTGGTTTCTAAAGCTAGGTTAAGCTAGTAACCCCAGTCTACCAGAGAATGATTAGTCATCTGCTCATATTTTTAAAGTATTTTTTGTCCTGACTTGGCTGTTTTTCTCCATTAGCTGGATTAGTTGGTTTTATTGTAATTACATCTGCAGTCCATTTCTCTCCAGTCTTTTGGCTATTTCACATGATCTAAGTCTTCTTTTCCAGGGACCAGGATTCAGTGAGTAGCCTAGCAATGAAGCCCACCTGAGTAGAGTACTCACCTTAGGTACTGTCAGATCCAGTCCACTTATAAAGTTTGTACCTACAACTATTGCTGAATAATATGCACTGGAAGCTGAGACTGGAACACGGAATATGTACCTTCTGATTATTTGCTCACTAAGGGATGGCAGGAGTTTGGATACAGGGATTTTGTAATTGGCCCAATTTTCTAAGCTGATTAAATGGTGCCTAAGTCCTGTCGTTGACATGGCTAGCAGCCTTGCTGGGAGATTGAAACAGACATTTTTCTGCAAGCTGTCTGCATTTTTAGGTGATTAATCTTAAAATCTTATGTGCCTACGTTACAATTCATAAGGAATTTAGTATGCGATACAGCTTTTTCTGATCCAGTTGTGGATGTATATTCAAAAGACATTTTCCAAAACAAGATTGAGCTACATATACCTATTTTTCTACAAATATCTTCTGACTCAGGTAATAAAAGTTGCAGCTCCGCCCTCTAATCATTGACTTGGTCTTACAACAGGAGCACTGTGTGTCCAGACATGACATCTCAAGGTCAGCCAGCCTGCATTTCTGGAAATAAATTATATGATGCTTACAAAAATGTTCTAGTTGCCTTTCAGAGTACTCAGGGCACCTTTATACTTGTTGAGGTCAGTATAGTAACTCCTAACATCAAAACAAAATATATTTATCTTCACTCACAATTGAATTCTGTTACTCCATGTTTTAATTGTTCATTTTTATTGAACTCATTAAATTACAAAAGTAAGATCCTTGTAAACCTTTCTGGGCTTATTGTTTATAAAGTTCTGTAAATAAGATTAGTTTTTCAAAATCAGAGCTGAGTAAAATGTTTTGAAAGAATTTATGGGAACATTAGTATTTTTTAAAAATGAAGAAAATGATAAGTTTTGTGTAGACTCATTTATTTATAGTCTATAGAAACAGTTTTGCCAAATCTAAGAGCAGCTCTACTTCTGACTGCTTTTTAAGTGTGTTTATGACATGCAAAATATGTTAAATGAGATAATGAACTATCTGGTCTCCTAATCTTATGGCACAAGAAAACTAGTCAGAAATGAAAAGGATGCAACTTAACAGTTGGAGCCATGAGAAATCCAGTCATTTGTATTCAGATTACTTTCTGCAACCAAAAGAAAATGACCATGTTTTTCACACTTTGTTTGAAATGCTACATAATTGTAAACTTTGTGAGCTGATAGCAGCTTAGCTTTTACTAATGAATATAAACCATCTCTCACATTTCTGAGTTACTTATTTATTCCATGCTACATAAACATAATTATAGCAGAAACTGTTCCTAAACATTTTTTTGCTGTTGTTGCAAGACTATGTAGGAATTTTTTCAGCTTCTTGAAATTATGTTGGACAGGACATTTGGCATGACTTAAGGGGAAGAGATCTAAAGCATGATGACTTGTGCTATGCAAGTGTAAAATTTATATGACCAGAATGGTTTGAAGACCCTTAGTAAGGGTAGTTTTTTATCAGCAAAATGGTAGTTCTTGCATGTTAATAATGCCTTCCTACACATTTTGAAGCTGTGTCAGGAGAGGTTTAAGTTGGGTATTAGAGAAGGATTCTTCACCCAGAGGGTGCTTGGGCACTGGAACACGCTCCCCAGGGAATGGTCACAGCACCAAGCCTTACAGAGTTCAAGAAGCATTTGGAAAAGTCCTGTGCAGAGCCAGGATTTGGACTTGATGGTCCCTTGGGTCTCTTCCAGCTCAGCATATTCTGTGATTCTGTGGTTTGGGACCAGTTCTCAGATGAGTTAACTGTTTCTCTCATTCTTGTGGACACGTAGTAGTGATAGCTGGCAGCTTGGTATCTTGTTGTCCCACTGAAGCAAATTTAAAAAAAAAATGTGCTTGGTAATAGAGTGGGATTAATGCTTTGGTATGCTGAAAAATAATTGCTCAGAAGCAGTAATTATGCAGAGTGCATAATTATACAGTGTATAATTACATATTAAACACTGAATGTCTCAAGTTGTTTATTTCTGTTGACTTTATTTTTATTACACAGAAGCAAATTCCAGTTAGAATTCCTTCAAAATATCAAATATATAACAAAATAGTTTTTAATGGTTTCTGACGTATGACTAAGATACACGTATATCATAATCCATTTGGTGAATATGCAGTGTAATTCAATATTCAGTATTTCTTCTGTTTAACTCTGCACCATGATCTCCGTGTAAATAAATGTCTGTCTTTTGTCTGTGGAGGCTGCTAGACACTTTTCCAGCACTGTATATATGCTTTTTCACCCTAATTGTTTGCAATACCTTTTCCAGAACAAAACTGGAAAAAAGAGGCATCTGACAAATCTTTCCCCTAGAAAGGTTAGAAACCTATACTTGTTCAATTTTCTTAGAATGCCTTGTCCTGACTGGATTGTGCAAATGGTTCTCACCAACTCCAGGGTGCCAGGGTGACAAAACAATATACCTAGACTTAATCTTTCTTATTATGGAACAGTTATAGCTATTGTACAGTTAAGGTTGAAGTTTACTTCCATTACAAGCCTGACCTACAACTCCCATCAACCACTTATCCCCAAAACAAGCCATAACTGGTGCAATTTCATATCATATCTCATGCAGAGTTGTATATTTCTATGAAGGCTAAAGAAAGAATACAGAAGAGGACTTTTAAAATTGCAAAGCCTGATTCTCTGCTGCCATGAACTAGTTTTAGTCATCATAAACAATGAATGTGTCATACAATGTGTATGTGCACATTTTATTAAAGGGATTACTACCCCTGCCTATTGTCAGAATCCCTAATAAGTCCTGTCATAGGCCCCATTTTCACTTTCTTATAGCTTTGATAGATGTTTACTGTCTTGAGATTTTATTTCAACTTGATGTTTGTGTTTATGCATGAAAGTATGTGTAAAATATCAGCCAGATCAATGCAGTTGTTGAGAAGCGAGACAATTGCACAACAGATTACTCCTTTCTTGCTGTAAAGTCTATGTTGTGAAAAGTCTAGCTTGTGAAATGAACTATAGAAAGCTAAAAAAAAAATCTAAAATGAGATATTAACTACTGGTTTAGCAGAGGACAAAAAAAATTTCTGGCTAACACCTTGCCAGTTGGCACTGGTAGACAATAAACATTGTGTTCCGCTTGGTGAAGCTGACAGCAGTTTTAAAAAGTCCCAAGTACGTACTTAAACTGGCTTCAATAAATACCCAGATTATTCAGAATTTTTTAGTAGTTTTCTGTTTAATCTCATAGTTTCGTGGTATGATAATAAGTTGCAGAAGAATATGTGTGCTACTTGCTCTCTCCCTATAGTATGCACTAGCATTGTTAAACTGCATTTTTCTATTATTTGATTAAATTATTGTTTTAATTTGATTATGAACCAGTTATGCTAATTTAAAAATGTAGTCCAGTGTAAAAAAAAATGATTCTTGAAATTCTTGCTTTTTATCTAATAATTTGCTTTTGAAGAATAATCAAGAGTTATATCTTGAATTAAAAAAATTCAATATCCATGTTAATAAGCTTTGCTTTTTTATAATGACAGGATCTAAATATAGAAGGGGCAGAAACATTTTAATTCTTGTCATGTTTAAAAAAGAATACGTAAAAGTGTTAGACCCGTTAACTTGATCCTAGGTGCCTTACAACTATTTTTACTTCATTTTGTAACTCATTAGACAGACCCTATTGGCATTTGAGAGGTGTTTTTTTGTATAGGAGTTTCATCATGTAACTGACTATTCCAGTTTTTCCCTGGAATAATCTTTTATTTCACTAAGATATATCTGCAGAACAGGCTATCAGTTGTGACAAATTGATGTTTTCTTCTGAAGCTCACCGACTTCCTTTGGATTAAGTGCATGAGAACAGTAAAGCTCATTTTCAGTCCTGGCTTAAACTCAGTGCCAAAGACCTTTTGCACTTAACCCTCTGTGTCACCTATGTTCTCATGAACAACTTTTCCATGGTGAACATATAAATAAAACTCTCAATTTTGTTCTTTAAAATTGATTCCATGTTGAATTAGCAGAGATACCATCTTTTAGCTCTTTAAGAAAGATGAAATATCTATAATCATCATACTTGTAGTAACACATGTAGTTATTTTGCACTAAAGACTGAAATAAATTGCATATTATCTTGTAGTACCAATGAAAACAAATAGAAGAGACTATGTCTTATGTTGTGCTTGGAATGGATATGTCATGAAAATTATCCAAAACAAGTCACAATACACACCAAATAGGGTCTTTTTAAACAACTCAGTATATAGTTATGCTGCAGAAATCTAATTACTGTGATTGATTCTTAGGGCAGCTGTACAATGGCTAGTGCTTGAATTTTGGTTTGCCATATTAATTGTTAAGTAGACTCCTCACTGATTCCTTTGCACTGTTCTATTTTAAAATTGATGGTGTGAAAGGAGATGGTCTTATCTGAACTGAGATGAAATAGAGGGTCATAACTTTTTTTGAAACCATAAGGTGTAACAGACTGTGCTCTTCTTGGGATGAGACCTCTCTCAAATAAATGTCAAACTGTAGCTCCTTGCCTGGAAAATTAAGAGACTTGACTTTTTCTTCATTAACTTTACCATTCATGTACGTTAGAGTGGTGTGGGATGTCTTTAATTTTGGTTTTTTTTTTTTTTTAAATTTTAAGTCTTTGCATTTATTTAACTAAATTGTATCTTAAGAAATGTTTTACCATGAAAATTTCTTATTCCACTATTAAGCCAAACTGTGAGGATATAATAAAAGATGCGTGGGAGTATGGATCTTGATTTCTTTCAGTGCATTCAGAGATCAATGTGTCTTTCTCAAGTTTTAAACATTTACATGAATTCAGTATTTTCTTAGAAATTGAAATTTTGGGTAATTTACTGTCCTGCGTTTTTATTGTTATTTGTAGCAGGTAGTCCAAGTGAAGGTGACTGGTGTCTGACATTAACATGTAAACATTCAACAATAGCCTAAATTTATTTAACAGCATCTTCAGATAATCTATACATTTCCTTTCACAATATGCATAACTTTATTGGTAGGGCCACAAAAGCCTCTTGGGCAAAGGATTAATTTGCAACATTGTAACAACGAAAGTCCTCTGTCTCTGTGTGTGTAGAGGCTCTGCAGCTCTTTTGTTAAGTGGGAAATTTTTTACTGCGGTGTTTGTCTGCAGCAGTATACTTGCAAATCTCTTCTGCAGTGAAGGTGCAGTCCTCTCCTGAGAGTACAGATTTGAAGGATATTTTCCAGAGTCTCCAGGATGTGATGAAGAGTTTTTAAAATATATTTCTGAAATAGAACTCAGGGTATTGGTTTATTTTTCATTATTTGGGGAGTCTCTCATGGTCTTTGGTAAGACGTTTTATTGAAAGGAGCCTGAAAAAGAAGGGGCTGATGTAGAGCCATTGAAGAATGACATACATTCAGCTAGCTCTCTGTTTGGGCATGGAGAACATCCAGTGACTTTCTATTCTGGTCTTTTCTGTGAAAAATGGAACATTTCCCAGTGGGATCTGGGTCAAGATTTGTGTTTTTAATGTTTGAGGTTTTGATTTCTTTGGTGTTTAGACAAGAATATTTTAGTAGTGTTTTGGAAGGGAAAAATACAAACAAGGCTGTCATTGATTTTGGTCTAGAGGAAGCTGTAGTCACTTGTTTGGATCATTTTTGGTGGGTCTACACAGGAAAGCAGTTTAAAGGGTAAAGCATAAATTAAAGGATATTCCTTTACATTTAGGTTTTTTTTCCCTATATGTATAAAGCTGGAAACAGCATATGAACTGACCTAATTTTAACTGATTCTTAAGTTCCTGAATGCATAAAATAGAGAGAATAGATACATATAGGCGTATATAGGCATATATACATAGGTATATATTTATATAGATGTATGAAAATCTGTGAATATGGATTAATGTTAGCATCTCAGTTCTTACTGAGGTGTATCAACCTCACCTTTTTCTATGATTCTGTTTTTCTGCAGCCTAAAAGATTTTTGTACATATCTAACAAAAAGTACTTTTAAATTAATTCATTCAGCAGAGTTCAGCTACTCAGTGCCAGAGGAGATTGGTCCCAAAATGTGATCCCAAAATAATGAGGGCTAGATTTAGTTGCCCTTTTGCTGCTTTTTCTCTTTTCTCCTATGTACAGGAAGAAATGTTAATGCTGACTTAACTTTTCCATGCTTAAAAAATAAAAGACAGTTACTATTAGTCAGTTTCTTAATGTCATGCACAAGAATGCACTAGAGATTGCTGCTTGATCCATCTCTGTCATGCTAATGGAGCATGCAAATGCTCTGATGAAGAGGAACGTAGTGCCACAAATGGATTGAAAAGACACTCTCCAAAGATCTCCCGATCTTTTGGTCCTCGAGTATTTTTGTTTGACAAAAACAGTGAAGAAAAAGCTCACCAGCTGGGACAAGTCAACTGACAGCAGTATACAAAGCCATAGTAACAAATTATGAGGACTATGAAAAACACAATTAGAATTTTTGTAATAAACTTAGTTAAAGTACTTGAAATAGCATTTTGCTGGAAACAGTTTATAAAATGAGCATGCATGGCTTAGAAAAGATAACATCAAGGATGAGGCTATTTCAGAAGCATAGTTACCTAATAATATTATTTTCATGTAATTTCCCCATATCCATGTCTTTTTTGCGGCTTAATATGGGTTTTAAATGGATAGCTGTCAAAATGAAGTATTTGAAAAAAAAAACAAACAAGGTAGTAAAACTCTTTTTTTTTTTTTTTGCTGTTGCTTGTGAATATTTGGGTAGTATTAATCTGGAAAAAAAAGTGTGTAAATTGCGTGGTTTGTGATAAAATTCTAAGTGAAGTAGGAGATTTTTCAGATCTGAGCTTCATATCTAAAAACAGGTATTTTTTAGTTTTCTTTAGTGTCTACATTCTGTTGTTAAAAATATTCATATCACTGTTCAGATTGATCAAGGAAAAGCCATTTGTTGTTAAAAATATATTTCTAAATTCACAATATATAAAGGTCATGTGATAGCAGTAGTATCGCATTCACAAGCACACATAGATACCCCTGAAATTCACTTGTTTTTCCTAGGGCTTCTTCATCCTCCCTTTTAAAATGGTATCAATTTATGTTAATGTCTATCCTATCCTATCTATCTTAATGTCTTTCAGGACATTATCCTAATAAATATCTCTTAAGTATTCATATTTATATATGAAAGACATTTATTTATATGTAAATTTTGATTAACTGGTTTGAGAACGCTGATAGCTCTCCAAGCAGTATTAAAAGTTGTGGAGCAGAATTGAAAAGTGCAGCTTCTGCAAACACAGTGGCACCCAGCAGAGCTTGCTGGGGGTCCTGGGGTGAGAGGGAGGAAGGCTGGGCACAAGGTGACCTGGCTGCTGTTTCCATGACCCTGCAAAGCAATTTGCTTTTGACATGACCTAAAGAACCAGAGAGGAACGAACTAGAAGCAAGCTGGAAAGGCTGTTAGTTAATTCTGAGCTCTTACATGACCACATCACAAGTGTCTATTGCCACAGCTGAGGTTTGAAAATGCAAATCATCTGAAGTGCAATCTGTAATTATTATTTATATTGATAAGGAAAAGTGCTTTACTGCATTACTTACACTTTCAATTTGCTATGACATTCTAGTTCTGGAATTGTTTTGCAATATTTTAACTTTTTTTTTTAATTAACTAGTAATAATATTTTAAAATATTATACACAGACTATAAAAAGAAAGAGTAACTTGAATTTTTTTTTACAAGGCATACAAATTATTCGATGTTCCTTGCCTTTGATTGGATGGCTGTGGATCCTTGAGCTTATCAAAGCAGAAGATTTTTAACAAATAAGTAAAGAGGTGGTGCCTAATTTGTCCTATGCAGAGAATTGGGCATGCTTGCATAAAATATGTTCTTGATTGTCCAGGGCTACTGAGAATATGGAATATGTTGGAAGATGTGGATTTAACTAAAAATTAGAAACTACTGTGTTTTGAATCAAAAGGAAATACTTTGATTTTGAATGCTTTAAACTTAAGCAGGCTTTTGAATCAAAATAGTCTTAAAAAATTACGAATTGAAGCAGATATTTGTTAAAAAATATTTTGATTTGTTCAAGGTGAATTCTTGAATTGGTGGGGTTTTTGGCTTATGGAATTCTCTCAAAAATAAACCCAAACAACATTCCTGTGAAGTTTCACGGAGCTGCAGTTCTGCTACTGCACGTTTTTTATCCTGTGTGCAGCACATATAGCTGTCACATTCCAAAGCTCATGGTAAGGATAGACTCAGTCTAAATAAAGTGATGAGGTTTTTATAGCTGCCATTAATTTTTGTGAACTCTTTTTGCAGTTGAATGGCCAGATATTTATTTCTGTATTGACACGTGCAGACAATAAGCTGACCAGTGCAGAACACTAACGGATGTGTGAAAATGTGTTCAGTCTAGGTTGTGCTATTGCCTTGGTTTATACAACTCCCCAGGGTCCTTAAGGTGGGAGAACAGATTGTTTAGTAACTCACTAACAGGATTTGAAGTGTTTCACTTCTAGGACATTGATTTATGTCCCAGGCTAGGTTGGCACTGTCTGAGTGTAGTTATCACCTGAGAGCTTTTGTTTGGCCTATGTGAAATGAAAAACTTAAATTCATAGTGGACAGATCCAAATCACAAAATTACCCTCTTGTTTTGTACTAGTTATGGCCTTTCACATTTCAATAAAGAGACAAGGATTTGGTAGACATTAAAACTTCCCTCATATCCCTGGTGAGTAATCTTTGTTAAGGCATTTTGTCAGGTTATCCTTGACAGTCAGGTGCTTGCTGTAACCATGTCAAATACCCATTTAATCACTTATGAAAAAACCTTCAAGAACAGAAAAAATTGAACACTACCTTAAAAAAGCCATAGAAAAGGTTCAGGATGAGAATTTCTACTGTTTAGAAAACTATTATTCCTCAAAGGCCTGAGGTCTAGCAATCTCAAACTCACAGTCATCTGAAATAGTTGATTATCATGTGTCTGATTTCAGTGAAGAAACAGTGAAAATCTGCATGCATGAATCACATTTCTATTTTTATATCTGCTGCACTACAGACTGATGCAGAATAGAATGTTCACTGAATAGAAGCATTTCATGCTGAAATATGGGGAAAGTTCTACTCCTAATTGGCCAGGCATGCTATTAAATACAAGAATAGCACCTGCCCGCTGAAGAAGTGTGTGAATGCTATACTTGCTAGTTTGTAACTTAGTGGAAAGAATATTAAAAAATTTATTCCAGATTTGCTGTGGATGAACAAGGTTGGGGAGAAAATTGAGGTTCCATAGGAGATTTTATTTTGTTGTATTTTTCCCCCCAGAAGTATGGTCAAACAGTGCAACAGGTACCTGAGCAGTGGGTGGTTCCAAATGCCAGGATGTTCCTGAACAAAAGGATAATGATCCTTAAAGCCCAGCTGCTACAAGAGTGGGAAGCACCCAGGTCTCAGGATATGCAGCTTGAGGATGTCCAAAAGGGAGTATCTCCGTGGGAGAACATAGTTCAGATCTTGTATCTGAGGGCTTAGGAATGACTAACATATCTTCAAGGGACAAGAATTAGTCAGGAAGATCCTTTGGAATACGTTTAGTCAGAGAGGAGACTCCCTGGATTCCTAAAGCATCATCTAACAAACTGAGAATACTCTAGATAATTAAAGGCTAATAAATATTTTATTTTATTTTAGTTTAGTTTAGTTTAATTTAGTTTATTTTAGTTTAGTTTTTAAGATCATGACTGCTCTAGTCCTTTCTTAATACTTGCTGGTAAATTGCATGCCATCCCGGAGCCTTGTGACTGCACAGTCCCCTTCACTGTCAGTGGAAAATTAGTAAGACACAGTGTGAGATCCCATGGAAGAAGAAAATAGGTTTATTCCAAACAACAATTTAATTAATAGAATTACAGAATGTTTTGAAGGGATCTTTGATATATTATTTCAGTTCAAGGCACGTCAATTTTGTCAGACAAGAAAGCAAAATAGAGGAAAAGAATGGAAAATGCAGAGTTTTTATAGGTTTAACTTGAAATTTTGTATGAGTCTGTTGTATGTGGAGAGAAATTCTTACACTATGAAGAATAATAGTGAGCATTTACTGTGTACATGTCTGGGTCAAAAAACTTAGCACTCTGCAAGGTGAATTGATTTCAGTACACGTCGGTGATATTTTGTCAGTAGAATGGAAGCAGAAGAGCAGCAATATTTTGCATTAAACCAGTAAGGAGATCTTCTCCCTAAACTTCCAAAATCCTGTATTTTTTACAGTCATTTCGCTAGTTGATTCATTCTGCCAATTAAGTCAAATCTTCTAGACACAGCTACACTATATTTGTGTCACCATCTCCTCTTATCATGTAAGCCACTAAATCGATGATTGGTTCTTTGAAAGCAATTGTTTATTACCTCATTTGTGTACTTTTTCTTCATCTTTTTGATTTGCCAAGTCAACAAATTGCCTCATTTTTATGAAAGCCGGCTTTAAGCTTAGGCTGGTTTGTTGATATCATTAAATAAAAGACGTTAAATGATTACTGCAGTTGTAGGGAGTTATGCAGTGTAGTTTCAGCCTTCAGTGAGGAAAACTTACATATATGCAAAATTTTTCTACTGAAGTCTCTTACTAGCTTTGTCAGCTGGCACAGCAGTATATAGAAAGAAAAGAAACTAATTCTTTTGGAATAGTGCAATGATAAAATACATGGCATTATGTTGTGGGGAAAAAAAAAAGCTCAAAGGGAAATGTGCTGTGGTTTGTGTTGCCCTTGGTTTTCTTTTTCTTTCTGGTTTCTTCCAGGTTCAATGTGGAATGCTCAAATGTTTGTTCATTGAAAAATGTCTTAAGGATCTTTTTGGCTGTACAGTTTATATAGATCTAAACGAGTTTTTCCCTACAGATTTCCTTTTCTATAGGAGCTTTTATCTTCCCATTCTCCCCTACCAAGAAATCTCTTTTTAGAGGCAATGGAGGAGGTGACAAGGCCAAGTGGGGCCAGCGAAAATGGTTGCTGCAGCAACAAAATAAATTTGGCCAGGCATCTGGAGCTTCTGTAAATTGTGTTTCAGAGGCAGCTGGGCTGGGTGAGTTCCCCAGGGCCCTGGTTTGCAGAGGTGGGAGGCAGCTCCTTGGGCTCAGTGCTGCTGCCACCCTTGTGCAGTTGCCTCCTTATGGGGGCTGTGTCCTTACTGCCACCCACGGCCTGGGCTGCCCTGGAATGTGCTGGGAGGGAGCAGTGGGGCAAGGGAAGGTTCAGGGCTGCAGTCCTATGGCTAAATAAAAGCAAGAGTGTTCTGCTGCCTATCTGCTGCTTGCTGAGCAGACATGAGCTGTTCTGTGTGTCTATGTGAAGGGTGTAACACTAGATCTGAACCAACATGTTCATTTCTTCAGAAGGCAAGTTAGGAAATTTATCACTAGAGCAGCTCCAACCTCAACTTCTGTCTGCAGAGCCTGTATAGAGCATGAGCAGGACCAGCTCTTGTCTGTTTGCAAAACAGGTGTTTTCTTTACTGAGCTTATTGAAGGCAGACTTACCTATTTTTCAGGCAGAGAAAAGGCCTTAATCTCCTTCTGGAGTTGTTGTCAGAGCATTTCCTGATTACACAGGGGTACCTTAGAATAACTGTTAATCATGTTCAGCTCTCAGGATGGGCTCTGTGCTGCTTTTGTCAGATTAAGGGCTAACAAGATGATTGCTTTTTCCCTGGGCAGCTCATTGGACTTTGCTCATTGAGACTGCAACTGCCACTTCATTTAATATGCTTAAGCAAGCCTTTGAGTTGCTGTCTGTACCCATCCTTGGTTTCCTGGGCCAGCAGGCATAGGGATGGCGATTGGACCTGATTCTGCGGCAGCTGCTGCTATGACTGCAGCAGAGCCAGTGACACCCTGACAGGCACAGCGGCTGCTCCTGCTGCTCTGGCCCTGCTCAGGCTGAAAATGAGTGGTTTTGTTGGGCAGACACTTACTGTAAGAGGTTCAGTTCCTTCTCTTTCTGGTAGTCTCAGGTATCCATTTCAGTGAAGTGTTTGGGCATGTATTAATTCAAGGAGGATAAAGGCCATCACTGGCCCTAGGAAAGAAGCCCCTGCAGCAGCCCAGGCCGTGGGATTGTTCCTGGCTGGGGAGCAGCTCTCTGGGGCTCTGGTGGGTACCTGAGCATGGGCAGCCCTGTGCCCTGGCCCCAAGGATGGCCAGTGGGCTTCTGGGCTGCACAAATAGATGCACAAGTGGTAGATTGAAAGAAGGGATCATTCTCTCTTACTCAGCACTCATTAGACCTTTTATCACTGCTCAGTTTTGGTCCCCCAAAAGAAAGACTCAGACTGGAGGATGTGCAGCAGAGGGCTCAAGATTTGAGCATTTGCCCTGCAAGGGAAGTCTGAAGGACTCACTTCCTCCTGGGGTCCTGACTACAGTTTATTGGTGTTTATTTTGTGGTTAATGAGGAGATGGAGACATGCTCTTTGTCAGACTGAGAAATAATGAATGTAAGCTGACAGAGGAGAGGAAGAGACTGAACAGAAGGAAAACCCTCTTTTTACCATATGACAGTCCAGTAAAATTGTTCTCTCTGTCTTTGGAGGTTTATAAGACTCAGTAGGATAAAGCCCTGAGCAGCCTGGTTAGTGCTCAAAGGTGACCCTGCTTGAGCAGGTGGCTGCAGTAGAGACCTCCTGCCTCCTGATGTCGCTTCCAGCCTTGTCTGACTAAAATAACCTTTCCTTTGCTGGTGGAAAAGAAGTGAACAAAGGAAGATGAATAGAGAAACTGTCCTTGTATACCCCATTTTTTGGTCTAGACCACCAAGTATGGCTTTGACATAATATTGCCTTTGCTATTGGCTTGTCCTGTTCTGTAGTCTGCCAGACCAAGGCATTCCTGAGGGATTTAACCCTGTGGCTGGTTTTGTGAAAATCCATTTCTCAGAGGATTATTGACAATCCAGAGGAAACTGGGCACTAATGGATTGATATAAAACATGATGTGATTTTTTTTCTCCTACCTTTTTTTAGTGTTGCAACACTCAGGTAAAACATCATGTCTGGCAGAGGCTGATTGTTCTCATGCTTGAGACTGACAGTCTCTGCAGCTTTGAAACCACCAAAGAATGTGGCGTTTTTCTGTGCAAGAGTTTGCCTCCAACTCAAATTATGCTTTTGTTTTGTTATTACCTGAATGTGCTGTATTTTATTCATTATAAGAAACATTTTTGTTCTCCATCATATTCTTTTGTATGCCTCCTTTTACCTGATCAAGTACTTCTTAGCAGTTCCTTTAATGCTTATGGGTCATGGAACATTAGGCACCAAATAAGGGCTGTATCTAATAGTGCAGAATGAATGGTCCTCCTGCTGCAAGGCCTCACTTATCACTGTCATAAAAGAAGGAAAATAATATAGCACAGTGGGCACTGCTTTTTGCTGCTTAAAGAAATCAGTAGGGCACTTGAGGAGATCCTTGCAGCTGTGTCACAGGTGTTAAGGACTATGTGAACAACTGCAGCTCTTTCTGCAGGGAAATGTAAGTACAAGGTTTTGGCACCTGTATCCTTATGAAACCTCAGCTGCAGCTGCTAAAGGCCAGGATAAAAACCAAGAGGTTAGGAAAGGAGGTGGCTTTATTTTTTATTACATAGAATTTTTCTGCTCAGGAGCCTTTTTGTTTAATAAAAAAAAAGGTCATCATATGTGGATTGCAGTTCTGAAATTCAGAAAACAAAGTAATAGGTTAAATTTATTCGGGGGACTTTTAATTTAGTAACAATTTTCAACAATTCTAGGAAACAGGTTATGCTGTCACATGGATTTGCACTAGAGGATACAGAGTTTATTTGCTTGTGTTCCAGACGTCTAGCCTGTAGATAGCATTCTCTAATTTTAACACTTAACATACAGAGCAGAAGAGAAAACCAGTTAAAATGGTCAGTTTGCATCTCAGTGTTCCTTGAACCTAGTGTAGAGGGAGATGTAATTTTTTAGTGATCAATTGACCAGATTAACTCATAAGCAACCAGCAATATCTAGCTATGTACTACAGCTGTATTTCCTTCAGATTGCTTTCATACTGTTTCAAATTAAGTTAATTTGAAAAAGGTTTTGTCAATACACATCAAGTTAAGTGCAAATGGCTCTGCATACTTTCCAAGTTTTACTGAATTTAAGAAAATTTTATTTATGTGAAAGGTCCCATAATTTTGTAGATGTCTCTGTTGGTGAATTTTAATCTCTTCCTTCAATTAAAGAAAAACTAGTCTCTTCTTAATGTGAGAAAACCTAACATTCATTATATAAACCAACAACTGTATTCTCTTATCTCAGCTAAAATGCTATTTTTAATTAAATGAAATTTCAGCAATGAAAGGTTTGTTGGAATTGCTGCTTGCTTAGTCAGAAAGATTTTCGCTGTTATTTATTGTGCTTTTGTAGGCATATGTTCACACATACACAATTTATATATTCTGTCCAGACTCTCTTTGAGAAAGATTTTACGATCTGAAGATGTGATATTGAATGGTCCTGTCTTTCTGAACTGTTTTTGAAGTTGATCCCTTTGTAGGATTTGATTTTCAGAAAAACAGAGGTTAAAAAGCTACATTTTAATTTATGTCTCAGTTTTGCAAAGTACCAGTGTTAACCTGCCAAGCTTTCACCAAATCTGGGATGTGAACTATGATAAAAAAATTAATATTTTGCTGTTTCTCAAATTTTTTTTTAAGTATAGAGCTCACAGTTTTTATGTAAGAGGTAAGGTTTGAAAATGTCGGAACTGTTTGAACATCATCTGATCTTGGCGGAATTATACAATGAGAAATCTAATACAAGATCCATACTGTGTAGTAATGCATTTTTAATATGAAGTTTTAATATAAAGTTTTTAGAACAACCAAACTGAAAAAAAAATTACTTAGGAAAAACTACGTATCAGTACAGCATCAATGATGTACTAGGTAGAGAAGATCAAAGTAATTTTTAATTAAACCATTTTTAGTTGGAAAACACTGAGAGAACTGAATTTAAACTGCTTGTGGGAGATCCTTTTGTATTAGTTTGCTGCCTTAAAATAGTTTTGAAAATGTTTTAAAGTTGTGGAAACAACCCACTTTGCCATTTTCCAAATGAAGATTTTAGTTTTTCTTAATTGAAACAATTGTTTTGAAATACGTATTTGTTTTATAGTAATATCAGCAATGGAATGGGAATTTTAAACTAAATATATTCTGTCAGCATTTTCAAGTTGCAAAAGTTTGGCAAGTTTGGCCTTTGTTTTCCTCTCAATGGGAAAGCAAAGCGATTGAAATCATGAATATTTTTGTGTGCCAGGAAGTTACAGTCCTGTTGAGACCTGTTACAGTACATGGAAGGGAATAGGATGTGTCTGCCCTAAGGAATTCACTGAGGACACAAGAGTAGAGCTTGAGGAATATCAGTCAAGAGAGATGGCCTTCCCATACTGCTTGAGCCTGCCTGTGTTAATGTTCCTAAATTATCTCTTGAGCAAACATAAAGTAAATAGTCAACTGATGATGGGGGCAAAGAAAAAGAAAGGTTTAGAGGTCAAGGGCTCAAAAATGGATTGAGTAAGTTCAGGAAAAAGGCATGGAGCAGAGCATGTCTGAGAGAGAGAGCCCATTGCTTTCAGGAACATCTGGGGGTGATTTGCTCAGAGAGCTGAGCCGATGAAGGATCCTTGCCATCATTTTCTTCCTTCTGCTGGTGTTGATGCCCAGCAAGCCAGAGCCAGGAAGACAAGGTGATGCAATGGGATTGTAGGGCCTCAGAGGAGAGGGAATACAAGTGGAAGAGGTGAGGAAAACTATGCATCCAGAGTATCATCAAGAGAATCTGGAGGACCTGAAAAGGGAATAGTGACCTGGAGCTCTTGGGGTACACATGTTCTTTTCTCTAGTGAAGGCACATGCATCAGGAATCAATGAACTGTTTCACAAAGAATATGTCTCTGCCCACTGCCTTCAGAAGATTTACTCAATGATGACCTGGAATGCTGTGGGAAGTGGTTTGACCCCAGGCTAGCCCTTCTTAGGGAATAACAAGTACTCTGACAGTAGAGAGGAAAACAAAATATGAACTTGTGATAAATAAATGTAGTTAAGGAGATAGGAAGGGGCAGAACTGCAGAAAGTTAGGAATCACCAAGTGGAGCAAGCTAGAGGATATACCAGGAGACAAATGTATTGCATAGAAAAGTGAGGAACATGAAGGTGAGGACACTGTAGCAGTGAAAAGAGATGAGAAATGAGAAATACAGGCGTTGGAGGTAGGGTAGAAGTCACTACTTACTTAAGTATGGAATAACTGAAAAAAAGGACCAAAAGAAGCCTCCGAATCCAAACTCCAGCTCCAGTGAAAAGTCACTACTTAACCATGCATACTTAAATCATTTATGCTACTTTATTTCTGGTAAGATTTCATGAAAATCATTCAGCATCATTTTAACCAGTATGCTATTGCCTCAGGGATCTTTCTCCTTGGAGAACTATGAAATAACTACCTTCAGACACTGGCTTTTGCTTGTCTCGCAGCAGCCTCCTAAATTATCTCTCCAAGTGAAAGTGAAATTAAATCAAACAGATATCAAATTCCTTTTCTGAAAATCTTGAGAAAAAAATACTTGTTCAATATAGTACCTAGAGAATTTAAGCTGTGCAAGTGATCTGAGTGAATAACTGAGAGAGCAAAGAGGATTATAATACCACAACATAAGCATAAGCTCCTGAATTGTTTAGAATAGTTTCTGCCTGGGCAGAATATTACTGTTTGTTGCAAGCGAAGAACTTTTTCTTCTTTCTGCTTTTTATTTTCTTTGGAGTATTTCTGCTTTCTAGATTTGATCTTTGTCAAATGAATTATTATAGCCTTTATAAAGAAATAGGAAGTATCAGGTTGCATTGTTATATATGCCAGAGAGATGGCTCAATGGTTATTAAGATTTCCAGATTTATTTGCATTCTTCTGCGGACTTGGTCTTTGGAGGAACAGCAGATTAGCCCTTGATTACTAGGGGGTGAACAATTCACAGTGAATAATTTATTTGGCAAATGACTTATGACTTAGAATAATTTGTTTCCCTAAATGAATTCATTGGATATTGTACAGGCCTTTTAGGTGAACAGTTTTCATTCTATAGATTATTCATAATTGGTTATGCAATTTCCATAATTACATAAATTTGTATGCTGAAAACAAGATAACAGATCTCAGTCTCTTTAACATGCCACAGATGCCTTGCTATGGTAGAGGCTAAGCAAAACTGGAAATCTGCAAGGATCTGTAAGAATTCTGCAATTTGGGACTAAATGACACATTTTTATTGACTTCTTGCTATTCCAGGTATGTATATTTGCTAGCAAACATTGTTTGTATCTATTCAGCATGGAAAAATGGCTATTGGAACTCTGAAACTGTCTGTGTGATGTATTTGCTGTTCATCTGCAGATGCTTTGAGTACAGTGTCTACTGCCAATATTGAACAGATTTTCCAGTAGTTTTGGCAGCTGCTTGTAGTGAGTGAAGCAGCAGGAGAGTGTTGGAGAGCATGGGGAAGAGGAGCACACAGAACAATATCTGAAATACTGTCTCTTATATGATTTTTATTCAAGTCCAAAATGTATGGAGGCAAGCCCAGACTGATGATTGACAATAATGGTCTAGATATGGAATGATTAGCAGTCTATAAAGTCTACTCTGAGATTTATGGATCTCATAATGAAGTGGGATACCACGATGAGTGTCCTTAAAGTACCGAGCAGTATGTGCTAACACTGTCCAGAATTGCTACCATCTCTAGGTAGCAGCTAAAGTACAGGTAGATAGACTTTAAGCTCCTGGAATGGATATATGTATGCTGATAGAGAACCTGGTAATCAGCCACTGGCTCAGGAATTTAGAGACTTGAGAATGTGGGAGTCCAGAATTATAGTTGGTGTTGATAAAATTAATATTTATACTTTGGCAGACTCCAAGTGAATGACATTGAATCCTTAAATCCGTGACCATTAAATCAAACTCTGGCTTTGATACCATTAATGAAGAAATAATGTTTTGACTTCACACAGAATCACAGAATCACCAAGTTGGAAGAGGCCTTCAAGATCATCGAGTCCAACCTGTGCCCTAACTCCTCAACTAAACCGAGGCACCGAGTGCCACATCCAAGCTTTTAATTAAACACATCCAGGGATGGTGACTCCACCACCTCCCTGGGCAGGCCACTCCTGTACTTTATCACCCTTTCTGTGAAGAACTTCTTCCTAATGCCCAAGCTATATTTCCCTTGGTGCAGATTGAGACTGTGACCCCTTGTTCTGTCAGCTGCTGCCTGGAGACCGACCAACCCCCACCTGAGCACAGCCACCTTTCAGGAAGTTGTAGAGAGTGATAAGGTCACCCTTGAGTCTCCTTTTCTCCAGGCTAAACACCCCGAGCTCCCTCAGTTGTTCCTCACAAGGTTTGTGTTCCCAGCCCCTCTCCAGCCTCGTTGCCTCCTCTGGACGTGCTCAAGGGTCTCAATGTCCTTCCCAAACTGAGGAGCCCAGATCTGGACACAGCACTCAAGGTGCTCCTCAGCAGTGCCAGTACAGGGGCAGAATGACCTCCCTGCTCCTGCTGGCCACACTGTTCCTGATACAGGCCAGGATGCTTCTGCCCTAGACATCTGAGTTTGTTGACACAAAGAAATAATTTTCCATTGAACTACAAAGGCCAGCTGATCACAGCAGAAGACTGCATGGTCTAAATTTTTTTGTTCTTCTTTTTCTTTTTCTTTTTTTTTGTTGTGTGGTTTTTTTTGGTTTTTTGTTTTTGTTTTTGTTTTTTTGGTTTTTTTTGTTTTTTAAGGAATTCAGTTCTTTGCTTTGTGGATATTGAAGTTGTGTGATTATTGCTGCTGCCGTTTTGGGAAACCCAGCTGATCTTTCACTCTCTTAATGAGTGGCTTTATTGTTATGCAGTTGATTGAGGAAGAGTCATTTAGCTATTACCTGCATTTGAGGTAACTGTACACTTTGGAGACTGTAAGGGAAATACTGCTGTCTCTTGATAAAGAAAGGATTTACTCAACAGTATTTCTTGGAATCATGACTGTCTGATGTTTGCTGAAAGCAAACAGTTTGCAGAGAAAACCTTACTGCACTTTGAAAAATTGTGTTTGGAGACTTTCCAAAACTTACAAGTGGCCAGTGAGATACTGATCCAGAATTACAGTCTCCAGGGATATCTCATCAGACATATTTTGTATTCTTATTTTGAAAAAAAATGAGATGATTAAAAAAATCAAGTAAACTTTATTTCATTTATATTTCAGATTAGTGAAAAAATATTGTATGAGTTCATGAGTGTTTCCTGGGCTATATCATAAACTTATAATACACATAAAGAGAAGCAGTTGTCTTATGTAATCACTAGATGCC
This sequence comes from Phainopepla nitens, assembly GCA_013400175.1. Taxonomy (NCBI): domain Eukaryota; kingdom Metazoa; phylum Chordata; class Aves; order Passeriformes; family Bombycillidae; genus Phainopepla; species Phainopepla nitens. The sequence goes on along the minus strand of VXBQ01001599.1, from coordinate 441,200 downwards.
TTTCCTTGATGTTACCCAAATATGATTACAATGTGCTACAAAGCTGAATCTTTCTTTTTGTTTCTTTTATTGACTATCACTTTTATTCCCAATATTAGTGCAGTGAAGACTAGGTCATAAATAAAATAGAGTCTGCAGCGCAGGATTGCAACAATTAACAGTGACAATCGTTACTATTTTTAAAATTATGTCTTGAAATCAACTGAAGAAAATATTTTGTAATTTGATATATACAAAGCTGTGTTAAGTATTTGTGTGTGCTTTAGGGCAAAATAAACCCACAAAATTCTTAAGGGAAGCTCAAAATAATTTTTTTTTCTTTGTAAAAGGTAATTCAAAGTCTCTTCTGCTGTTGTGCACAATGTGATGATTTAAAGCCTAAAGGATTTTCTCCCTTAATCATCTATTCAAATTTTTATGATGGAAACATATTTAAATATAAAATTTTTAATCTTGCTTTTCATTTGAACTTCTAAATACTTTTTCAGGAAAGCAAGTGCCTCATTAGTCCTTTTCTCCATTCCACTATACAGATCTGCACGTAGATGAGAATCATCACTTACCTTCCTTTGTTAAAAAAATTATAATTATACCTACTTAGTTTTTAAACCCAATATACATCTAGTCTCACTGAATATTAGCACTTTTAAAATGTTTTACAGTAATTCACTCCTCATCGTCCTTACTGGGATTTGTCCACTCTGTGGCTGGACTCTGTGATCTTAAATGTCTTTTCCAACATAAAGGATGCTATGATTTTTTTAAAATGTTCAATTTTCAGTGAAATATTGAAGCTACAGCATAATGATAGAATGGGAGATTACATAGTTGACACTTGACTGTATTCATGCAATTCTCTTTACCCTTTACAGGAGTTCATAGAACAGATAGAAACAATGATGATCATACCGTGTTGCAGAGTTTGGGATAAGAGATCATCTTCCTACTTGAAACTCTGCTTATTTTTAGAGTGTTTTGTATCATTTTCTTATGTTAGTCATGAATATTAAATGCAAATAGTCAAGAGAGATTTCACATACCTTTAAATAATTTTAAATGAAAATTATTTTATGTGGGATTTTATTTTTGTTCCTGGGCATTTTTATGGCACTTTTAACAGATTTTATGGAAGTTTACTAGATTTTTATTCCTTAAATCCAAATTTAAACCAAAAGTAAAAAATGAAAATACTTTATTGCCTCAGAAACCTATGAAAGTGTGCTGCCTTAGAATAGGAAGGAAAAAAATGTGGCAAGAGCAGTACAACTTAAGCAACAAATATCTACTAAAAAGTTTGAATTTAGCAGTCGGAAACTCAGAGGCAGAATTGAACGTACAGGGCTGAAGACTTCCAGCTAACAGCAGTGTGCTGTCATGTGCTCCATGCTTGACTGGCCCTGGAAAAACTGAATGTCCAAAATGTATTTGAGTTGAGTTGTTGCCTGTGCTGGGGCGCGTTGCTTGGAGGAGTTGTTCTTGGAGGTTACTGTCCATATTCTGGAAAGTTCCCTGCGTTCAGCAGTGAAGGACCCAAAAGCAGTACTGGCACAAAGCAGAACACTGAAATATAGTCATACAGTTTGCTTCAATCCATGACAAAACTTTCTGAACTTTCCTTTTGCTTTTGCATGAACTCCTTTTGCTTCCTTGTCCACCCTGTCCCCTCACACTTGCCTCTCTGTGCTTCAGTGTAGTCAACCCTTGTTTATCTGGATATTTGAGGAGTTTTCCTATTCTCATTCCTTATTTTTCACTTGCTTTCCTAAAGCTGGCCAGATACTGGGAGTCCTGACTTACTTTGCTGCAGTTCTTGTGGAAAACAAACAGAAAGGAAACAAGTCTCCTCCCTGTTCTGTTCCATGTTACCAAAAATATTTCTCACCTTCATTTTTTTTTGAGTGTACGCCCTCAGTCTCCACTGCCTACATAATTTTGTATGTTGCTCATGTGAATTAATACCATTTCTTTCTGAAGAAAAGTACTCTGAGGTGCATGTTTCATTTTTACATTGAGATAATGGAACAGTTAAGGTAATTGCTGGTTTGAAGGGTTTTTATATTTTGGACAATGCTTCTATGGTCTGAAAGCAGCAAAGAAGGCACAACCATAGGGAAAGCAAAAGGAAGCTTGGACATCGATGTTGTTAAACAGAACAGTTCTTCCAGACTCCCTCTTCAGCTGGAAAGACTATCTGTTCTGAACTGAGTGACAAGGTTAGTTTGCCCTGTAGTTGTTCGAGCACTACAGAATAATTTCTATTGCTGAAACTCCTGAGTTTACTGTGAAGGAACTGTCTTGTAGGAATTGCTGAGGTTAGATATTTGCCTCGTTGTGGAGAGTGCAAGAGAGCAAGCTGACTGAGCTCAATTTGTTTATTGATTAGGATTATAAAGGCTGTGATGAAGCAGAGATACAAAGTTGTACTTCCAATTTATCTTTCTTTTGTGGTGCTTCAGTGACTGAAACAGAGAAATCTCTGCATCTCATTTTACAAATCATATTGATATGTTGTTAAGGAAATGTAGCACTACAGTTTCCAGCCTTCTTCAGCTGCTTATTGGAAAAGTAAAAGCACAAAGAGGTATAACATTTACAGATCATCTGTGTGTGGTATCTGCTTGGCAATTTTGATGTGTTAAATATAAAAGCCAGAAACTGAAATCACCTGGCTATACAAAAAGGGAAAAACTAAACAGTTTTGAAAAACTAGAAGAATAATGGTCATAGAAAGTTCAACTAAATCTCTTGATATAAATCCTCTAGTGTTGTGGCATCCATGTTCATATTGTGCCAGCATACTCATATAAAAATTGCACTGAATTAAAATCAAATTAGCATAGAACATCCTGAAGATAAGTCATAGAAAGTAATATTAACCTGTTAAAGCAGACTGCTAAACAGGTTTTAAGCAGGTTTTATTAAAGAGACTTCTTGCATTTCAGAAACAATTTATTTATTGTTAAGGTTTTCTTTAGCTCATTTCAAACAAGAAGAAAAAAAAATTGAGTATCGCTGCTTTGAGAATATCAAATGTTAAGATAGGTAGTAAATAGTCTTTTGGGTGGGTATTGAAGAAGATGATAATCTCATTATGGAGAGTTAATTTAGAAACTGACTGATAACATTCTAAGTATCTAACACAAGAAGTACACATGACATTTTGGGACAAGGAAGAGAGACCTGTAGATTATATGTTTTTCAACATAAGCCAATAATAGTTAATGACAGATTTCCTGCGTAGCAAAATGGCCATTTAAGCAGATAATAGGTATATTTAAACTTTAGCAGGCTTGACTTCGAGCGACATCCACCATGCATGAAAGCCAGGGTTATCATGGTAGGAGTCCAGAGGGGAATAACTGCTGTCTCTGTCTCTTTTCCTGAGCTGCTGTGTTCTATGCATATGTTATCCTTTTACATTTCCAGCATTTTCTTGGATACTCATGCAGGGAAGGTCCCTCTTTTTCTTAGTCATACCTTTTGATTTTTTTGATTCCTGTTGTTATTGGAATCATGTGACCCTCTGCTGTCTTGGCACTTTCTCCAGTAAATTGTAGCTTACAGCAGTGTCCTGGGGGGAAAAAATCCTGATATGCTCCCTGTTATAGAGGCCAGTGCCATGAACATTGCTGGATTTAGAACTTAGCTGACTTAGCCAAAGCTTGTAAGCTGTTTTGCATTCTTCAGTCTTAAATTGGTACTTCTACGTGTCCTGGGATTTGACCATGACATGTATTTTTCTTTGGGTGAAGTTTAAATGGCCTTCTGAGCCATGACCTGACATCTGACCAGTAAATAACTTATAAAAAATGATATTGTATAGGCTGTGATTAGTTCAGTGTGTAGAAACTGAAAGCAGTCAGAACTTCCACCCACTGCCGTATAAGCAAACATCATATTTTGGTTTTACTTACCTCACTGCTTGTCCTGATTTATAAAAAAGTCATTCTTGTGAAGTACTTTTTGAAGCTCTTAATTGAATAGAACCACTTACATAAAGTTAAGGTTCTTGCCAAATGAAGACCATTGTGCCACAATGAACAGAATTGTAACAGAAAATCATTCTGAGGTGGCAAAGGAAAAGAAAGCAGAAATGAAAATTATTAAAAATGTATTTAATCAATAACACATGTATTTTTATGGAAAATTAATTTGGTCAAAGATTAGAAAATTATAAATCAATAAATCTGTTTTCATCAAAATAACAGAAAATATTTGCAAATTATTTTTCACTTCTGTTCTGAAGAGAGATTTCTAAGAGTATTGTTTATCAAAACCAGTGACAAATTAGTCTGCAATAAGACATGAGGGAGGTTCTTCTCTTAGACTAATATATAGTTAAATGCTAGGAAAAATATCATAAATTTTTTTTTCAGTAGGAAAGGATTGGTGGAGTCCAGAAGAAACTGTGCTACGCCTATCTGTTCAAGATGTTCATAAATGATCTAGAAAAAGAGGTGAATAGGGAGGTGAAAAAGTGTGCTGATACTAATCTATTCAGTGAAGTGAAAATGGAAAGTAACTGACAAGATTTGCAAAAGATTTCAAAATACAGGGGATGGTGTGAGAAAGTGCCAGATGAAATTCAGTGTTGATAGTGATGCACATTGGGAAGGAAAGCTAACTTTGCATTTCTAATGATGGGTTCTGAATGATTATTTCCACTCAAGGTAGAAATCTTGGAATTTTAATAGATCATTCTGTGATAAAGTCTGCTCAGTGCTTAGAAATAGCCACTGATTCAACAGTGCACAAAAGCACCAAATAAAATGGAAAGAAGTGCTGGAAAGATACAGAAAACAAAGCAGGTGACATCATTATGGCACTGTACAAATCTCTCGCTTGTCTTCATCCTTGAGAATTGGCACACTTCTAGGGTTCTAGTCCTGAAATCCATATAGTATTCATAGTAGAATTAGAAGAGATAAAGAGGATGTGACTCTTGAAAGGTGTGTAATGGCTGCTTTAAATGAAGAGTGACTTTCTATGCCAGTGTACTTCAACCTGAAAAAGAGGCATTTGACCAGCTCTGTCTTGGAGTATTCTATGGGCAAAGCAGAGTTTATAATGGCTTTGCCACTATGTGCTTTATTTTGTATTGTTCCTTAGGTGTGATTATTCACTATTGCCAAAGACAGGATATTGAGTTATACGAACGTTTGGTCTGATGTCCTGCTTCTCCTTTTGTTCTGCCTTTTTCCTATGGAGAGAAACAAGATGAAATATTTTCTTGTTATTTCATGTTCACTTGTCAACTAATAGTAGACTAGAATTTCAAGACTGAAGAAAAGTTATTTGCCTTTGCACAAATATGACTTGGTAACATCACATACTGAAAGCCAATGAAGTGAGTATATAATTTTATATTTTACTTAACTTCTGGAAGACAGTTTGGAATGATAGATTGTTTAGGTTGGTAGAGACCTCTAAGATCACCAAGTCTTATATTAACCCAGCACTACCAAGGCCTCCACTCAGCCACATCCCTAGGTGCCACATCTGCCCTTCCATTTTATTTGGCTTCCATTTCACTGTTGTATATGGTTAGTTTCAGTTTGATCACTTCACACTTACCTTTGCAATTTGCATTTGAGATTTCCATTCATTTGGAAGATTAAAAATTAGTAATTATTGCAGAATTTGAATTGGGAAGAGAAGTCAGACCTAATTTTTTTTGAAAGTACACAGCAGTCTATTTTAGCCTTGGTAGAGAGTCATATGAAATGAACAGCATTGGTTTTATTTTGTATAAATGTTCAGAGAAAAATAAGACCAGATGTCACTGAATATGACTTAAGAAAATGAACAATTTAGTTGATGAGAGATTTCTGAAAAGTTGTTTGCAGTAAGGTCTTCTGATTAATGTTATATACATATATATATGTATATATATACACACACACACTTTTGAAAATAAAGTGTTTTGTAATAAGTCTTTCTTGTTTTAGAATGAGAAGATCCACACATGGAATTAATATAACCAAGTTAGTATCTTGTAAATAAACACATTTTCCTAGTTAATGTTCATTTCTAGCTTTTGCGGTAACTGTTAAGTAATCCTGCACTTAACTTGATTACCATCAATACAGTGATATTCCATATAACTCCCTGGGTATGTCTTCCATGTCCAGCTCCATCTCAGCATTTCAAGTCCAACACCCAAATTTAGAAATTGAAATGGCTAGCTTTAAATTTTATTGGTATAAAAGGCATCTCTGGAGTAATATGGAGAGAAGATAATGAGGGAGACATGCATTGGTAGAGTGGAAAGTAAATAGAAATGACACTATAAGACACAATGGAGATTGGTGGGAGTATTAAGTCATATATGGTATCTGTTGAAATAAATCACAGATTTTTATGGAGGTTGCCATGACATACCTAAGTTGGAAAATGTTTATTATACTGTCTTATTACCAAGCTATTGAGCATCAGGCAATGAATTCCACAGTCTGAAGAATACTGGATGAAAAGTGTCCTTTCCATTGCTTGTTGTCAAGTTTCTATTTTAAAATTTCACATAGATACCTGTAATTCCTTTACTGAAAGAGATAGTAAATGAAGATTCCCCAGATGAATAACCAGAGACTGGAGCAGAAAACACAATAATGTTCAGATATTTCCATTGCCTCCAAATATGTTGAACAAAAGAAATCTGAAAAGCTCCAGTGTACCTTTTAACACTAAAAAAGTGGATTATGAGAAAGATAAAGCATACAGAAACTAATTGAAGGAAGCAGCAACATGGACAAAAATGCTTGCAAGTAAATTTGATACATTTAAATAAACTATAAACTTAAGGGCTAATTGTAAAATACTTTCAAAATACTGAAAACATCTTAAATAAGAATCAGAGAGAAACTATGAGAATTCACAGACTAGCATTCAAATGAGAAAATAAATGTATACTTGGCAGCTCAAATGTAAAATTGGGCAGCTCAAATGTAAAATTGAGCAGCTCAAATGTAAAATGTAAAATGAGACAAAAACATTTTTAGGGACAACTTGCTAAGGGAAACCTACAATTAACAGATACCTCCCCTCACCCCCCCCAATAGAAATGGGAAATTTGTAAGCAAATGGTGAAAATAGGGAGATAATCAAAGCCATTGAGTGTAATAAGGCCATTTGGCAGAAAATCTGATTAGTTGTGTGTATTAATGTATTATGCAGAGATGGCTAGGAAAATACCTCCTTGTTTATGGATGATATATTTGAGGAACTTTCTCAAATTAAAGTGTCAATAAAAAAACATTTTTTAACAGGTCAATAAAATTAATAGTAACAGTTCATCATGATCTGATAGTTTTCATCCAAATGTTCTAAGAAACTTAAATATAAAGCTGATGGCCTGCTAATAGTAATAAGCAACTTACAATTTTGAATTAGTAGGAGGTGGAAAATATGATACTAGTGTTTAAAATGGGGATTTTCAGGATGAGAATTACATATCAGTAAATTTGAAGTTTTGCATTAAACAATTTGATAGACATTATTATAAAGAGTGAAATTGATGGACACATAGAGAGATAGATGCAGTAAACTAATATAGCTTGGAAACTAGAGGGATTTCATGAATCAAAAATCTAGAGTTTTTCGAATGTGTCAGTAAACATTGGCTAAAGATGATGCAGATGATAAAATCTAGTTAGAACTGTGAAAGAGGTTATAACTTCTGTTAAAAAGACCCATAATGCTACGTTATTACAAGATTGCTAGATAGAAATCAATGGTTTATTCTTATAATGGAGTGTAGTTACAAATAAAATCCTGCAGAAGTCTGCACTGTTCAGCATGTTCATAAATTTGAATATCACAGACTCATAAATTATTCAGAAAACAAGATGAGCATTATAGCAACAAAGTTTGCAAAACTTTACATTACAAAACAAAGTAATGCCTAGTATTTAAAACAGTCTGTGATGAGATTCTGATGGTACAATACTAGGTTACTGGGTAATAACATGGCAAATGAAACTCAATGTCAATAAATACCAAGTGATGCATGCAGAGGAAATGGCCTTAACTACGCATACAGAATAATGACCTCAGAATTTCCAATGTTATTATCATTTAGCAGTATTAGAATCACAGCAAATATTTTGTACACAATGTCACCTCAATGGTAAAGACTCAAAAAGAGAAGTGTTGAAAATATAAAGATAAGCCTTTGAGAACAAACACCTTAACTTCATTAAACTAATACAATCAAATGCTGCACAGGTTTTTTGAATACTAAATGTAAGATTAACTCATTCTATCACAGAAAGCTGTAGAACTAGGAAAGATATAGGGAATTTAATCAGATATGAACCAGAGGCATGGAACACCTGTGCTATTAGAAAAGAATGTGACCTGGGACTCTTTCGTTTGAAAAACAGACAGCTACGCTGAAGTGTGAAAATATGTACAAAATCATAATAATCATTCTTTCTTGTGACACTATAACTAAGGAGCAGCATCTTAAGCAGTTTAAGACAAATAAATGGAAGTGCTTTTTCCTACAACTGAAAAGTAAATTCTAAAATTTATCACTATAGGATATTTTGAAAGGCAAACAGAGAGAGTTTCTCAAAGTGATGAAACCAAATTATAGAAAATAAGGCATTCATAGTTAATATTTCCACGGTCTTTGTACAGCATAAGACACAGGAGTCCATGCACTGCTGGCTGCTGTATGAGGAGTCAGACTGTTTGAACTCTGTCCTGAGTTGGTGAATTTTAAATATAGGACAGAGGTCAGACCGAGAAGTTCTAAAGTTAACTTGTCTCAAAGTTCACAAATTAACATGGAAGACCTCATTCTAAACAGCCTTTTGCATCCTTCCCCACACAGTCATCAGCACTTAGGCAAAGAACGTCTAATATAGTGCCCCTATTCCTTGGAAATGTTTTTTTCCTTTGTGCTGAAAACGGGGATGTTTTAGGTGCTGCTGAACGGCAGTGTTGCAGCGTCAAGGCTTTGGGCCTCTCCTGCTGCTCTGTCAGTGAGTTGGCTGGGGATGCACTGGAAGCTGGAAGGGGACACAGACAGCTGACCCCAACTGACCAAAGGGATCATGCAGACCATTGTTGGTTCAACAATAAAAGCTGGGAGAAAGAAAGAACAAGGGGGGACATTCAAAGTGAAGGCATTTGTCTTCCCAAGTCACCATTATGTGATGGAGTTCTGCTTGCCTGAAGATGCTGAACACCTGCCTGACCAAGGGAAGTACTGAATTAGTTGCTTGTTTTGATTTTCTTGAGTGTGTGGCTTTTCCTTTACCTATTAAACTTCTTTTATCTCAGCCCATGAGTTTTCTCCCTTTTAGGCATCTGATTCTCTTATGCATCCTTCTGGAGGGAGAGAGTGGTGCTGAGCTGCTGACTGGGGTTAAGTCATCACAGGAAGTTTTACAGTACAGACACATACGTAATCATGTTTCCAGATAGCAGTCTTGTGTCCAGTATCTTATTTTATGTGACAGTTCATGTATTTAGACACACTGTTCACTGTATAGGAATCCTTGCAATAATGAATACTTCTAGCATTGTGCAAATTATTTTTTAATGGTTCATTGTACTGAAGAGCAAACAAATTAATTTTAATAAAAAATGTCTGACAATATAGTATGACTCCTGATTCAGCTTGCAATTTGCCATTTTACTCCAGTGAACAGCATGTGTACAAGGCAATGCTTTCTTGCCCACTGCAGAGATATCATGTACATATTGTTTACTTATGGGGTAATATTAATACTTAATTATGTGTGAAGCAGTGACAAAGCTGGGAAATTATGCTGAAAGGACAATGTTATTATCCAGGCTCAGCCCTCTTCTTCCTTTGAGGAAAGGAATGGAATAGAAAAATTTGAAAGTTTATAGGCTGTACTTTATCTGCAAGGAATTTCCTCTGTGCTTGGACATTCTTTAAAGTTACCAAGGGACTTGGCCTTCAGTCTTCTTTGTGCAATGCTGAGGCAATTAATCTCCTGGTAAATGAACTAGCTGGAGTAACAGAAAGAATCTAGCTGCAGTGGCATGGAGCTGTATTTAGGCTGGCTGCTCCAATACCTACAATGTACCGGTCCATCACAAGTACTGGGATTTTTAGTTTCAGATATATGAGTAAGACAATAGGAGAAGTAAGGCTCCTTCAGCAGTGCTAGGCTTTCACTATGTTACTTTTTAATTAGAGGAATGAAGACTGAAATACATATTTGGAAATAAATGGCATTTAAAGGGGAAAGATTATGTTTAAAACCAATTGTATTAAAATAAAAGGATTTACTTCTTTTATTCTTACATGTATCCAAACATTGGCATTCTGGAGCTCTCCTGGAAGGATACCTAAACTTGAAGGAGAAATGCTTCAGATCATCACCACTGTGTGGTGTTCTGTCCTTTAGTAGTCAGATATGTTGCCTGTATCTATATGTAAATAGTAAGAATAATTTGAATAGAAATTTTGTAGGGAAGATGTGAAAAAGACTTCCCTGATTGTTATCTAGAATTACCCTTAGTCCTGTCACTGCATGCACTTTTTTACAAGGGCATATAGTGATGGAACAAGGGGAAATGGCTTTAAACTGACAGAGAATAGGTTTGGATATTAGGAAGAAATTCTTTACTCTGAAGCTGAGGAGACTTTGGAACAGGTTGTCCAGAGAAGTGCTTTTAGTGCCCCTTTAAGGGTTCAAGGTCAGGTTGGATGGGGCTTGGTGCAAACTGATGTATGGAAGGTGTCTCTGCCCAGGGCAGGGGGTTGGAACTAGATGATCTTGAATGTTTCTTCCAACCCAAACCATTCTATGATTCTGTGAATTGTTTTTTCCTAAAAATAATTTCAGAATCGATTTTTCAATTCATACATATTGGTGAAAAAATATGCTTAACATCTGAAACCTAACTGAAATAAAAACTGCATCTGTCAGTACTACAAACTATCATAAAATAACTAGGAACCAGGACTGATTTCCATGTGAGTGCTATTTTGCTTTGCTTCTGTCATGGAGTGAGAGGGAATGTAAATTGATTGAATACTGTTCTTGAAAAAAAAAAGAATTGTTCACAATAACAAATAAAACTCTTCTAGATAATGAAAACTGATTTTTAAATCATAGTTATCCGGACTAAAAACTGGGAAGAGTATTGTGGATTTTTCCTCTTGGATTAGGTTCAGGTGAATATTCCTGGGTGGAGTGTCTCAGTCTCTAGAACTTGCTGGTGGTGACAATTTACTCCTCATGGATTTTGTCACAAAAGAATCAGTAATATTTACTAGTTTAGGGATTAAGATCAACTGTGTTCTTATAGAAAAAAAATACATCCTTCTTCATTATCCTGAACATATTTTCAAAAATTAAAAAGTCAGCATTTAAGAAAAGCAATGTGTAAGACAGCAAAGTCTTCCTCTAGAAGTGTCTGATTTGTGTCCTAAATTATATTTTCAGCTCCTTTAGACAGATCTCCTTGAGCTGCAAGCATTTTTATTGGGGTCATTACTGTGGGAAATACAGTATTTTGTGCCAGACTGCCTCCATTGATAGCCTTGAGAAAGAGACAAGAGTCCTGCCTGGTCTGCATATTCTCTGAGTGTCCTTCAGATGGCAGGAGAGGAGGCTGACTAGATATAACTGCATTTCTGGGGATACTGGATTGTGTTCCCAATTTTTTTTTGTATGCAGTGGTTTTGGCCTTCTGGGAGGGAATGGTCAAGACTAACTGAAATGTTTGAATTTACTGGCCAGACATAGGACTGGTCCACATCCATTAAAGTTCTGTTGCAGGGTTACAGCAGTACCTAAAGAACTCTACTCAAATGAGAATGCAATTTGTCCTGTAAGACCAAAATATTGTCATATGAGTTCTCAGAATTGTAAACTAAAATCTGGCATAATGGACAAATTTCCATGTTGTGTCTCATTATGAACAGCTTTGATTTCTGTGTAACAGAAGTCTAGGCAGAAGTTATATTTTTGTTTACTTTTCAGGCTTCAAAGGTAAACATTTCACATTTTGAACTGGAGATGGTGTGTTTTGGCCCAGTATCAACCTGTATGCATTTCTTTGCACTTAATTATTTAGGTAGTGTCTTTGATTATTTTTTCCTCTAATTTTAATGTTGGCATTTCACCCAGATTTCACTGAGTTTGATACTTTCCTTCTTGATACTAGTTCTTACATTTGACTATTTCATCCCTAAGGCAGAAGCAGTGAATAAATTATGTGTTAAAATCAAGGATATTTGATATTTTTTTTAAAGTAACTATCGAAAGTGTTTTTTTGTGAAACCTTTCATTTTTTATAATTTCTTGTCTGTTACAATTTTTGAGCCACAAGTCCAAAGTACCATTCTAGGCACGAAGAAAGGAGCCAAGACATTCCTTTCACTAATTTGTTCTGCCTTTTCTTTTATAATGGCCAAACTTTAGGCATCTGCCTGTCTTTGTGCCCAAGGAATACCTTCAGTTGAAGCTGCTAGGAATAGGTTATTTAATTCCATCTCATAGGTTGAAAGTTTTATGACAATTCCCTCAAATGTAGAAGAAGCCAACTTCTGGTATTGCTCCACTGAAATGCTGATAGATCTGTCACAAATGTTGCAGCATGTCACAAATGTTGCCAACCTCTGCTGCCCAGATGGAGCAGGTACCACTTGTAGGTTTAATAAATACTACGTGTCAATGAAGTTTGACTTTGTAGATAATGAACTCATACTGTTCTGTGGTTAATAGGTGGATGAAAGTACATATCACTTCACTGGAAGTCCACACCTGTCAGTCTTGAAAATTGCAAGTCTTTTTCTGGCAAATTATTTTGATATCCTATTTCCTATGGGTGTTCATATGTAAAGGTATGCTGCAGCTATGATGGAATTTTCTCTGGACGTAGAGGCCATGGCCATATTCTGGCATTCATCAGGTCTTTGACAGGCTTTTGCATGGCTGTTTGCACTTTCAGGACCTAATGCATTCTGGACATGTAACTGGCTGTGAGAATATTCTACACTATTTTGTATAAAGCTTTCAGTTTGAAAGAATATTGCTGTTGTAACTGCAAGGGAAACTAGCCCGCAACAGCAGATGCTGTTACCAGGCAGTTAATTTGCAAAAGGCCAAGAATTAACAGTTTTGCTATTTATGTGGCACACTAATTTTTCTGCAAAAGGAAATCCGCATGGATGAATAATTTAAATCCCAGTCTCCCTGCGAGTCTATAATCACGTGCCCCACAGAGACTGGAGTACATTTTACTGTGAGCATTGTGCAAAAGATTAGTAGCTCCGTGGTGGCAGTGCTGGTATAACAGTGTGAATTGCACTTTTAATTTGTCTTCCCATCTGACAGAGCATCTCATTATAATTACAAAATCTATTTTAAATTATACTTTTTAAATTCTCAGTTGAAGGATATTTACATAAAAAAGGTGAAGCTTAAATAAATTGTTTTAAGTCATATCAGCAAATCACTTTAATGAGAACATCCTTTCTTCTTGCATTTGGAAAAGAATGTGCGTATTATTCCCACCATGTTTAGTTCCAGTCAGTCAAACCCAGCAATGACTGGATACAATTTTTTACATTACAGTCTAGATGTGAAATATGTGATAAGCCCTATTTTGTGTCATAAAATTATGCAGGCTCTCTAATAGCTAACTTGTTAGCTATCTTGAGCTGAGCAGTATTTTGTACAAGATCTTATATAAGATGAAAACTCAGGTTTTTTCCCCGTAAGTAGTACTGAGCTGAAAATTACTACATTTTGTTAATCAGATTAAATTGTGAGGGAGTATACACATAAGGTCCTTAGGCACACATTTTTAATAACAACATTATATTTCTTTCACTCCTTCTTTTTGCCGTATTTGCTCTTCCTTAACTACATTATTGAAATCTAGGAAGCATAATAGCTGATCTATTTAATGGCACATCATTATCTTCCCACAGCATAATGCATACTATTCATTCTCTCATATTATTCATTAATCCATTGTATTTATTCTATCCTAGTCTTCATGTATCAATGTAAGGAGTCAGACTTTCACTGTACAAATGAATAATATTTTTCTGTATTCAAAGATTCCAGTTAATATCAGTGACCTACTAATTTGATGGTTCAGTTGTTGGTAGGATTTCATGTTAGTTGAACAGTATTTGTTGTAGCTCTTGTTTATTTTTCTGTACATCTGCTGCTGGAGTTAGTACTGTGCCGAGCACGGTGTGAAAGCTGTGGACATTTATATGTAGCTTCAGTGTGAATAGGATTGTACTTATGTGAAACAGCTGTATGTAATACTTTGTCTTACAGAATATATGGGCCAGGTCCTTTGAGGTAAGGGGAGGTTTAGGAGGCTGTTGGCAGTGTGCTTTGCTTCTGGCAATTGTTTTCCAGCAGAGCACAGTTCCTGGGCTGTAACTGCAGCTGGAGCCGTGGCCGAGGGCTGCCATGGGTGGGTGGGGGGCCAGGGGCTCCCCTTGCTGCGGGACAGAGCTCTGAGGTCACATCGGGGCAGACAGGCTGCTCCAACTCATGTCCCTAGCTGTATTCCTGTGCTATGTGTGGGTTGTCAAGAGGTGGTTTTACTGCTTTTTAATTTCATTTTTTTCTTATTTGCACACAAGTTATTCTCAAATATTACAGTTGTTAATGATTGGTGAAGCATAGGCTGTGGGTTCAGATCCAGATTTGAACTTCAGAGGCTGCTGGGAGATATTAGGACCTACATTTCTGACTTATGTTACATACTGTTGTTTTTAATACTTTTTATTTGCCAAGAAGAGTTTATGTGAACTCTTCATTTTTTTTTTACCATTGTTCTACATCACTTTTGATTTTGAAGCATTTAGCTTCTAAGTTAAAGCAGAATTAATTTAAAAATTAGTTTTTATTGTATGCCTATTTGACTCGTACAGCCATAAATTGCCTACATTTAAAACTAATAAAAAAGTAGATATATGTGAAAGGTTAAATAATGTCCAAAACGGACACCAGTGTTTATTCAGAACTTGTGTCTCCCAGAAACTGAAGGAGCGGCCCCAGTTCCACAGAAACTGGAACATGTGCTGAGTTGTAAATATGAAAAGTTTTCCCAGTGCAGAGTTCCCGGCTAGAGAGCTCAACACCTTGCATACTTGGCCTCTAACTGCGTACATGCTCATGAGCTGATATTCCATGTGCATACCAAACAGCAATTAGATTTCATAAAGCTATGCAAGCATTTTGGAAAACAATTCTCATTACAGTTTTAAAATCAACTTCCACCATCTGTTTGGGAGAAGCAGTGGGTTGGTTTCTTGTGAACTTGGCAATTAAATATGCTAAAATATAGTAGTGGCAGGATATGATATTTGCCATACCTATTAAGAACAAAAGCTAAAATCCAGCTAAGTAACACCAAACCTCAGACCAAGAGTCACCATCTGGCTACCAGGTTAATCAAAACTCTTGATACTTGGCAAACACTCTCAATTGGAATACACTTTTAGTGATGAATTTTAAAGCAACAGGAGTTGCTTTAAACAGGAGTTCTAATCAGGAATTCTGATTAGAAAACCAAAGTTCTTATTTCAAGGGTTTAAAAAGCTGTAAAGCATATAAGTCTGTATATTATGGGCTCTTATACCCAGATTATTTCTCTGGTTTTTGAATTTTTAAAAATTATTTCTAGAGGACAGCAAAAAATGCAGGAATTTTTGCACTTCTCTAATGTTAGAGAGATTAAGGCCAGCAAAAGAACATCGTAGACTACTGTTCCAGTTTTTGAAATTTCTGCTCTTTCCAGCAATAAAGAAAGCTAACAAACACAGAATACCTTTTAAGGGTATGTCAGGACTTCAGATATTCTGGAAAATTATGTCGATAATAAACTTGTTTCTAAATCTCATCTGAGTGTTCAGTTTCCAGAACCAGTGCCCTGGAGTATTCTATGAACAATAATTTGAGTGGAGAACTCTGCATGGCAGAAGATTAGAGGAACAAAATGCTCTCAAACAAACACATTTCAGCATCTGGCATAAGTGTGCAATTGGTGCTGCTCCTATCAGGAGGAAATAGTTGTTATAACTGTGTGAAAAGAGGAAACTACAGCTGCTTGATAGACTCTTCCTGGATAAGTAGAGGACTCCATTGAGTGGGCTTAATCTCATCCATCCCTGCTTTTCAGATTATTAATTAATATGTACCTACTGGCATCACTCAAGCAATAGTAAAATGTAGCATTTTCATTTTTAATTAGTATTTGACAAATATCATACTTGAGAAACAGGCCACAATAGAAGAAAACTTATGGTGAAGCTCAAAGACTAACTTTTTTTTCTTATACTGCCTGTAGATTAGTATTTCTGAATTACAGCCATCATGAGAAATGCCCCATTTATTTTTTACCTCATGTAAAAGATTTTCATTATACCTGAGCAAGGAATTGGTATTTGATGAGCTTAATCTGGTTGACAGCGCACTGGAAATATATAGTGGTTTATATTTATGGGGACAATACGTAGTGGGTGAATTGCTTTCCCACTTCATTCCATTGTTTGTTCATGTAAATACTTTGCACATCTTGCAGTTAATGAGATGATGACTTGTTTGAGATGACTGCTATACTTTGAGGTCATGGCATACAGTTTAGGTTCATCAGCCTTATGCTGTCTTAGGTGAAATACAATGGAAACATAGAATTGGAGAAGAACACTGCTCTCAGTGTTCTCTCAGTGCAGGGTAGTGTCCTCTAGATGCTTTCTTTCAACTGGATTTTAGTTGTCCTTTTTCTGTTGAAGAAACATGAAATAAAAACATGAATAAAATATATTAGACTGGACATATAGGAGCAAGCCAGCCACTGGAAATACCTGAAAACAGTATCTTTACAGATTCATGGTTCTTCTTGTTTCCAGGTTTGTTTCTGAGATGTAAATTCATCCTCATTCCTGCCATTCACTGGAGATCTAGCAGTATTTGGGTTAGACATTGAAAACCAAATGTGCATTGGTGTGATACCAGTAAAAGAGAAAGGTCCACATACTATTACCTATTAAAATAAACAGAAGAAAATCCAAAACAGAGGGATCAGTCTTAATTAATAGACTTTTACTTCCATTTATCTTAGTAGTGTTTTGTTAAATATATGCATTTCTGTGGTAACTAATTTTCATCATTTAGGTAGCAGTTTTTAAACCACTAACACACCTTGACCTTGAAATTTCAAATTTATTTTTCTCTGAAATTTCAAAGCTTATATAAGGAAATTATGGGAAAATTCCCCTTTCCCAAATTTGTGACATTTTATGCAAATTGTTTATGTTCCTGGTTCAGCATTTATATTAATTAAACATGAGCAATAGCGATATAAGTGAATTTCTTATACTTAATATAGCTATCTGGAATAAATTTCCATACAGCATCTGTAGATAATTTGGAAAAAGAAGCATAAAATAAATATGTGACTCCACTGATTTTTTCCAAACCAATAGTTTGGCAGTACTTGCCCAATCTGATTGGAAATGTAGGTTCATCTTTTTCAAGTTCTTAAGGTTTTAATACGTGAAAACGGATCCTTTTGTTTCATTGCCTTTAGAAACCCCGTTTTCTGTGAAACTCAAAGGATAGTTACAATTGAAGTTCTTGTCTAATTATTGGACTTGGGGAGCTTTCAGAGAAACACTAAGTATCAAAGACTGAAGGGAAACACCGGGAAACTGTGCTTCCTTCAACTGTGCAACTGAAATGGAGGCCCACTGTCAGCAGCTGCAACTGCAAATTATGCAAGGAGCAACATAAAACCAGAGAACATCCTTTCCTGGGTCAGTGCTGTAAGAAGAGCTTTCACCTTTAACTGGCGAGGATTTTGGGAAGCGCCAGGCAGATAGCTGTTAAAATGAAATAAAAATAACTGATGCAGAAGGAAATACACTTTGGCTTAGATTGCATTTTGTTTCTCTTCAAATTTTAAGAGCCATGGTGCTTTTCCAAAATTAAAAGAATATATTATGAACTACTGATCTCAGTATCATACATATAGTCTCCTGCAAGTCTGGCAAAGTCATAATCATTTCCTTTAATGATGATTGCACTGCAATAGCTATATTTGTGACTGAAATGATATGGAAATATTATGATACTTTTTTTTTCTCAGTAAGTAATATATGAATGGTATTATATCTGTGCTGTTGCAAAATTTAACATTCTCTTATTAAAATTCAGTCATCATTTCATTGAAACAGTATTCTAAACCTTTCTATCTCACCATTTATCTTTAGAAGTTTTGGTAATTTTCTAATGTCTTTCATTTATGGCCATTCCTATGTCGTACTACCTAATTCTATTTCTTACCTAAAGACCCTTTTCAGGTCTTGCACATTTAGAGTAATGCTCTCTTATTAATGGACTCACATAAAATGCCTTTCTAAGAAAGCACTAAAAGAATCCTAGTTGACTGTACTGCCCTTGTATATTAACCAAATTTAGATTATTACTGGCAGCAAATCAGACATTACTTGGTCGAGTTCCTATTCAGTTCAAATTAATTATTATAAAATGAAGAATGAAAAGGAAAAAACCAACCCTCTCTTTAATCATGAATACTACAAGTACTGACTGTAACCTCTTGTTTAGGAACAAGTTGCATGAAATTCTGCATATCCTTGTCTCTAATACTGGAGCTGCTAATGTAATTGTTATGAAAGTATAATGGCATAGCTCTAATAATAATATACGAATAAAAGTAAATAATTTTTTGTTATTCCACTAAGCATGCATAAGAATGCAAATGCATAATTTGTTAGAACCGTTTAAACCTGTTGTGAATATGGTAACATCTGAGTATTTTCTGGGCCAGGTCTGTATTAGGAAGAAAAATCATCTATATTCAAATTTAGTTCAGTCTTATAAACTTCTAATTCAAGGACATTTCACATTGCTAGGCTGGAATAAAAGGATTTTGATATAATTATGAATAATGACCTTAATGTTTTATTGATAAAGTCAACTGAAGTGTAGTTAGGCTTGGCTGTTTACTCAAGTCCTGTCTGCCAGGGCAACATGAGGCCAGCGCCTTCCCTCTGGGCTGGAGGATATAGGAGGTGAGCAGGGCAGGTCCTTGCTGGCCAGTGTCTGTCCCACTGCTAGTCAGTAATTTCTTAGGCTTTCCATTTTCGCATGTCATTTTCTGTATGTTATTCACCTAAAAGGGTCAACCTACTCATCTTAGCAGTGTTGGTATTGGTAGCTTGGCTAGCAGGCTCAAGGAAAAACTGTCAATAATCTGATGGCAGAAAATGAGGTATGGAGCCAGTAAAGCATCCAGCTCGGTAGTTTTACAGTGAGTTGTGCTTTTAACTGTGGAGTTGCTTGTAAGTTAGGCAATGCTCCCTGTGAAAAAAAGACAGAAAGGCTCTTGTCATTAATTGCATTAAAAGACAAGGGTTTTGCTGTTTCACAGAAGGGAACAATTCACTGGGTAATTTGAAGTAATTTATTCTGTATTCTATGCTCTAAATTATGGGGATGTACTGCAGGTAACTGTTCCCTGACTTTGGTACACAAGCTGTCTTTTCCCTTTGCTGTGGTGTCGCAGTAGGAATAATGGCCCTAAAACGCAGATCAGGACTTGTTTGAGGGCCTCCTGAGTGACAGTTCCCTTTCAACATACTGTTGAGGTTTTCTGAGGATCTGAAAAGGCTTTTCAGATTAATTACAACCAAAAGGTCATCTCATCCAAGTAAAAAATGATTATAATAATTATCTCCTTCCTCATGAGATTATAGGGTTGCATCTACATTAGCAAACAGTTTATCCATACAGAAGTGATTTTGTAGACCCAAACTGTTGTTACTGAGGGCATGATGTCCACATTATATTAATTTAGTGGAGGAGGTTGTTTTTGACTAGCCCTTGTGCCCTGAACGGAACAGCCCTAAACTGTAGGAATGTATTAGGTGCACTCTTGGGCTCATCTTTTGCTTAATTTTAATCTAAGAGGGATTAATTTTTTGTGGAATCATTCCAGAATCATTCCATAATGTGATCCACACCACAGTAAATGGAGAAAATTTGAAAATTTGTTTGAAAATTGAAGTCCAACTCCAAATTGAAATGCTGACATAAGTATACCTTGTAAGAGTCCAAGGAACTAGAAGAACAAAACCCTATTTATTGATTTGCTTTGTCATTCTTTCTCCTGTTGTGCTCTACCTACAAATCTCAAACTACATATCATGCAGTAGGAAGCTAGGTATAGAACTTTTAAGAAGTGCTGGTTGTGACTGGTTATTTAATGAGGTCCTGGCCGTAATAAAATGCCATTGCAAGGCAGGCATAGAACATGCCAGAGAGAGTGCATTATTTCTTGAGGTATACTCATTTGGAGGAAAATCAGGGTTGAAGCTCCATATGACTCTTAAATAACTGTTGCTACCCTTCAAAAGGGGATATTAGAAAAGGGATTGGGAAATTGAATTGATTTTTCAAGGGAAACTGGAAGCCATTTATATACTTCAGCTATCATTAAGCAATGACCTGGCTTGAATTCATTCCTAGCAAGCCACCACAAGAATACCCTGAATTTTCTGTTTTCAGTATGAGCTGGTATTAATAATATCTTATTGTTTTAGAATACTGACAAGGAAGTAGAGACTGAGAGTCAAAATCGTCTAGCATATTGGATGATTCTAAAGATAGCATCAATTATTATAGTCTATGCAACAGATTAGATGAAGTGCCAGGGCCAAAACCCCACTAATATTTGATAAAGCCCTGTGCAGAAAGAAAAAAGCCATTTTTCGTTTCCATGAGTAGAAAAGTCATATTTTCTTCTGTGTGGGCATACCTCTGCTGAGTACAAGGCACTGTATCTGGATTACCTGCTGGACTTTATGTTCTACTTCCCAGCTGGTAGCTGAAGGTTGTTTGTGCAGCCTGGATGCCTTTCTTTAGCATCTCTCAGAGTGAAAAAAGTCTCTCTGTGCATATCCTCACTAGCAGAGATTTGCATTATGTACAGGATCCATATTTTGGAAGAGTCTGATCTAACTTGGGTCTCGCTTATTTTTCTCTGAACGTGGTGCCTGTGGTGGCTGTGACAAATGAGCATGTGTTAGGACTTGACATTAAAGGAGTGGAAGAACATGTTCCAACTGCATTTCAACTAAGTTTACTGCCAGTTGACAACTCTCCTGTCTTCTCAGTGTGTTATGTCAGCTGTTAGAGCTATTTTGGTCATTGCACAAGCAAGCTTCATATTTTTCTGTGATTTGAGCAACCTGTCATTTTCATTTACTCTTGAACCCTTACTTTCAAGTGTGGCCCAAAATGTGTAGGAGTCAGGTATAAAATATAGGTTAGGCTCAGACCTACTATTATTTGTCAGAAGTGCTACTATGCCTATTGACGGATATAATTGTCATGAAAATAGCAGGAGAGAACTTAGTCTGTGTCCTGCTTCCCTGTTCATCTTCAGAGGTCTGTCATAGTGTTATTTGCCAGAAGAATTTTTTTGAAAAATAAAATATAACTTTCATTTGGATATTCATGAAATAGAATCTGAACATACAAATTTCATAGAGTCTGGTATGATTGTGTTATATAATGTGTGCCTTCATCCATACTCATGTCCATGTAAGAATCCCAGAATTAGTCCTGCACTAATGATTGAAAGACATTATGTTTAAGATAGTAGTCACTTTAAATAGATCTAAAAATCTAAAATCTAAAAATCTAACAGAGATTTTTAAATTCCTGTGTCTACACTTTCAAAATACTTCTAATGATATAGTTTCTTCTGTTCTATGAAAATACTTACACTTAAAAGTACATAATTTTTAGGTTCTACATCTCTACATTTTCTACTTATTTTCTACATTTTCTTTGTTTCTGCCCTTGAGGGAAACAAGACTTCATATCTCAACAATTGTTATACTTGCCAGTTTTACATTTCCATGTTGTAATTGTTAGAAACAGGATAAGAAAATGAAGATCTTAAATTTAAAATATTAGTGATAGAAAAGAGAGTGAGTTCTAAATAAAGTGAGGGAGTCTTCATTGTGGAATAGTCACTCATGATCAATAGTTTGACTTTAACTCCCTGAAGTCTGTCACAAAGCAGTTTTGATACTGAAAAATCCAGCAGTATAGTACTCTGGTTTTTTGGGTCACCTTAAATTTTATGACACAGAGTTGGCAATTATGCCTTGAAGACATTAAAACAATAAGAAAGAATATTCATCTTAATCAAATGTTCATCAGCATGGTTAGGTTTTGGATGGAGTGCAATGTGGGTTCAGGTAATAATTGAGAACACTCACAGTTTTCACTGTGAAATGCTGTTACTTTAGGAGTTTTTCTGAGGAAAATGAAATGACGTGGAAGAAATCACTTCTCTAATGAACTTGCAATGAACTTGCTTATAGTTTTCTATATGCAAAGAACTAGTTCTTGTGTTCCTGTACCAGAGTACAAGAAAGTAATCATGGTATTGATATAGAGACAAGACTCTGGAATCACTGAGCTAAGTGTCTTGGTCATGCCTGCTGGCAAGGTATCATCTCATGCATTTCTTATGGATATGGTTTTTTGCCCACACTGTGATTATTTCCTTTTGATTTCTCTGTTTCCCTTCAGCCTTTCCTTTGCTTCACAAGCCAAGCTCTTTAAAACTCCTCCTGTGGAAGAGACTTTATTCCTCTGATTAGAAGATTGTCCCCATATTTTTTGTGGGTTCAGTTTAACTTTCATAAACATGACTGGCCAGAATTGTATAGATTATTCTGAATGATAGTTTAAGAAACTTCAAATTTGTCCTTCTGTGTCTTTATTAGAAACATATAATTTAATAATTTATAGCATTTGCCTTTTTCACAGCTATCTTGTGTCATATTGATACTGATGTGCTCTTGGTGATCAGCTTAAATAAACAAATTGGTTTTACATATGTTGTTTCAGAGGATGAGTTCCCAACTTGTAGCAGAAATGCTGTTAATCCCTGATATCCCCTTTCAGTACTATGTGCTGTTACTGCACCTGGATTCACTTTTCAATCCTTGTAATCCACAGCGTCTTCAGCTTAATGTAGAAGTTCTGTAGCGACACTGTAGAAAATGCTTTATCTAAAACCAGACAAATTATATCTACTTAATTTCTTTGTCAGAAAGTGAGTAATCAAAAAGAGCTATCAAGTTAGTCTGGCACGACGTACCTTTGGTAACACCGCTGCATTTTATCCTATGTTCTATTTACTTCCCTGTCTTTAATTTACCTTTTCTTCAAAGCTTTCAAAGCTCTTGCAAGCTGAAGAGGTCAGACTAATAGGCTTACACTTGCCCAGATAATTTTCGTCCTTGCTATTAAATATGGGCACTTCAGTTCCCATTCTCCACTAATATTTGATGCTTTCTCTGCCTTCATAGATTTGGAGGCTTATCTCTGCCACTGCAGTGGCCTTTATGAAATCACAGTATACCTAGTGATTCAGATCTTAGTGAGACATTTTGTTCAAAGCTCATTGCACAGTTATCTTTTTTTTTTCCCCCAGTTAAGCTTTTGATTGGTTAGTGAGATATGAATAAAGAAAATTTAAATAACCATCTGCAGGAGAATCACATGTAAGATATAAGCAAATACTGCTGCCTTGATGATTAAGTGAATAGCTAGTGCCCCCTGCAACTTAAAGCTCCCTTAAGCATAGAAACTGGGCAAGAAATAGTTTAAAGTGGCATGACAATATCAGAGAAAATGACGAGAATTGGAGCCTTAGTACCCTCTAATACTGAACACTTCATGATCAGAGATTATTTCACAAAGGTTTTGGACATCACTGGGCAGCTTAAAGATATTTTAATACCTTGGATGTTTAAATATTCTATAATGTTTTATGCTAGCACTTAGAAACTCAGTGAATGGAATGTGTAAGTTTAATTCTAGATTATTACTTTTAGTTTTGTGTTTCTGTAAATATGTAGAAGTATAGATAGAACCTAAGCTCCCAAAATTTAACGGCATTTTATTTCTCCATACTGAGCAACATGTCAGTATTAACGTTCGTCAGGTGAACATTCTTTGGCTGATCCTCATGAAATGACCAAGAAAGAAATTTAGTCAGTTAAATACGTCTGTATTGTTTGAGTTGAAGCTGGCTAGAAGGGCTGTGCATTTCTTGTTTACAAATTCTTTGCTTTCTTTATTGCTTTTAATTAGGTGTTGTATTGGAAAATTAATGAAGATGAAAATTACTATCAACTGTGTGTACGGGGAACTGGGGTTAATCTGGAAACAGGAGACATTAACATTGATAGCAGTTTAGAGGGAAGACCATTGATCGCAACCATATATACGCTTTTGGAAGAAATAAGTTCTTTTCATCATCTCTCAGTGTTCCTAGCCGGGAGATGGAATGCAACTAGGTGCCTAAAGCACTTTATACCTCTGGCAATTTGAGCATTCATGCTTATCAGATTTTGGAAACAATAATATATATGTAAATTTCACATCCAAGTGCTATGAGGCTGTTGGCAAATGTAATTACCTGTGTGTGCATATGTCTACAGTTTCCCTCTGCTGGTAAACGAATTGAAGTATGCAAAGAAGAATTTTTTTGTTGTTGTTTATTGCATGTTTTTATATATTCCGTAATTGTTTATTTTTCAGATATTTGAGACATTTTCTTTTCTTGAAACTGTCTCTAATAAAAGCTCTCGTGCTAATCTGTTTCCAAGAACCCATGTTGTGTACATACATTTCTGTATATGCTTAAATTTAAGTATATACTTAAGTTACTCTGATTTAAATAAAAGACAAATATGGGCATACATATCAATCAAGTGCTAAATGACTTTTGGCAAGATTTAATTCACCTCAGAGTCCTAAGTTTTAGCACAGTAGTCTTTCAAAAACCCTCTTTATGTCCTTAAAGCCTCAAAATCTTCAGTCTTCTTCCATTGCTACACTTAACAAAGTAACAGTGACAACACTAGTGTATCAGTCTGCCTAAAGTGCTTTAATTATTTCTGAATATTTCTTAGTACTGAGGCAAAGCTCTCTATGACTACTTATTCTGGCTATTGAAATATCCACCTGATGAACAATTTTTTAAAAAAAAAACCCCAACAAACCCACCCCTTTTGCTTTGTATGCGGGGATTTCCCACATCTCCTGTGTGAGACTAGCATGCATTGCTGGGATAAATGACTATTCTCTTTCTTTCATTGCTCACCTAAATCAAAGAAAGTAGCTTGTGAGAAGGTGTCCATGGTTGTCCCCCAGCTTCCTTTTGGAATCAGAGAGCACTTTGTGTCTGTTACAGGCTGTGATGTATGAAGCAGAAAGAAGATTGATTTTCACAAGCTACCTTGTACCTGAAGTAATGAGAGTGGCAAATTACTTGTTCCCTGAGCAAACATGACAGGAATCTCATAGAGGAAATTTATATATATGCAAATACACAGGGGTCACATCGGTGTTATTTTTACAAAGCGACCTTATTCACCAGGGGGGTATTTTTAAATATGCATTAGTCTACACTGGAAAGGCTGAATAAAACTGCAAATACTTGCATTGTGTGGGATGTAGCAACCAACACAACTAATAAATAATGTACGATTCAACACAGTAGAGAAGATAATTTAAATGGCTGCATTATTTCTGTACAAGAGACTTGGGGTCTCAAGTGATTTCTTCTACTCATTTAGGCCTTCTCTGAAGCAGCAAATAAAATATTTGTCATAAAATTAAAACTAAGAGAATTTGGGACTAATTTTCTATCAGATTTTTTGTCTCAAGCATTTTCTCATGATTCAGTAGAGAAATAGGCTTATGTATCTCTTTGTGAACACTTGGATTCACAGGGTCTGTGTATTTGCAAAAGGCAAATGGACCTTACTGACAGTGAAACTTCCCACATATGTAAAGCAGGAATGAATGAATTTTGAACAGCTTTGGAGAATCTGTTGTTTGTAAAGAAAAGAAAGACAAGGAGCAACAGAGAAAAATGCTGTTACTTGTAGGAAACAGAGGAGAATTTTATTTGTGTATAAACTTTTAAAGGAAGAATAAAAGCTGTTGTCTCCCTACAGTTTTTACTTCTCAACAACAGAGATGACTTGAGTTTGTACTTCATCCAAAATCAGAAAGCAAGGCAGTTTAGCACTGGTCATACAATATAAGCTAATTCCCATGTGATTCTCATTTAATTCTGAACTGTTGGTGAGGTGGCTGATCTCAAGTCCAGAAACAAAGAAGGAAGAAAGCAGAAACGCAAAAGGTTCTGGATGCTAGCTACATTGAAAATACACATCTGTGCATGGCATTTTCAGTACAGCTGAATGGTTGGACCCCATCTGCTGCTGAAAGTGGGCTGACAGTGAGGTGGAGCAGTGACGAGGAGACCTTGTGCAACACTGGAGTGTGTTCACAGTTTGCTGTTGTTGAGCCACAGAGGGCAGGGAGAGGGATTTCTGCTGACGTGGCAGCTTGTGAAACTTCTCTACAGCATCAGATATGGTTTCTCCCTGAGAAAAAATATCCTGCAGTTTTTTGTCACTAATCACCAAAACAGTCTATTCTTGAGTTCATAATACCAGACTGGTGTTGGTCTCATGGAATGTGCTTCAGGCAACAGAAATCTTTGGGAGCAAAAGTAACAAATCCTATGAATGTATTCCTTGTGTAATGGTGTCAGTGAAGAACTGGGCACAACAGAGCCATCTCACACTCAGCCACTGTCTGTTTGAATTATGTGGGTGACATAGTTTTGTTATATTTTGAATGTGTTCCTGAATCACAAAATGAGCTATCTTTCTTTTTTCTTACCTCAAAGCACATTGAAAAATGAACTCAAACACGGCAGACTTTTATGTCCTCTTTTGTGTGAAAGTGCAGAGAATTCCTTGGGTTTATTTCCAATATGTTGGGTTAGAAACTGAAGGAAATTTTTTGTTACACATAAAACTCATGTGTAAAATGGATTTTCAGATGTAGGTGTTTCCTATAGCGTGGCTATTCTCTGTTTTGATCAGCTTTGGCTTATGTGGCATTATTGAAGGCTGGATGGATCGCAGTGAGGGAGAGGTTCTGCAGAAAAGAAAGTAACTAAAAGAATAAGTCTCAAAAAGAAAAGTATTCAGGTTAATATCTATCATTTGTCTGTGGAGCTCTGCATCGCCTCTAGTAAAAGCAGACATAATTTCAGAGCTTATTTGTCCTACTTAACACAGCCAGCTATGTTAGTGTAATAAAAGTACTTAAATGGACTCAATTTTGTTTTCTGGAGCACTTACTCAACATAGATCAGGGTTGCAAGAGGCTAATAGTTGTTTCAGAGCTGAGGTCAAATGCTGTCTAGTCCCAGTGTCTTCTCAGTGCTCTATCATGAGCTGTTTTGCAAATCGATAACAAAATAACCAGCATCAGGGTTTCAGGGCCCAGGTGACAATGCATGCAGTGAGATACTGAGCATACCTCAAGGCCTCTCTGTCCTCTTCTTTTTTTCTAGCTCTTGACTCACTTTGTCGATGATGTTCATTCATCCCAACCTCTCAGCGTCTTGGTCTACAAGCCCTTCAGTTTTTGTTTCTAGGGCTATATTGCTACAGTGTGGTCCTTGTGTGTAGCAGGACTGCCTGGAGCAGAGAGCTTCACATCTTGTTTGTGCTTATGCAACCTCTTGTCTGTCCTTGGGCTGACCACTGTGAGTGACAATGCCCACAACCACATCTCTGGGTCTACAGTTATATCTAGCATAATTACTTTGAAGCTTAACATCATCTTCCAGCTTTTTCTGTTTGAGCAGCTGTATGTTATGAATGCTTTAGCTTATCAGGTTTTTTTCTGTATTTCTTCTGGTGGCCTCTGAGCTGTTAGTCCCAAACTAGAACTGCTACTTGCACTGATTTTTCTGTTAACTATGTCTATTATGGGACTACTATTAGACACAGTTCAGATTTTGTCCTTCTAAAGGTGAATACCACAAATAACTAGTGCAGAATAATGTAATAGGCTTGTGGTGCAGAAAATGGTGTATAGCTTCTCTCATGATTGGGAAACCTGACAATGGCAATGAGCCCAGATTTTCTGTGTCAAAGCTGAAATCCTACCCTGACTTTGCAGAAAACAATCTCCCTCAGTGCTAGCTTACTCCTTTTTGGTGTGCTTAGCTGTGTGCCAGAGTTTGTATCTTCACTCTGCCATGCCTCCTGAGGCGTGCTGTTCTTAGGCACAGAGGTTGGTTTTCTCTCTTTCCCCTGCCACTACTGTTTTTCCTGATGCATTTTCATTTTCTGGTGTGCATTTGCTGCCAGTCTTGCAGCACAGTGAGGGAATATGGCATCAGCAGCATACAAGAAGAAACGGTATTAGATTCAACCTTGCCTTAATGGTGCAAGTCCCCCTGAGTTTTAAGCAGTGTTATGTAGGTGAGGAAGAAAGCTTTGATTTTAATGAGAGATGACTTGGCACTGGCAGCATAACAGGTGCAGTATGAGAATCCAGAGTGAAAGAGTTAATTCATATTCTTTTCACAGAGATAGCTGTGAAAGAGCATATGCTGAATGTGCATTCCAGTCTCATTTTTTTGTTCTTATTTACAGTGACAAATAATGTATTTCCCTTTAGCTTTGAGTGGTTCATAAACCTGGAGTTGATGATGAATATGCAGTTTACACTCCAAAGGCACTGGAATCAGTGCAAGAAAGCAGATCTTAGAGTGGTTCAAAGCACACTGTGATCTCTGCTGTGATTATTAATCAGTCAGGCTTTCAGGGGCACATGCACCATTCTGGCTACAGCACTTGCTTACGTAACTCTCTCCTTTTGCTTGATAAACATAATATCTAAACCTCTGGGAAGTACATAATAAATGTGTGACTTCTGTAAAAGAATGCTGAGCTCTATTTGCTCTGAATTCATGTTTAAAAGTGTTTGCTGCACTCTTCAGTGAGTTGTTAGTTTCAGTCGTGTTTTCTTACACATAGCCTGCTCATCAGTCTCCTGGAGAGCAAGATTGGCAGTTCTGGGGGAAGTGGTCTGATTTCAAGTTTGGAAGTAATAAGTGGTGTTGTGGGGTGTGTGTTGCCTTATCAGCGTGTGGTGTTATATGTGAAAGAAATTTGCTGAAAGGAGACGAATTGTTTTGAAGAAGTGGAAAATGATTTGGGACTTTGAACATATTACTGGTTAAACCTGTATTAGAGCAGTCTGCATTTCAGAGTTGTGGTTGCCCAAGATAGCACTGTGCAAGCAGAGGAAAAGAGATGCACTTGAATTCCTTTGGGTGTTTTATGAACATAATAGGAGACAAATGAGCAACCATAATGAAGCAATGCATTTTTTTCTGCTCAGAAAAACAACCTAGTTCCAGGTATTACAACACAGCAACAATTTTGTTCAAGTGATCAACTTTTTGGCTTTTCTAGTATAAATGGTTTGAAATAGTTATCATTTTTCTATTGACCTATCAGCAGAAACAGGACCATTGTGTAGAGCTCTTTCATAGCCAGCTCCCTAGGGTTCTTCCACAGGGGAAAAAGTGAGAGAAGGACTCATTATTGTACTTCTTGCCACTCTCTGCGCAACTGCAATCCTTAAGCACTAGAGCCTACATGCCTGAACTTGTCTTTTTGGCAGGTGGAGGGGTATTTTGTCTTTGGAGGAGGTTACTGAGAAATAAGTCATGTGTTATCTTGTGCTTGAACCGCTCTGGTGGCTTGCTGTCATAGTGAAAGCATCACTGAGTGAGATGAGGGGAGCTCTGTGCAATTTCCCTCGGTGCAGTAAATCAGATCTTTTCATTACCCAAAGGTAGACGGGACAGAGGGAAATGAATCTGCCCTGCTCTTCTTCATGTTTCCAAACCACTCAAGTCTTCCTAACAGGATTTCTCTGCAGGAGGATTGGTACACGAGCTGAAGGTCTATTCAAATTTGTTATTGCCTTAGGACTCGTGGGCACAATCCAAAAAGATCTGCAATCCCAAAAGTTAAAAACACCACTGTATGATCAGAGACAACTGCACTACCATGACTGGCTGCAGACACAGTAGTGGAACTGCTC
Source organism: Phainopepla nitens (assembly GCA_013400175.1). Lineage (NCBI taxonomy): Eukaryota > Metazoa > Chordata > Aves > Passeriformes > Bombycillidae > Phainopepla > Phainopepla nitens. The sequence continues at coordinate 411,189 of VXBQ01001599.1, read as the reverse complement.
AGTTTATCAAATCCTGCTCAGAGATGCATGGGTTCATCCTTCTTGCCAGCTCTGGAGTCTGCTGTGGTTATGAATAATTTGTGCCGTGAGAGAAATGATGATGCTGAATTCTCCTGGTACTAACTAGGGTGTAGGAATGCTGTCAGACCATGGAGGGAGGTTATGTTGCTTGTCTGTATACCTCATTTAGAACTAAGCAGAATTTAAGACTTTAGGATTGTGAGCTGGACACTTATAAAAACTTAGTCAATTCTCCTTAAATCCAGAAAAAGATGTCTTTTTAAGAAATCTTAAGATAAATATTTAATTTTGTGTATTTTTGTTTTCAGGATGAATAAGAGATACTTACAGAAAGCAACAAAAGGAAAACTGCTAATAATAATATTTGTTGTAACACTGTGGGGGAAATTAGCATCTGGGGCAAATCATCACAAAGGTAAGAAATTCTGTTCTGTTCTATCATACTGTTATATCTGTGGCCTCCATAAACAAATTCAGAAGGGTCTGGTCTATGCGACCTTTTTTCATGCATATTTTTGTCTCCTGATACTTGTTCACTAATAAGTATCAAGGAGAGAGAGTTTTCAATGGATAAACTTCTACTAATTTATTGACGTTTAAGTAATTTTGTAATGAAGGTGTAGTTCAAAAAAATGCTAAAAAAGAGCACAGATTTAAAAAATTGGTAAAATAATGGTAAAAAAAAATAGTGAATACTTTTTTTCTCATGAAAATAGTTATATCAGCAGATATATATGATGCAAATGAATTCCAGGAATGAACCCTAGAAAGAAACAATTTTTAATAACTTATATGATGCTTCTCTGTGCAGCTATCTGCCAAGATTAACTTCATGGATAATGTGTATTGAATGAGTTTGTTTCATCATCAAAAAGAGACTGCTGCTTTGCAGTATTGTCTGATTTCTATGCTTCACACCTAACACCTGGCCAGAAACTTTTTGTGACAATGTGAGATTTGTTTCCTCTTGGTAATTCCAGCCCTTAATATACATGTGTACGTACCAGCACAAGCTGTGATGGATTATTTAATATTGTAAAAAGGTCTTCATTTTGTCTGTGTGTTTCTGTTAATTCTAGCAGGGAACAAACTGTTTAGATTCACAAACTAATACCTTCTTATAGGCTAATATAACTTGAAATGCGATCTGCAGTATAGTAGGATTTTGAACTCCCTTTCTCATCATCATGTAGCATCTGTTGACTTCTTATCTGCTTATACAAGATCAGAATAAACTCCAATAACCTGGATAAAGCAAGGGTGGGACATGAACATTACCAGAAGATAAGGGGTTAAACCTGAGGAAGGATTCCAAAAACCCCAGTTAGTGAGTTTCTCCAGTTCCATGTGCATTTTATAATGTTCACTCCGATTATAGGATTTTATGTGCAGGTATTTTTATGTATTAAGCTGCTAGATATTTTTCTGTTGTGTGAAGATACCTTTCTTCAAAATGCCCCACTGATTAAGGACTTCAGGATGCAGAGACGCTGCAGACAAAACAGAGTCTGATGTGGTCCAGCAGGCCACCAGGTGAGCATCGTGCCAGACAAGAACTGTGCTGATGCCCTTTGCTCAGCCTTGTTCCCCCTCCAAACCACAATACGTATTTCTGCTGTGACTTCCCAGGTTAGCTGTCTATTGGAAAAGAGCCAAGAGATCCTAGCCTGCATTCAGGATTCTTTTGCTTTGATTATTTCTCTTTAAACATCCAAAAAGCCGATATCCAGATGATTTTGATTCCATACGCAAGGGAGGGTCAAACTATGTTTGCTTCTATGGAATTCAGACCTTGCAAAAGTATGCTTGGTGTACTTTTTGGAAAGCTGATGAGTAAGACCTATCACCACATATTTCATAGAAACAAACTATAACCATAAGGGCTATGTCAGGATTTAGTGCTTCATAACTGAGAATAAAAAGATCCACCCCTAATTGTAGCTTTTCTGTGCAAGAGAAACCCCAGCAGAGCTATACAATTGATTATCTGGACAATGTTTGTCATTTGAGCCTCAGCCTTAGAGCAGAGATAACTTAAGGAATATTTAATTTAATTTTTTAGGTAAAAAAATAAAAGTGCACTTAAAAATCGGATTATTAACTGTAGGCACTTCTTTAAATTCCTGCACGCTAACAAAAAGCTTCTTTTTCTTTAATTTGTATCTTTTCATGCCTTTAACAAAACATATGAAGAAGTCTTGCAGGGAAAAAGAATAACAAAAAGCATGACTTGAGTGTTTAATTTTTGAAAAATAGCTGCTTTACCTGTTCAATTTCTTTTGGAAAGAAAAAAATATTCAGAAAGATTTTGGCTTGTGGATTTAGTAAATCAGCTACACTCACTGTATATTTGGGATTTTTTAAAAATACAAAAATCAGAATTATGCAGCTCAATTACCATTGATTTCCAAAGATACTGGGAATTTAAATTCCCATTGTATCATAGGAAATCTTCCCGCTGCTCTCATGGTAAAAATGGAGTTAAGGTACATTGAAGGAGAACTTGATGCTGTTCACCTTTCCATGGAGTTTCCAAATACTGAGAAACATGTGAGTTTTTTCAGCACTAATTATCCCTAACATCATTAATCTTTATTTATAGAAGTCCTTACTAACATATTGACATGACAAACTCTAATGACTTTGAAGGAGCCCTTACAATTCCAAAAATCAATAATCTGCATTTTAAAAAAATCTTTAGTTTCCTATTGACTTACTCGTATTATTCACTAGTTTCACTAACTTTCAAACCCATCTCTTTTTCAGAAAGCTATTGTTAAAGAAAAGTACAAGAACAAAAAGATCATCAGTGTGTGAAAAATTGTTTAATGAGCATTCTGCTCTCCAGGTAGACTTCAGGAGGAATATAAACAGATGACTCTGACAGGCTATCTCTAGGCTTGTTGTGCTTATTTCTGGGATATGGCACAAATGAAAATGCCCAACTCAGCATCATGAAAAATAGAGGCCAAGGCAGGGTATGGGAAAACAGGCTCTGAGGACCAGTTGAGCAACAGGGTTACAAGCTGGTATTTCAGATTACATCTTTTCAGTGTGATGTGTGTGGGTGCCAAATCCACTCTTCTTTCTCTTGAGAAGTCTGGTTTGAAGACATTTCTGCTCCTATTATCTTGACGGATGGTTGAAGTACCACCATTCTGGACAATAAGTTTAAGAGCCAAGAATGTTAAAAAGTGTTTAAAACAACACAAATATTGCCCTTTTTTTTTACCCCTGCACACAGGATTATGAGTTCTTTAGCATGATTCCTGGCTGTGCACGTACTTGTATTCCATTTATCCTATCTTCTGTAAAAAAACCCCAGTAACTCTGCTTTTTTTTTTTTCATTTTGCTGTGGACCCTGATACCATGGTGATGGGTGCCTTACCCAAGCACATGCACCTGAGAATCAGCTCGCAGTACCAGAAGCATTTGTGCTGCAGTAGCTACAGATGAGGAGAGGCATATCAATCTCCAAAAGGATGTTGTCAGGTGCATGAGTTGAAAAACTGATAAAGACTAATCCTGATCCTCCTACACTTTGCTAGCCCTTGGAAAACAGACAGACCTGTACAAACATATAGTGTTTGCTGGCAGATATTGCAGGCAGGCATCAGTTCAGCATCACTGACTGTTTGCTATTTCTGTCATAGGGAGCATGAATTGATTTGATGACCATTGTATCACAGCCCATGTTTAAGGTGTCAAGTGTTGGACTGGTCCTTTTGAGAAGAAAATGTACTGATACCCCCTTACAAGCACTTCCTTCTAGACAACAGGCTCCTGTGACACAAAATTTCTACCCTAAAATGAAAAACTCTTTCAAAATACATAAATCTGTGAACTTTTTGTTATCACTAAGGTTTTTTCTACATTGATAATGGAATAAAATATTCTAATTAAATGAAGAGTGCTTTTGAATCTAAGTATAAATTAATATTTCTCAAAATATTAATTTCAAATCCTGGAAAAAATAAGAAGAAATTTAAAAATATGGTGAATGATGAATGTTTACATGCCAGAAGGACTTTGTTACAGAAGAAGAAAACACTCTAGGTAGATAAGTAATTGAGTATTTTTTGACTTGAAAAGTCATGATAATTTATTTTCATTTAAAAAAAGTCACTCAGAAGCTGAACTTATTCATCTGATGCCTATCATAAAGATAAACTAAACTGTTGCATGAGATGCAGAATTGCTGCTCTTACTTGTCAGTGAATTTGCACTAAATTACAAGTCTAAGGGAATGTCTTTCTATTCACAAGGAGATAATGAGTTTTGGTTTCTCCTTGCAAAGGAGGGGCTGTTCCAAAATCCAACTGAAAGAAGGAGCCACTGAGCCTCTAAAGCTGGTGGTTAGGTCACCCTTCTTGGGTGAATTTGCCTTCCTCAACTGCCTTGCAGAGGCAGGAACACTGCTGGCACCGGTGTTGTGGTGTAGCCTGTGACATGCGTGCCCGGAGTTTGGTAATGTCTATGACTGTGAGAAGCAAGAAACTGTATTCCTAATGTTTTGACATTCTGTCTAGATAAGAATAGAGAACAGCCCTGATGGTTACATAGGAGATCTCTGAAGTATTCAAACTTTCTGTAGAAACACCTTCATCATGAGGTTATGGTGGTTTAATATGGGTTTACATTTGTCCTTTCTGTTGAGGATTTTACACCATGTAGAAGACAGCATTCATAACTCAGAAATAAAGGGCATTTGTATTCAGTTTTAAAGCCAAAGTAACCTCAGTGCAGAGGACAGAAACCAGACATTTCTTCTTCCACCTAAGTAACCACTAGAGTGCTACATGCTCCCTCTTGTTTTCCTTCGAGTGAGCTGAGTGAGCCCGATTGGAGGTAATGCCATTCTTTGGAGACATAAGGTGTGTGGTTTGAACTGTGAGCTAAAGAGGGCACCAAATTCTAGTTTCCCAGTTCCACTGTGGGGGCTCTAATATAAAGGGTAAGCATACACAGAACTGTTTTTTCCTCAGTTTGCACTTTTATGAAGTACCTGTACTGTAACATTTGTTGAGGGATCTGACACTGTTAATAAACTCACCTTCCGGTTGTGTGGACTTGTCAAAGGACAGAACAGTTGTTCTGCATATTCCCAGGTTCTTTACTGGAATTAGAATATAAAATGTCTAATATTTAAATGAGGGAAGTTGCAGGCATGCAAAGGAATGAATGTGTGTGGATGCCTTAGGAGCTGCCAGGTGAGGCTGGAGACTCTAAGTTGGATCTCTCAAAATATTAGATGGACACATCCACTCATGTATTATTTTTCTGTCCATCCTGCTTGATCAAACTCTTTTGTCATATTCTCTGTCTCAAACACTGCTCATCTTATCTCTTGTGGAAGTTTGGCCCAGAGATAGATTCTTTTAAATGAGAATTCTTTGTGTGCAGCTTTCACTAACTTAATTCTATGTGTAATTAATGTTTAAATATAGAAACAAAGAAAGATGATAGTTATTTTAGCAGGCATAGAGAATAAAGATATTAGATGTTCTTATCTAGCTTGAGCCTGATTTGCAAGTTTCAGTCATCAGGATCAGAACCTAATTCAAAAATTGCCAATTGCTTGAAGATAAAATAGAACAGTCAGTCAAACGCTTTTATATCTGTATCTGTCACTGCAATCTAAAATGTTAATACCATATCTGTTAGAATTCAGGAGATAATATTCCTTGGCCTTCTGCCAAGGTCTAAAGGGAAAAAGAGTCTCTTATTGCCAAGGTGCCAGTAGTTCAATGGTTCACAAGACATGGGTGCAGAAATCATTGGAATAGCAGAGTTGTGTCTATTTCTTCCCTGTGCTGCCAGCTCCATCACAGCAAGTGGCTGCCTTAATTTTGACCCCATTCCCACCATCACCTTGGCTGTGAATCTTGTCTGTCCTTGAATCAGCCATGGAGGGACAAGTTCCAGCAATGAGGTATCTTGCATTTTCTCCTATACTGTTTACTTAAAAATATTTCTATTTATATTTGGCAAGAGGTTTTTCCAAGAAAAGGAAAAGGACAAGGTTTTTTGGGCCTGGTCTTGGAATCCCTATGCCAAATTTTTATTAACTTTCCACAAGTAAGTACCCTGGGTAATTTTCTTAAATGCATTCAGATTTTTATATTGTGAGGGGAAAGAAGATGATTGCAAAAACCAGTTATGTTCTTGTAAAATTTATATAGTTGATTTTACAGTTTCAAATTCCAAATTTTTTAATATTTTCATTTACAGTAATGCTACCTTCCTTTAGATAATTGTCCTACCAATCAACTGTTTCTTTAGCAGATTTCTGTTTCACAAGACGAAGCTTTTCTATACTTCTTTGTTAGGAAAATATTGTAAGATCTTAGGACTTAAAAAAACACTTATAATATGCTTATTCTTCTGCTACTTGCTCATATCATGAGTAAATGTTGACATTTCCCTAATACTGGAATCAGACCCACTTTTCCAGTTTTTATTCTTGGTTTCAGATTCCTCCAGTAGACTTGTTGTATGTACTGAGTAATGCATTCTTCTAGATTTCTTCGTGTGCCTAGGAGAATGGAGTGATTACATTTGCATGCCACAGTTTTTACTAAAATCATAAAATAGTATGAAATTAATTGTTAAGCAGTATACTCTCTTGGATCTGTTGATCAGATTTTTTCTTTTTGTGTTAACTTTTTAAGTGCTCAATTAATGTTGCACATAGTAATATATATTTTTGTTAGCATTTCCATATTTAAAATATTATTTGCTGGGCTTGTAGTTACATTCTGGATTTTTCATTTGCCTAAATGTATATCATGTCGTAGAGAATGTCTTAAATAAGCTTCTCCTTGGAGTTAAACAGGAAATCAGTGTATGTTAGATGCAGCTGTGATCAGGAAGGAAGAGAAGGAGTGTTTAGTGACCTGGAGACTCCTATCATACATCGTGGAGCAGGATGCTGTGCCACAGCTAGCCAGTGGCATTGCTGCAGTTGCCTGTGCCCACTCCCCGGAACCTTCTCCCTTTCTGAAAACATTTTTACACATTGAGTGTACGGGCTACTCTGTCTTTAAAGAGGATCCTTCCAGTACAGATATGTAATATAGGAGTTGTAAACAGGACAATTATTACAAAATTTAAAACGTAAATATCAAATGAGTTTACACAAGTAAGCATTTGGAAGAAATGTCATTTTCTGTCTTTATATAAATACTTAATGCTGGTAGCAAGAGTCTGCGGAGTTACTCTGAGAATGTGAATCCTTATGCGCAGGAAAGCTCTGCATGTACCTTATGGCTGAAGTTTCCAGCCTTGTAATTTGACATGATATTCCATAGAAAAGGCTGTTTTTGGGTCTTCTGATGGCTTTGGAACCAATGGTTAGATTATCTTGAGATATATTGGACGGTCATAACAAGTTTATATCCAAGACCCTGAAATCAGCTTTCTGTGGTGGAGAAACCAAGCAGATTTTTCTCCACTAGTATGGCAATTTCATTTTTTCCTTTCCTTTTTCCTTAGAGAAATACATCTGGGACTATCAAACAAGAATATAATTGAAAAGAAAATCTGAATAATTTACAGTTTCCTTTACATGATATTTTCTCAAAATTTAACATTTTAAGGTTTTTTATAAGTCATATATAATGAGTCAACATCATGTTATAATTACAGTCTGATCCTTAACGGTATGTGTGTGGAACTAGATGATCTTTAAGGTCCCTTACATCACAAACCATTCTATCCAGATGTAAGATTACTGTAAGATTACAGTAAGATTACTGTGATGGCAGGATTAGGAACAATTCTATCTTCAAAGTCAATATCTGCTTTCCTGTATGGAGGACATATATTGTCGTGCCAGTATTAAGTTTTTTGCACTGTACCTTAGACTTTCCTATACACATTCCATACAATCAACAATGACTGTTCCTTATGTGTGCTGGTATCTACTGCATACCCCATAATCTCACTCAAAGGATTTCACATACTCTAATGCTGTCCACTTTATATATGTGCTAAAACATAAATGGCATGGGACTGCTGTCAGACGCTTCTCGAGCTTTTTTATTTTAGCATCAGTCTCATTACATGATTGAGGCAGTAGAAAGATGACAGCAGCTCATGTCCACAGCAGCAGAAGCAGAGCTCGGCGTTACAATGCGCTTTAAAAGTTTCTTGACCAATCGCAAAAGGCAAAAGCGTATTGACAGTAGTTGTGGCCAACCACTATAATTACATGTACACTTGTGTAAAACAGTGTTTGCTTATTTTGATTACAATGCCTGCTTGTAAGCCTTAAAATACACAGAGCTCCATTATTAAGCTTAGAGCTTACTAATATCTTCCTAGATATACTTTTCTACAGCCTTAAGAATTCTTCTAGCCAAGCTTTAATATACAGACCATTGTTTCATATGTCCTTGCCTTCTACTCGTCATGCAACTTTTCTGCTGACAAATCTTATGGCTACATCTTAGCCCCAGTTGCTGTTCTACTGTTTCTGAAACCTGCTTTTTGCAGCTTTCCCAAAACCTTCTATTTTTTTTCAGGATTCCCACAATACTCACATTGTTTGGTTTGTGCCTGAAAAAGCACATCCCATGTAGAGATTATTTCTATAACATTCAGGGCATATGTTAATCTAATTTTCATCTGAATTAATTTTCTGCTGATGATGTATAAAGACTGTGACCTTCTATCTTGACACTCTTCACTGAATTTACTCTCCAACAAGAGAGTGTTAGTAATTGCTTCTACAATGTCATATTTTAGAACAGCTGTTCTTTAGTCATACTGGTGCCAAGGAAACATTCGGAAGCAGTCAGCTGTTCTGGGCAGTACCCACAGGAAAATACTGTCTTTGTTTTGGTTTGCAATTTATAAAGTTTCTTTCTGAACAAAAAATTGAGTTCTGTTCACTGGTGGGAGGGGGGTTAGCTGAGGGAATTTACTGTTTTAAGGCTGACTGGGGCAGTCTTCCTCTGCAGTAGAGACTTAGAATTATAGAATGATAGAATTATTTAGGTGGTGTTTTGGTTTTAGTTGCAAAACCAACACAGGTAGAAAAAGGCCTTTGAGGTCCTGAGTCCAGCCATAAAAAACTCAATGCAAATTTGAAAAATTCGTAATCATATCAGAAGACAATGTATATATGTATGTGTATGTGTGTAAGAGGTACGAGAGACTTGGATGAAAGAGGAAAATGCAAGGTCATCACTGTTGAAATAGCTTGCGTGGACCCTTTTAGTGTTTTTTAAGTTCTTATAATTTATTTATGGGAGTTTCACAAAACAGTGGTGATATTCAAAACTATCTGAAAACTCAGGGAATTTTCCACAACATCTAGTTTTAGGCATCTCTTTTAGGTTCTCTGAAGCACCCTTCAGAGCTCATTCCTTTCAAGAAGTGAGAACTCAAGCTTTAAGTGTGAAAACTTCCCTGGATTCCTGTATCAAATAATTTACAACTTATTGGACAGATTCTGGAACTTTTGGAAAGTCTTATAGCAGGAGGGCTCAGTTTGCATGTTCTTTTATATGCATAAAAGCTCTGTGCAAACCTGGCCTCAGCAGATGAGCCTATAGGCTGTGGTCTCCCCCACCCAGGCAGAGATGATTTTCAGGACAGCTGCTGGGTTTGGTTTTCTTGTGGATACATTTTTCTCTCTCAGCCTTGTTTACTTCTCCCTAGACCTGAGATAATTGAATGTAGTGTCACCTTTGTCTTATCTCAAGTTCCCTTAGGCAGCTAAATTCACAGTCAAAAGTTCCAGTTAGGAGGCATATTCAGGGAGGGGTGGGCTTCAGTGGTCAAAGGTTCTTTGTACAGTTTTGCCGTATTGGGCAAAAAGTCCTTCATAACAATGTTTAAGCCATTAATTGTAACATTTCAGTCTCTCACACACTCTCACAGGAAAGCAGTTTTTCATCACATTCAGACTGAATTTCCTGTTTCAGTTTCTGTTTGTTGCCCCTTGTCCTGTCACTGGGCACCCCTGAACAGTCTGGCCCCATCCTCTTGGCGCCGGTCCTTAAGATATTTGTATGCATGCAAAGAAAGTCTGGAAGAACTGTTAAATTTGCAAATGGTAGTGAAATTCTGACCTTCCCTTTGGGAGTGTGAAAGTACCATTTAACTGTGGCCAGGGAAAAACCCACTTCTCTACTTAGATGGGAGCAAAGCCATGGCATACTTACTGAAGGATGGGGGCTGGCTAGGGGGTTCAGATGACGGAAAGCAGGAAAATTATAAAAGAGCAGTCTGCCTTGTGCAGCTCTCACCAGGCTGAGCAAGAATTCTGTCTGTAATAATGAGGAGGCAGAGGCAGGAGCTGCCAAGTCTGTCTTGTTCTTTTTTCCCCGTAGATTTGTATAACTCTTTTGTACTCAAATTGTTCTCAAGTAAATGCAGTAGACTTAGAATTCTCTTTGCAAAATACTTCTGGCTTCAATATCAAGTGCCCTTGAATGACTGAGGTATAAAACTGAATGTGTGGGTTATTTTGGGTGAATGCAGAGCTGCAGAAATGATATACACAATAAAAGTGTTCTGTTAAGACCAACACAAATCTTGGATGCATTGTGCCATTGTATTTTTGTATGCAAGTTATTAGAATTGCTTCAGCTGAGTCTATGCTCCAGAGCTCTGTATGAGAGGAGAGCTGTCTGAATTACTGAGAAGGTCAGAATTGTTCTGGATCCAGGTTTTGAACCCAAGGCTATGTATGTGTCTGATGAGTGGGGAGCAAGGACGAACCACTTCAGTCTGTAGTTCAATCTCAGTGAATAGAACCGGACATAGAAAAGACCAAAACCATCATTAGATTCCTTCAGTGAGCTGAAAGACTGAGGAAGACCAAAGTTTGGTTTTAAAAATCAGACCAATAGCAGAAAGTATTGAACCTGTGAAAAACAAAATGAAGCTATTTCTTAAGTAAAGTATTTGTTTAAAACATTGTTCAAGTTTGTTCTATTATGCAAATATGCTACGGATAGAAAAAAAAATATTACTGGTGCAAAACTTTCAGCTAAGACGCATTGGCACGTGTCAGATTAACTGTGGAAATTTTGTGAAATCGAACCCAGAAGGTGTGCTAACTGCTACACATTGAAGAGTGAAAGTAAATATATATCCAGTGAGTGAATATTGAGAAAAGAAACATCTGGAAGAAACGGGAATTTTGGGTTCTTAATTGCTTCATTCACCCCAGAACATCTGCCAGAGATATTAAGAGAAAAAATGGCTATATCTGAGAGAAGATGAAAGTTTAAATAAGAAAGGAGGAAGAATAATTTTGTGCCATCTTGTTACACTGCTGCACACTGTGCATATGAAAGCTGTGTAAATATATTTTTTTCCTGCTAGTTTTAGTTAAAAATTCTCTTAGGAGAGTTAACATACTGTTTCCTATGTCTGTGTTTGTGTTTTAAAATCCTGTGAAAATCCAGAAAATCTCAGTTGTGAAAAGTAAATGGTCCATATTTTCTCCTTCATTGTAACAAAGCATTGTATGCTAGGAAGATGTGTTGTAGAACAAAAAGGGCGTCCTGCAGAGGTTGTGCCCTCGAAACATCTGAGAAAAGAATTAACCTTTCATCCTCCTTAGGCCACTCCTGTTCATAGTTTAATTTAGATGATCACCAGTCCTGGAAATGACTCCTGGAGGATTTCAGGAATGAAGTGCACTCAGGCCTGTGCCCAATATTAGGGAAGAGGATGGGTTTGGATACAAACAGCTAAAAAGTGGGGAATTAGGAGGAACCCCATTACACAGGGCTCAGTGGTCTAATCTCATGACTTTCATGACTTTTCCATTTTTGCCCGGCAAATTGCAAGATGCACTTTTCTGCAAAGAGATTTAAGGACAGAACACATTTCCAGCCCTTCTCCTGTCACAACATCACTATCATTAGATTTTCCTGAGTTTACTCAGGAAAAACGGCTTGTAAAGAGGAACATGACTGAAGAAAAGAGCATAGCCACCAGAAATGGGGTAGGTATCTTCTACTTCACAAGTGTGCAATAAAGTAATTTGTTCAGTACTTTTCTCCAAGTGCTAGAGAAAAAGAAAGCATTTTTAAACTGATATAATTTTAAATTTTCTTTCAAAAAAAACTCAAAAAACCACACTAAAAGGAGCGCTGTATATTGTTGCCTAGAAAAATGCCATGCTGTAGAGCAGCTGTTTCTTAGTTGTAGAAGTATCAAAAATGTTAAGGATCAGTCAGCTATTTTTGGAAATAGCAAAGCACAAAAATATTTTAATTAGTTTGGACTAAGACCTCCACTGATAGGATATAAACAATTTTTGTTTGTGTAAAAGGCCTTTAGAACTTAAGTTTTTGGTATTTTTTTCTGAAAGTGAGAGCAAAACTAAATTAAAATACTCTGGAAGGCATATGAAAATCATACTCTTATTTTTGCAGTACATGTGGTTTATTTCATTACTGACAATATTTTAGCCTCATTCTTTTTTTATCTTTCTGAAATAAACAATGCTGGTCTTTTTAGACAATAGGACAGTAATTACTGAAAATATTTTTTAAATAATGATTTTGCTAAAGGAAAAAATATATTTCTTAACTCTAGTTCTTGTTTCTATTTTCAAATACAAATTAGCCTAATGAACATTTTTAACCTAGATATGCAATAAATCCTTTGAAGAGTTCCCATTTAAAACTGTCATACTAAATAGTGGTGTATGGGGGGAAAAAAAGAAGTAAAAAGTCCCACTAATCAGACTATTTTTGACTGCTAGAAAAGCTCTCTTTAGAACAGATCTGTAGGAGTGATTATAAACTAATTTACTTTTCTACTGGGTGCTAGGAATACAACAGTCGACACTTAAGCAGTAGTATGACCCACACTAAAAATGTAGGAAAATGCCAAATTATGGTTTATTCTAATAGAGTCATTGTAAGAGAGGAGTGTTAAACTATAAAATATCACTCAATTTTTCTTAACAATAATCAGTAGGGGGTGACAATTTCAATAGTTTTAATGAAGGGTGTGGTTTGGGTTTTTTTTTCCATTTATTTTCTACTTTCTTTTATGGAAAAGTCTCCTAGTTTTATGCGTAGCAATTATGAGTAGTTAAAGAGAAAATAGATGGGAAAGTGAGATTTCTTTCTTACCGACAACCTGGAGAAAAATGCAGAAATGTTACTTCACAGCTATAGAGTGGGATCTTAAAGCTCCAGATTTTGTGTATTTTTGTGTATTTTTGTGTATTTTTGTGTCCCTTTATTAATAAAATGAAGAAATAAATCAGTGATGTATTTTAAATCCAGGATGTCTGAGTCCTCTAAGTTTCTCTCTCTTTTTTTTTTCTTTGAAGAAGAAAGTTCACTGTTTAAAGAAAACTTAGAAAATCAGTCTTCATATGCTGCTACCATAACTAGTAAAGTTTTAAAAGCTCCTGAAATAAAAACTAGGGGAGTGTGTTGCTTTGTCTGACTCAAGTATTCTATTTGGACCTGCACGTGACTCCTCTGCTGGGTCCTGGCAAATGTCATAGATGTTAAAAACCAGCTTTACAGAGGACAATACATCCGTGGATATATTTTAGCCTGCTTTAGTTATACATATATATTATGATTCTTAGAGCAGACATGGTCATTGCAGAGCACTGATCTCTATTAGGCCTGTTTCAGTATTTTGGCAATGTCAGATTCCAATGAGGGCAGATGAAATGACTAACCAGGGATCAAGCAATATCTTTCCTGATGTAGCTGTTTCCCCTAAGGAGGGTTCTAATCTTGCACACAAATTATAGGTGCCCAGTCAACACAGGATTCCTAGACAAGGCACCACTTCCACATAAAGAATTAGGTGTTAAAGCAAGACTGTCCCACTGAAGTTGGGAAATGCTGGCTCATTCTGCTGCATCTTCAGTTTCTGATTTCCTCATATTTTTTGTTTTACAATGATCTGCTAACTACAGCTGCACCTGAAGGATATATGCTAGGATTATTCTGAAGATTTCCCTGACTTGTGAGCCCTGTAAAGATAAAACTCCTGATAGATTTGTGTAAGTGATCAGACAAGGTATCTCATGAATGGCATTTTGTCAAATCCTCTGGTGTATCCCCTTGCTGTTCAGCTTTTAAGGTGGTGAATTGAAGGGGAAGGCATTTCTCTTTCAGGTTTTGTGACAGTTTTTCACACGCTAAAGAAGATTACACTTGGCTCCCTTCACAGCATCAGTGCTGTGGACCTGGACAGTTATTTAACACTCATGTATTTTTTCTGGTGTGCATTTTAGAATTAAAGCAGTAAAAATATTTTCTTGTAAAGTAGTGTAGGTATTTGTAAGGAATTGTGGGTAGTCTGTTATTTCCCTATTACAATTTCATCTAACCTTGGAAAGAGGCACAGCCCTGTGGATATTTATAAATAGTCTGCTGTCATTTTTGACACATTTTTAGACACTGGCAGACAAATACACTGCAGTACGTTGTATTGTATGTGGCATTCAGCTTTGCACTTGGGACTTCGAAAGAGTAAAAATAGCCCACAGATAACAACTGCTACCCAATCTCTCAGACATTTAACTAAAAACCGCACTTCAGTGCAATGTGGGGTCTGAGGTTTTGAGGTTCTAATGTTGAACTCTGTGAAGAATATCCTACATTAAAGCAGCAAAAAGGTCAAAGAATATGCAGTCATAAAAATGTATGCTAGCAGATATGTGCGGTAATAATTATATGTGCGGTGGGTAATTTGTCTGTTTGTCCTCCTTGCAAGTTCCTATTGGCAAGAGTTGCATTAAAATGAAAGCATAATTTTTTTTTCTTTTAAATTTCTTATCTCTCAGAGAACCAACCACTCTCCTTTTCCCCCTTTGCACTTTCACAATGGTGAGAAAGATGTGAATGCTGTGGATGCCTCTTTGGATTCTCCCTTGGCATGACCAGTCTCTGGCACTGACATGACATCTTGCACCGTGCCTCATTCCTGGAACCTGCAGAAGCATTGCTCTGGCACTTGTGGGAGAATGATGGATCTGGGTGTTGGGTAACATGGCAGAGGATGAGCTGTGGGAGCTGGACCTGTTTGGCAGCGGCCCCTTCACCTGCCCTTTCAGCAGGAACAGCACAGCATCATAGGCTTCTCTCTGCTCCATGGCAGGAGGCAGGGTTGCTTGGCTGGTCTGTGAGTCTCATATTCAATGCAGGAGGCTTGACTTCTCTGGAGTAATAGAAAATTAGTGTACTAATAATTTGCTTTTATTTTGCTCTAGGTGTGCAGTCTCAGAAAACTCAGAGCTGCCCAGCACGCTCTGCTGTGCTCTGTACTTGTCTCCCAGCAGTAGTCTAGCTCCACAGGGTGCCTGACTTATGTAGATAGGCAGGAAAAAGGATCCTGAGCTGGTCTGGTGTGGCCTCTTGCATCCCTATGCGCAATGTATGAGCTTCCATAAAGATACAGGATTAAGATGCCAAACACGAAGTCAAATCTTCATTGTCTGAAAACATCCCTGAATAATTCTGATTTTTTTCATCCATATTGTAGTTCTGAATAGGTTTTTTTGAAGGTGTGAATTACTTCAGCTGCTTTTGTTACATGATAGTTAAAAAGCACAGTTCTGGAGTTCTGGGTTCTGTGATATTTTTGCAGCTTCCGACTTTGGGTAGCTGTGAGGGTGGTCTGTATGTTTCCTATCAACAGCCTCTGTTAACCAGAGTTCCTTCAGAAACAAATACCAGGGAGTCTTCTAAGAGCATCTTAAAAGGTACCTTTCCAGCAAGAAGACATATCTGAAAGCATTATCTACTGGGAATCCTTGGGCAAAAATATTCTTCATTGCACTACTCTGAATGGCTCTCTTGTCAGTTTATCCTCTTTTACTTGGCTTGTGGGAATGTGCTTTCCTTTCCTCTGTCTTGAAGAATAGCCAGCCTCTTCCCAGGGCATCCAATTTCAATTCATAGACTCTGTCTAGATCTTTATTGATTCATCATACCCATGGCTCAGAGACTTGCTATTTATATGGAATCAACAATGTAGAGGGAAAGTTGTAGCAGGGGAGATCACTCCAAAAGAAGGCATTTCACTAGACATGTGCCTTGTTAGCAGGTTTTTGCTAAAGGCCTGAGTTAAGTTTCCCTCCTGACTCTGCACTTCAAAGAGCTTGCCTGGGGCTCTAAAGAAGCAAACTGAACTTAAAATTAAGATCTTTCTTTCAGTTGGTGAACTGTGTACTGGGACATCCTATGGAGTTTCTCTTAAAGCATTTGAAGGAGTCTTGAAGGACAGTGGGGAAGTCCTAGAAGGCAGGGGTGTAAAAAAGGAAAAATGAAAATTAAAAAACAAAAAAAAGCAGTTATGTAGTTGTCAGGAAGGTGAATATGTATACATGTGCCTGTGGTTTGTGGGAGGAATATTTCAAAGTGTATTTGGTAATTCGCTTTAATTGTTAATAAGTAAAAATGCATTACAGAGCTGCAAAATGGAATGTGATATATTATAAAAACACGTTAGAAAATTAAAGGAACTTTAAATTTGTTCATTCTATCCAGTCATGAAAATACATAAGGTGAAGAAAACCAAATCAAACTCTAAACAAAAAAAATTTAAAACTCCATTTAAAACTATGTGTAAAATAAAATGAGCCAACCAGACAATGGTCAAGGCAAGCAAGCAAGTAAAAAATCTTGCAGAGCTTTTAAAAGTGGAATTTCAAAAATTAAATGCTTTTTATAGATACTATGTTAAATTTTATCACATATTTCTGTGATGAATGTATATGGACATACAAGTGTTAAAAGGTATTTTCAGTACCTTAAGGTATGTTCTCATTTAAATCGTGAGTACACAGCTGTAAATAAATACCTTTCTGTGTAGAAGAGGAATAGTGAATAACTCAGTATTCTTATTATTATCTTTGGAAAGATTTTGCACCATGGGAATCTTTACACTGGCAGAATTTTCAGAACTTTACCTTGACTTCACTAACTGGTTTCTATCAGGTCATCACTAAAATCCCGGAGTGCTTCTGTCATAGCAAGTTTCATCAGATTAATAGTTCTTCAATACAGATATTAAACAAGTGATGTTCATATTCGCCTTCAGGAAAAAAAAGATTTGGGCTGCTTAGTTTGGAAGTCATGGCTTTTCTTTTTTTGTGGGATTTATTAGATTTTCAACATAAATTTGGGGGACTGTTGCTTTTAAAAGCTTGAAAACTCTTAGCATAGGCTGAATAAGGGGTGCTAAGCATAATTTTTTTAAAAGAAAAGTGAAATAGAACATGAACACTTTGATAATAAAATTATTGTTGATATGCTTAAATATGAATTGACCATCTTTTAACTGGGGTCTTTTTACCTACAAGAAAAGTGGAGAGGGTCTGTTTACAAGAGAAGGTAGTGACAAGGGGCTATAGCTTCAAACTGAAAGAGAATAGATTTAGATCAGATATTAAGAAGAAATTCTTTACAGTAAGGGTGGTGAGGCACCAGAAGGGGTTGCCCAGAGAAGCTGTGGATGCCTCATCCATGGAAGTGTTTAAGGCCAATTTGGAGAGAGCTCTGAGCAACCTGGTCTAGTGGAAAGTGTTTCTGTCCACAGCAGAGAGGTTGGAACTAGATAACCTTTAAGGTCCCTTCCAACTATTCTAAAATTCTGTGAAAGTTGTTTCTGGACCTTAATAAATTAATATCTTAATTGCAGAAGAAAGATCACACATAAGCAGTTAGATGTGTGTTGCAATGGAACTATAATGCAGGGACACAGCTGCAGCTTTCTTTGGGTAAATCATGGGTCCCCTTCCCTGGGCTTTGGCTGCTGTCTCCATAGGGGCACCTCTAAGTGCTTGAGATACTTTTTAATAAGTATGAGAAGGCTGCAGGCAGGCAGTTGAAAAGCACTGCTGAATATGCCTCTCCACCTTGTTGCACTAATCCTATTCATAGAAACTTCCACTCACAAATTTTTTCTTAAGGCACTACTTAGAGTGAAGGTGTTGTGCCAGAGGGTCATGCAAATACAAGGAGGTAGAAACACCATTTGGGTCAGCTAGAAAGAAAAGAAAATCAATAATGAGAGTAATCTAGGGGAACAGGAAATATATTCCCTGTAATTGTGTAAACTAAAGGCTTCTGACACTCTGAGACTAAGGAGAAAATATGGGGGATTTTGTATTCTGCAAAAGGCTGAAGGCTGTGCTGAGACATGTGCTGCTGCTTTTTTGCCGAGTTGAGATATTTGGCAGAAGGCCCAAAGAGAGAGTATGAGAGAATAAAAAGTCTTTGTGCCAAATGTTCTTTTGAGTGCCTAAAAGCTGGATTAGTATTTTTTCTCTGTGAAATCATATAATTAGTAATCTCAAGCATCAGCCTGGTAATTTGCAAAATGTCTGCACACTTTAATATATCGTTTGCTTAACGTGTTTGATAACAACCTCAGAGATACTGGGGCTTTTGATTTGTAGTATTTATAAACTGCACCTCGCCTTGAGTGTTTTTCTACTGGTTCTACATGAGCTTCCTCATGGATTGTGTCAGCTCACAGCTGCTAGAGAAGAAATGTGGGAAGCATCTCATCTACGAAAAGCAAAGTGGCTCTATTTCTGCCCCATAAGGAAACACACAGCCTTTGCTGCTGTCATCATCCTCTCATCTACTCCACTGCCTGGAAAATGGGGTGGCTGTGGTGGAGCAGCTCCTCTCTGGGCACCTGCAGTGGGAGGTGGGGAAGACCCAGCAGGCAGGCTGCAGTCAGGGAGCCCAGCTTGAGGTGAGGACTGGGATAATGTGCAGTAGCTTCTCCTGCTTCTCTTCCAGTGAGTGGACATATAAAGAGCTGGAAACCCCCAAAATGATTGCTGCTTGTGATCTTGTCTCTGAATGCTTTGTGATTTTGTGAACCTTGAGATTCCACAATTTCAAAATTAAAGAAGTCGGACCTAGGGAGGGCAACATTCTAGGCTGAGTGGGGGAATATGGAGAAGAGGAAATTATCCTTCAGGCTACCTGAAAATCAGTTGTGTTTTGAGTTCCTGTTTCTTTGGCTTAAAGTTTGGTTTGAAGCAGTAATTTGTACCCATTGTCATAAAAAGGCACTGACTTTTCTGAGAGAGAGGAGGTAAGCTGATTTGAGTAAGACTGGCTCACTCCTGCCAGAGGACTGATTGAATACAATTAGCCTCAGTAAGGCTGGGAGATGACTGTGGACTCTCCAGGTCCAAGAGATCCTACATGAAGTGCTCCATCTGTAGTTTTTGTTTGTGAGAACAGCTGGGACTATGCCAGCTTGCTACTTTATTCCATTAGGTCTTTTCCTCTTGTAGTGGAGACAGCTCAGCAGTCCATTTCAGTGCATAGATTTTGCTGTGGGAATATCTGAGGCTAGATCTCACAGATTCATTAGTGAGGTCTTCTCAGGGGAATGGTTGTATTGTAGTTTTTCCTTGATTTTTTTCCAAAAGGGAAAATGTCTTCCCATACAGATGGTGGTAAATGACGGCTGGCAGACAAACTGATGGATGAAATTTTTCTTTGGCACCGTGTAGAAGATTATGCTTGGCAATGTGACTGTGGCAAACCATTCATTAGTTCAGGTTTTAAAGGCTACCAGAGATGCTGTGTGCATAGCATTGTCATATGAACTCTGCTCATCATCCTTCACCCAAGTGGACTAATTGGGTTAATTGAGGGGTAGAGGAGCTGGGCCAGCATCTGCAGAATAAACACTTAGCAAGAATGACTCTTGTTATTTTAAAATGATCCTCTCAGGAGAGAAAACATCATGTTGAATCCAAGAAGCCTGGGAGGAGCTGCAGTTAGCAGTATTTTCTGTGTGTGTGTTGCCTACAATTGGCACTGCAAAATATTCCAAGCAATCAGCTATGGTTTTTTTAGCAATTCACCTGAGAACCTATCCCAAGATACAAGAGACATCAGAGTAAAAGAGAAATGAAAAACAATCCTGTACTTTTAACCTAAAATTGATCCTCTGCTGGTTTAAGTAGAGCATACTCTATCTGGAATTTTCAGTGCCCAAAGTGAGCAAGTGACTTTAATAACTGGAGCTGAGGTACAAAGCATGGGAACATGAATGTAATAAATAGGAGCTGTCAATAAGGTGTGTTTGTAGTGTTTTCAGAAATAATTGTACGGGAATATATAATATATACACTCTCAGTTGCCTTTTCTCAAGGCTGAACAAGCCCAGCTCCTTCAGCTTTTCCTTGTAAGAGAGAGGCTCCAATCCCTTAATCATCTTTGTATGACACACTCCAGGAGCTCTGGCAGTGAGGAGCCCAGAACTGGACACAGCACTCCAGATGTGCCTCCCTGGGGCAGAGTAGAGGGGCCAGATCACCTTCCTCATCCTGGCAATGCACCCCAGGATACCACCGGCCTTCTTGTTCACAAGGAAACACTGCTGGCTCCTGACAGCTTGTATATGAACAGTGTATATAGGTACCTAAAGGTAGGTTGTCAAAGGACAGGGCCCTACTGTGGTCCCTTCCAACCTTACCCATTCTAGGATTCTGTGTAGAATAGCATAGCACAAAATTGCAGTTTTGTCCTGCTGTTACTATAGTACAGCCCATGTGCCATCTGAAAATAAAGCAACATGAGTGCCTTTCCTGAGATGCACCACAACTGCATCATGCCTCATTGTCACCACTGAGGACACAGGAATTACTGCTGCGTCTGTAATTGATTTTTCAGTTCACTGGCCAAACAAGGAAAAAAAACAACAACAACAAAAAGAACACCATCAAGTAAGTTTTTAAAAAATAAAAAAGCTTTTTTTCTGATAATTTTCCCAATTTAAAAAATAGCATAAGTTTTTCAAACCAGTTTAAAAAATGTAAAAAATAAAATTAAAAAACCCCTTGTGGATGCAATTATCTTTGTTTTAAATTTATTTAATTATCTTAATTTACCATTTTTTTTTCACGTGTCTAGACTATATATCATCCTTTGCTCAATCACTGTAAGAGGTGCTGCATGATCAATCTTCAGAATAAATATCTCAGTTGCAAATCGAGATGTCACCTTTATTGAACAAAAAAAATTACTCTGTCGTTGACATTCTGATCCAAAAACCAACTATCAAACAAAAAATATTGAGTTCAAAGGATTTTGAATTTGATAGTTAAAGGTGATCTTCACTAAGGTTGCTGTTGATTTATATGTACCAGTGCTGCTTTGGGAGTTAGGCATCTTTTCCTGATGTCTGCACTGCCAGTTTTCCCTTTGGCCCATGGAGCTGAAATGGAGTTGTGCTTTGTTTTGTGTTCACAAAAGCAAACTGAAGCTTGTGTTCCCAAAATCTTGGCTGCTTTTTTTCCCAGCTGCACTGGTCAAATCAGGTATTTCATCCTTAACAAAAAGCTTCACATTGCTTATGTCCTTACATCACGGAACTGCAGTAATATCAGAACCATTGATGGTAGAGTAGAAATAAAGTATGTTCGAGTTGTTCCCTAACAGCTGTTACATGGATATTGTAGAAAATATTGGAGAATGTGAAAATTAATTGAATGAAGAAATTGGATAGTGTGTTTGTTTTCATTTATCTGAGTCTGACATTTAAAGAGAAAGTTTAGATGGAAATCCTGACTTGGCTGTGGTTATATAAGATTTTAATTGCTTAGAAATGGTGGCTACTGACAGTTATTAGAATATTGAAAAAATGCAATAGTATTATGTGGGAGTGTGTGTTTTTTGTTTGTGAGGGAGATTTTGCAGGTTCATTTGTATCCTTCCTCTTTACAGTGACACACTGAGACTGATATGACATACTGAAATTGGTGAGGTGTAGCAAAAAAATAACCTACATTTGTTTTCCTTGTCAATCAGTATGAACAAAGCAAATAAACTATGTGAACAAGAGAACTCTCCTTTTTCCCCCATGTCATTTAAGGGTAGGGCAGTGATATAGAGCCCATTATGGAAGAATGGTATATTATAACCACTAATTTTATATATTTTACCAATAACATCCAATCACACATTTTTTTGAATATTGTGGTATAGAATAGTGACTAATCACTTAGGGAAATGGATGAAGTAAGTTGACAATGTGCTAAAATACTGTCTATTTTTGCTTACAGATGATTATTTAAAGAGCCATTCCATTACAATCATTAATGTGGATATGACCTACATTAATAAAAAATGCATATGTACCTACTTTGAAAGACTGGTTACTGTAGTATTTCATATTGGACATCTCCCTGCTCATACTCAAGATGACAAAAAGTCTAAAGTGTATAAAATATTAGATGCAATGTGGATTGAGACTCGTGATTAAGTGTAATTTCCATTCTTCTATTTATTGTTGATGCTTCGTTTTTCAACTACAGAATAGACTCAAACAAACAGAGCTTTGCAGATTTTAAATAGTCTCTGTGACCTCTGAAAAATTACCTGAAATAGAATAAAATAAGATACATTTACTTCATGTAAGAGTACAGAGTTGCAGTTCTTGCAAGCTGATATAGGAACTGGTTTCTGCAGGGATTAATGAGGTGTCTGTGGCTGCCAGCTCCTTCCTCTTCCCTTTGGCTGAAAATGCTTCTCACTGGTCTCTGCGCCCGGTTGTAGGACCTAAACCGGTAGAGAACTAACCCTAAAAAAAAAGAACATTTTTCTTCCAGTCCAAATCCCTGACTTACCATCTTCACTATCAAATGACAGTGTTCATGCAAGCAAGGGATGAAAGA
Organism: Phainopepla nitens; assembly: GCA_013400175.1. NCBI lineage: Eukaryota > Metazoa > Chordata > Aves > Passeriformes > Bombycillidae > Phainopepla > Phainopepla nitens. The sequence goes on along the minus strand of VXBQ01001599.1, from coordinate 388,507 downwards.
GTGCTGGACAAGAGACAAGGGATCTTCTTTTGCTTCCAGTAGCTCTTAGTCATTAGATGGATTTAACTGTATCACACAGCTGTGCCAGTGTCTTTGCAGAGAGCGTATAATAGAGCCTTTTTGATATTTTTTTTCCCCAAAATTTATATATGGCTACTGCTATGATGGGGATCCTGAAGACAGAAACAGGCTGTGACTTCATTTTGTTTAGTTTATTGTGTTCTTGGCAACATGATTTCTTCCTCTTTGATACTGGCCATCATGTTGATGCATGATCTGTGCAACTTTCAGGAAAGAAAAGATTCAAATGACTGAGCAGATGGGTGAGAGAATTGAACATCAATGCTTAAGTGTTGAGGCTAGGCAAAGGTGATCATGATGAATGATGGTATTCAGAAGATTTTCTTGATTTAACACAAGGTTTTCATACCTACACTAAATACCTTATATTCATATTTGTGAGTTAAATTGCAAAATAATAATGAATAGTAACTTCCAGTCTTCCCTGGAGCAATCTTCCCACGAAAGTAGAGGAGTAAGGATCATGACTTAGAGCCAGATACACTGTGGAAATGCGACTGAAATTTTATTCACCTGAAGGAAAGAAATACAGGGGCACAAGGAAGGAACAAGAAAGGTTTTATCTAAAATTAAGACTAGTAAGTGTCTACTTTTATTTTTTTTCCAGGAACATGATAATGATCACTGAAGTTTCTGGTTATGATTTATGAGATAGGTATTTTGCTACATGAAAAAATCCCTGTAAAAGTGGCAGGTTAATTACAGGAGACGCCATTAATGGGTGAGATATGGTTATGCCTGTTTTCCAATCTCCACTCTCAAGATACAGTGTTAGATCTTCTGGAACATAATTTATACATGTATTATGTTATGTACAATCATCAGGAAAACTTTGCAATCTGTACACACAGAGATCTCTGAGTCTCTTTCTTCAGTCCCTCTCCACACTGATTGCAGGAAGGAGTACGTGCATTAGCAGTGAATGAAATACTGTTTGCAGTGGTTTTGAATAACTAATTTCTGTAGGATTACAGAAATGACATTTGGTTCTTCAAACAATATCTGCAAAGCAAGCAGCCTACTTTGAAGTCTGTGCTAGGAAGAAAAGAAACAAAACCAAAATGTGAATTTCCCAAAGTACTATCCTCCTTTTGTGGAATGATCCAGTGGCTTAATAAGGTTAATTTGTTTTAGGTTGTGGGGAATCCCTTGTCTACTGCATAGAAGCTTTAATTTCAAGTGAATGTGACAGATACTGTACTTACTGCACTGGAATTTAATTATTTGATAGTATAAGGACCTGGAATCTCTACATTTCTTCTCAAGGAATTTTCATGGCATTTTCTAGATGGCAAATAGAAACTAGATTTCTCAATGTTTGAAATATCTTTGCATATTTTTCTAGGATGTTTTTGTTTTATACCCGGAAAATTTCAAAGCATCTTTATTAAAGATTCCCCAAATACTATCAATAGTATGTGTTTATTTTTTGTTCTTTTCCTTTTTTCATATATCTTTTCACCCCTTTGAAATGCTTTTCTGTATTGTACATGAATATGATTGTTTCATTTAATTGCACTCTTTTTCCATAAAAGTCTTACAATGCCTGATTTTCTCCTCCTAATTACTGCAAAGGAGGCTTCCAAAATTTTTGTTTCAGTGTGAACATTTTCCTCACAGAATTTTAGAATAGCTCTTTTAACTGGCTATCATTCCTGATGGCTACTGGTGTACATTGTACTTTCTTTTCCCTTAGTGGCTGTTATTACAGCATTTCTGTAGACGCAGTAAAGCAGTATAATGTTATATGGTAGGAGAGCGAGGACACAAAATTTCAGGATCAGTGATATACAAAATAAAAATTAAACTAGTATAGTGAAAAAATGAGGGGTTTGAAGTTCTCATCCTACCACTAAATTTACTTTCTTTTATAGATTCAGTGTCTAGGGTTTTTAATGTACCTTTCATAAAATACAATTTAGTGAATTTGTGTTAGGATGAGTGAGTATAAGATAAGTAATTGCCTATCAAAATTAACGTGAACCTGCAAAAGCAGGATGTGTTTGTTCTACTCTATATTATACATACCAAATATATCCTAGAATAATTTTTTCCTATTCACAAATAAAGACCTTTGCAAGTGTTTTATTAAGAAAAAGAATGTATTCATTTAAATTGCTTTATTGGCTTGTATACCAGTGGAATTGTTTGGAAAAGAATTAAAAGAAATTTTTGGGGCAGCCTGTGCTAGTAGCTCTAAAAATACTTGCTCAATGTCATCAAAGGTGTAAAATAACAGAGATTGCAAAGTTTAGGCAGATAGTATGAATTGCTTTCCGTATCCTCTGTTGAATTAAAAATTAGAGTTAGAAAGTGAAGAAGATAAGTGTTTGCATATAATGAGATTTTTTTCCTCCTAGATTTTTGATTTAAATGTAATATTTTAGCATATCAAAATATGCTGGATCGTGGGTTAATTGCTTGCATTTTGTTACATAATTTCAGCTGCAGCACAACATGATGTGGTGGAGTATAATCAAACCTGACATAGTACATATATTGAGTGATGACAAAGACCATAAACTTCACTGGATTTTGTTATACTGAAAAATTTATAATTCCCCAATGAAATGTTTAGAAGTTTATCTTTTGTTGATGAAGACCCATAGTCTAATTGCTGTCTGTGGCTTTTGCCTCTAGGAAACTCATGGGGTCCATAGCCTACATCAAGTTTTGTTTCTTCCTCAGGCCTTTTGGGAGCTGACACCATGAAATAATGAGTGAATCCAGACATCAGTGTTGGGCTCCTGTTCTTAGGGCTTTCTCCCTGGAGAAGCTCTTGTTTATTGTTTGACATTAGGGATATTAAAGGTAGGCATTCAGTACACAGGCTTTGCATAAAGCACACGAAAAGTTAAATGGCAGCAGAACTAAAGGACACGTGTTGCTTCACATAATTAGTATTCCTGCCCATACAAGGTTGTAGGTCAATTCCAGCTAAAGTTCAGATTTTTTTCTCTCTTTTTTCTGATGGTGATAAACTATCCGCAGGAATATCTGGTCTTGTATAAGCAACTGCTGAAAGTTCAGTTCAAAGCTTTTCCAGACTCTGGATCCTTCAGTAACTGGCTGCTAAACCAGAAATGGTATTTTGGTAGCTCTCCTCTTACTAAATTGGTCCTCTCATTGGACTCCAGCAGTATGACTCTGGTAACCAGTTAGAGCAGCATGAATGGGAGTGATAGGTACAGCTGTGGAATAATGAAGATTGTCCTGTTGCCTCCCTTATTTGAAAGATTTGGTTCCCCATGTTCCCAAAATTACTTTGCAGTGCCAGGCAGAAGAATTTAAAGCGTGATTCCTTAGCAGATTTTATTTCTGGATTTTGTTTGAGGGTTTTCCCTGTATACTGCTTGTTGTTCTCTTTCTGCCTGTAGGAAGGTTTTGGAATACCATGTGGAAGTCTCTTCTGGGCATAAAGTCTGGAGACATAGATTGTGAAAACATATGCATGTACGGGTATTTTAGCATTGATATGCTTTCATTTCAAAGTTTCTTCCATAGAAAAGAAGAAAAATATTGGTAGAGGTACACAGCTGTTTGTGGGAGTCCAGAAATAAATGTAGTTTCTCGGTTAGTTTTATGTTTCTGCTTCCTGCTTCACTGAAGAGGCCCATATGCAGTCTTGTCCAACTGTTCTTCTTTAACCAGTGTTTTCTGCCTGAGATAGTTATACTACATTTGGAAAAGAGATCAGCTCTCCATTCTAGTGTTAACACCATTGCAATTCTCATTTCATGTGTGGCAGATTGCCTTACAGAGCCAAGTTTAATGCATTTTTAAATTAAAAAAATCCAAACTAAGCAGTATGATGTTACTTCTCAAAGTTATCAAATTGTTCATCTTATTTTCACAGCTCACCATGTTAAAACTGGGACCTGTGAAGTGGTGGCGCTTCACAGATGCTGCAATAAGAATAAGATAGAAGAAAGATCACAGACAGTGAAGTGTTCCTGCTTCCCTGGGCAGGTAGCAGGTACCACCCGGGCAGCTCCTTCTTGTGTTGATGGTGCGACTCCTTCTATTGCTTCCTTTCTTTATGTTCCTTGGAGTTTTTTGCTGGCTTAAGGTCATTAATGAGACCCACTCCATTACAGTTAACTATTTAAAATACGAGTAGGAAAGCTTCTGCATTTTGAAGGGGGTGTCCAAGGTGAATGGGAGGAAGATAGAAAAATTAATTATTTGCTATTGCTCTGTGAAAATGCTAAACAAAATTATTAGATGCCAGTGAAAGGGGCCTCTTGGCAGGCTAAATTTGATCTAACTAATAGAGGACTCTTGGAGTTGTATGAAATTCCATTAAATAAAAGTATTAAGCAAAACCTACCTATGTGTATAATTTTCATGTGCTACAGTCTTTCATCTAATTTGTATATTTATCTCACTGGAACGAAACAGGCAAACACACAGAACACAACTCTATCTGATTTTTAATGGTTTTAGATCTACACTATTATTCCTATTCACAGAGCAATATTAATGTCTTACTTAACAATTCTGGTGTAGGCTTATATGTTTGATATGAGAAAATACTAGCTGATTTTTCACATCTCTTTCTTTGAAAGAGTGGCAGGATTCACCCTTTATGTGATTTCTTTAATGTTGGTATGTTGTTGGCTGTCAGAGAAACTGTAAATATGTCATCATTGGTGAATAAATTTAATCAAACTATGCTAGGCTATATTATAGACCAAGCAAAAGCAGAGATTCTACTTGAAACTTTGAAATCTGGCTGAGCAAGATAAAAATGAGGCTGGAAAAAAGTGCTGTCAAGAAATTGACTTTGAAGCACGCAGCACCTTTTGCAAATTGGAAACCAAACTTCTTATGAAGGTTCTGAGGTGGCTGAAAATCACAGACTAGCTGTCAGTCAACATATTTCTCATATTTTCCTGCAAAATAAAAGAAATGTTGCAACGTAATGACGTCTTAAAGCGTCCTTTTCAACAAAATACAAATACATTTGTTTTCTTCTCTTGTAGCTTCAATAGTGGAGCAGAAATGGTGGTGCCACATGCAACCATGTCTTGAAGGGGAGGAATGTAAAGTTCTTCCAGATCGTAAGGGATGGAGCTGTTCCTCTGGGAATAAAGTGAAAACAACTAGGGTAGGTATGATACCAACCTGACATGTTACTAACAAGTTTAAAAAAAAAAAAAAGTGCACAGGAAATTGAGTGCACAAAGAAGACCTAAATTGAGAAGACTAAAGAGGCATGGGAAGAGAGTTGTTCTGGGATTGGACTTCCTGGTCCCTCACACTTTTCTCAGCATACTTTTCAATTGTCTGAACATAGTAAGCTGTGTGCCAGACCTTCTCAGGTAAGCATGAGGCATAGTAGAGTTGATCCCTTCAACTAACAGTAATAATCTAATGCATTATAATCTAATATGCATTTTCTCTTTTTCTAATATTTCTCTCTGAAATCAGTTGCACAAAATCTGTACACTTTGCTAAGCTCTTTATTCAAAGGATAGCAAAAAAGCATTTTTATCAGTTACACAGAATTACCATGTTTCAACATAGAAACTGCTGAATATGGTAAGCATTTGATGTGTCATTACAGTATGAACTGGTTCTTTCCATCTTGTATAACTGTGATTTACTAAAAAAATTTGACAGAGTTTCAGGGAGTTACTTTCCTCCATTTGACACTTTTCATATTATTGGTTTAAATTTACATTAACAGAAATATATTTAAAGGTCATCATATGCAATGCCTGACAGCAAAGTAAACATGCTGTCATCTTTGCATTTTACTGGCTAAGAGAAACAGAAGAAAAACAAATTCTTCAGATAAGCATTAAACAAACTTCCTAAAACTACAACATTGTATCTTGTCAGGGTCAACGCAATTCTTCATCGACATACAAAAGATGAAAATGTACTCTGAAGATGTATAGAGATGTGTTTAAGTATAACACCTTCCCCCCTGCACCCCAGCACACCATCACATGTACTCATGACTGATGTATTTATGTATGACTTTTATGTATTTAATAGCTTGTAGTGTCAGGCCATAATATGCTAGATTGGTGTTTACTCTGTGTGGGTGTTTGAGTATCTATGTAATTTCATTGAAATATTCCTTACACAGGCACTAAATTTCTGGTACACATTGGTTGTGGTGAAACGTAGCATGTGCTGCCTGAATTACATTCTTTCTGTTCCACAGAGAGCTCTATATGTCTCAGCTTCTGTATTTATAAGTCTCAAAAGCATTTTGACATTCTTTGAAGGAAAGATACTTCTTAAATGTTTATTTTACAGTTCCCTTCCTGAATCCACTTTCAGATGTGTGTCTTCTGAAGACAACCTTTCTGGAATGCTGCCCACACTTAACTTTGCACATGCCAATGCAAATCTGATTATATGCATGTAAAACGTATGTGCATATATCATATAATCAAAAGGAACCAGATAGATATTTATTAGAAATAGAAATAGAAATAGAAATAGAAATAGAAATAGAAATAGAAATAGAAATAGAAATAGAAATAGAATTGTGTGTATTTTGAAATTTTTCCTGGTTACTACTACATGACAATATTAGTATTACAGAATACTTGCCATTTTATATGTATTGAGAGGGTTTAACAAATGGTACGTAAAAATGTGGACCTGGATTACATTTTTGTAGGAAAAAAAGAGGTCACAAAAGGGGGAAAATCAATTATGATTGCTTTGATGAAATTTCTTCTCAAAAGTTTGTCAGAATATAGGTTACTCTGCATTGATTGAGGTTAAGAAGTTCTTTCCAGTGTTAGGGATCTAAAGAAGCCCAGGGCTCTTGTCCTCAGGAATTTATGTCGTTGTTGTTAGACTTTTAGGTCTGTCTCTGCAGCAGCAGCGGGAATTTTCTAGTTCTCCATGATGGGGGCAATCCTCAGGACTCATTCCATACCTCTTCAGCAATGATGCTTTGGAAAAGCCAGTCCTTTTCTATATTTGCTGTCATAAACTGATGCAGTACAATAGCTGCCATAACCTGCTTACAGACCTAGCACCACTGAAAGGAAAATACTAGTCACCTTAAATCCGCACTGTTTGTTCTGCCATCTAGTTTGTCCAGGTATTGTATGTTTTCCTTCTTTTTCCTTCATTTTCCACAGAGCTGCAAGGCTACTCTGAGACAGTAACAAACTGCAATTCAAATTTATGACTCCAAGTTGAACTAAGTCATTGAAACCAGGTCACTGACAGGTGAATGAAGGTCTCTTGTCTTTTACATACAGCAACCTGTGATTTTAAGAGACATCATTCTGATGGCCAGTAAAATATATATTGTTGTTGGAAGTATGAGTGGTTCTTTGTGTTAGCAGAGCAACTTATTATCAAAGGGCAAGTACTTTTCCCTTGTATGTAGTCAGTACCATATTTTTGTAGCTCCACTTTCTGCTCTCCAAGGTCTATATAAATAAAAGGAAAAATTCTAAATTGCTCTTTTTGTTCCAAAATTCCCCCCACTTTTTTTTTCTGAGAAAAATAAAAATAACTGTACAGACAGCCAGTATTAAGAAGTTATGAATAATAAGTTTCTGATTGTCAAATGAAATAATCCATGTGCGATTATCATGTATAATGTAAAAGCATGAAGAAACAAAGGGAACTAAACAGCTTGGGTGGTTTAAGTAGATTACAGAAAAATCTTCTCAAGGCTTTCCTGAAAGGCTGAAAAAAAGTTGATATCCTCACCTCCAAACATTTTCTGTAAGTTTGACTTCTTCATAGGCCAAAATCCTAACCCAATTACCCGCTGAAGTACTCTCCTCTATAGGATACCAAGTTCCAAAGCAGCACCTACATTTCCACATCTTGAGCTGTTAATAGTTAACCTTTATGTTAGAAATAAAAACAGTGGAGGAAGGAGGTATTTTGCTTGTCCACCTCTGTTCATGTATTTAATCTCACTATTGAAAAAAAATTATGATACTGACTTCCTAATAGCTATGTTATTAGTCACTAAGCAAAAAAGGCCAGATGAAAAACGGCAGAAAACTAATTTATTTTTAAAAATGTAGTCTACTTGAGGTTTTGTATTTTATTCAGTTATATAGATCTAATAAAGTCATACATGAATAATGAATTAGAAGTACTCAGAATTCAAATGTTAAGAAATCTAATTTGGAAATTATTTACCTTTAGAATATAAAACCAGGCATTACTTTCCTAATTTGTTTGCATATTAGTGGGAAAAGGCTAATATTAAGAGTTAACCATAGAAAAGAACTGAATATAGGGGAAAAATGAGTATGAATTAGATGAGTACTGATTGTACTGATTTAGAATTGACTATTTTGGGTCTGTGTAGCCTGCAGGAGAGGAAGGAGGAAAAAGCCAATGACAACTTAGGTAAATCAGTAAATTTTGACTCCATATAAACAAATACGGGCTTGTGTTCCTGGGCATAATACCACAACAAAAGAGGATGTTCGCAAAAACATTAGGAGAATTATGAGATGATTATGAGCTTAGCTGAGATTTTACCAGGCACGCCTGGGCATTCTCCTCCAGGATGAGAAACTGTTGTAAAAGGAAACAAATGCATTTATTTTTCCACATGGCTAGCCTCAATTTTTGATACATTAACACAAAAATTTTGTCACATTGCCCTCTTAAAACCATGAGAAAAATGTTTCAAAAAAGTGGAAAATCCTTTTTTTTTTTTTTACATTTGAAATACTCTTTCTTCTATAGCCTCTTTCTAGTATAATTATATTCAAGTTCCAGAAGTTCTCCTACTTGTTTTCTTTCTTTTTTGGGTTTTCTGTCTCTTCTTGCAATACAGGGGAGTGTCGGCATACAAACGAAAGCAAATTTCCTGTCACTTGAAAAATATATCATTATTATGTATAAAACAGAGAATGACATTTTAAAGATTATCTGAGTTTATATTAAACAGATGAGCCCTTTGCAAAGACTGAAAGCTGATATTTTGTGGTCAGATAACAGCTGAAGAGAAAGAAAGAATTAAATATTCGTCTTAGTTATGAGGTACGTTCCACATCAGAAATCTCTCACTGGATAGGGCTTTTCCCCAGGCAGATCTAGATGCCAGGCTTTACTTGTATTTTTAAGAATAGTACATTGCCTGCTATCTTTATGATACAGGCAGGCTTTACGTAAGAGCACCGGAAGGTGCATGTGATCTGTATGGAAGGGCATGTGCAGTGCCTCCTGGAATCCCAGTTCTCCAGGCATCCACCCTGGGACTAGCTTGGAACGTGTCGTGCCTCCTGGGCAGCTCAGAAACCTGTGTGTCTCTCCTGCAGATATTAGAGAAAAAGAACAAGGTAAAGTGGTGTATCCTGGGTCTCATCTCGAGATTCTGGAGGTGGAACATGACTGAAGAAGTGTGTACTTGCTCCAGGCGGTGGGACAATGCTCGCGGGCTGATATTTTATGCACACGTAGAGAAACATGCACTGCTATTATTCATGATAAAAAGTATAGAATAATAGACTATTTCAGTTGAAAGGGACCTGATTATCTCATGATTATCTCATCTGGTGACCTGACCAAATTAAAAACATAAATAACAACATAAATAACAACATTGTCTAATAGTCTCTTAAACACTGATAGGCTTGGACTTCTCTCTAGGAAACCTGTTCCAATGTTTGACCATCATCTTGGTAAAGAAAAGGTTCCTAGTATTCAGTCTAAACCTTCCCTGGTGCAACTTTGAGCCATTGCAGAGTAATTAAATAGTACCTTGTCCTCAGGCTTTTAGTTTGATTTGGTAGAATTGCCTGTGGAATGAGGCATAGTTTAACACTAAATTGTGGTTAAATTATGTAGGGTAGAATTTACTGGATTTTGCTTGGGATAGGACTGTCTAGAGTGAGATAAGTAGCCCAAGCTCTAGACTGTCTTTTTAGTTTTAGATAAAATTGTTCAGTTCCAGAGGACAATTGATTTTTTTCCAAGATAAATCAGATGAATCGGCTTCTGCAGGTGCTTATGTTTCTCAAATAATCTAGAGGAAGACTACCATGACTGACTTAACCCCAAATGTTTACATACGTAATGTTGAATAGGAAGCAGCTGGCTTAGGTAATTTAGTCACCTTGATGTGGTCTTCAGCAGGAAGATAACCATAAAAGCCCATTCATTCTTTGTCAGTTTGGAAAGCTTTGGACTTTGACCACTATAAAATGCAATACAATATAATAAGAGTTTAAAAAAGTGCTCATATTCTGAAGATACACAGCTGTGAGTTAAATCAGTGACTCATACTATGATGAGCAACGTGTCCAGTATCTACTACTCACTAAAAATTGGCAACAGTGCATGTTCTTTTAGAGTTGTTGGTGTAATACTAATGCTAATAATGTAAATTAACAACAACAACAAAAAATCAGATACATAGAAGATATTGATTATTAGCCCCTGATAATCTCTAGAAAATGAAAGTGAATAATGTTTTCCTATAAACAAGGGAAAGAAGTATTTTCAGCCAGGTTATAAAGTGCCATCATTTGGAAATGAGCATTCAGCTTCTGGAACAGGTGAGCAAGTAGACTTTTAAGATAGGCTGAAGGAACTGCAATTGTTTCTCTGAAAACTGGCTAAGATTTTTAACATGTGGATGAAAGCACATTGCAGAACAGAAACAAATCAATACCTAGTATATTACTATGTAACTATATGCCAAACCAATATCAGAAATAGAGTACTGCAGTAAAATAAAATAAATATTACAAGGGCAGAGAGAAATAAAAGAGAAATATTACAGGGCCAAAAATAAATCCATAGTGAGTATATTTATCTAAATTCCAAATCCAAATCTGCATTCCAAATCAATATCAGAGATAGAGGACTAGTGAAAAGAACAGAAATGTTGCCAGGATGGTGAGAAATCCATACTGAGAGTGTCTATACCTTCAAAAACAATATAGGAGAGAGCCTGAACTCAGTTATTTGTAATATTCCAATTGATCTAATTGTACGTTACGGCTTTTAAAATTGAAAGGAAACTCAAAACTTAATAAGATCCTTGGAAAAAGAGAAGGTGTACTGTCCAAACACACCAGCTGGCTTCATGTAAAGCCAAACTCTGCTCAGTATGTACATCCCACTGCTCTCAATCAATGCAGTTTTGTTGCTGTTTATAAATACTGCTTACAGTTTTACCCTATCTCTTCCTTCTCACTTGCAGATGCTGAGTTGTTTCTAAATTAATTTCAGCCAGTGAAAGGAGAGACAGTAATTTTATTTATGTTTCAATTTATAAAATAGGCTGTTCATAACTGTTTCAGCATAAGGAATTAAAGGACCTCTGTTTGGTACCTTTACATTTCGGTGGGCTACTCAGATTCCCAGTATCAAGAGGCAGCATAAAGCGGTGATTCAACTACCATCAGAGCTGTCATAACCGCTGCTTGAGTAAGACAACATAATAAAACAAGAGAGCTAAAATTCTCCATATGAAAGGAGAATGGCATTTTTTTTGTAACTGAGCCTTACCTAGTGTTAGCAGTGCTAATGCCTATGATCCATAGGCTCTTTAAGTGGTACTGTTTTTTCTGCCAGTCTTAAATATCTGATAGCTTCTTCTGTCATGTCTTTGTTCCTCTTCCTCCTCCAGGCTTTTCAGAAACAGCAGTAGTAATGATATGGAACTAGAAAAAGCAGAAATTCATCATCGAAATACAATGTATAGATTATTCCAGGATGTTTCTCATAGGCAGGATGTATGGTAGTTGTGGTCAGTGAGTTCTAAGAAAGCAGTGTATTTCTCATGTGACAGTGTACATGTACATGACATTTTACAGTGTAAAACTGCTATTAACTAACATGGCATAAAAAAATTGCCTTTTGTTTTGACCACTGAGAAATGAGAAATAATTGTAGGATGGATCAATGATCTGCCATGTGTCAGGTACAGGAAGTGCTTTTCCTAATATTATGTAGGGGGTTATATAATTGAATAAACCACCTCACTGTAACACTACATTGTTCCCCTGCCTCACTTCAGAGCCTCTGTATAGACTCCTCAGCTCCTACTTTAATTTCAAATGAAGATTTATAGACATAATGTGCATATATACAGTGACCAACAATACCTGGTGGTTCATAAAAATGATGTGATTACAATATAAGTGAGTGCACAAACTGTAGCAAAATATTACCCATGGAAAAGAGTGATTGCACTTGTGACAGCCTCTTTGTTGCTATGGTATCTCTTTCTATGCCTTTGGCTAATCTGTCACTAGGAGAAATTTGCAGCTGTCTCAGCATGTTTCTCATTGCTAACTCAGAGACCACTATATCTAATCTGTCATTAAAATAGCAGTAAGTGGTATGCACATATTTTCTAAGAATAAATACAAATTTAGGGGACAAATGAGCTGGTAATGGAAATACAATGACATTTTCTAGGGTCAAGCGGAACTTTTGTATTAATCAGTAATTATTATTTTGATCTAGCACCACAGTTCTTTAATTTTGAAGCTTTGTATTTTTTGTATGTTTAGCACCTAAACACTAATCTTTTGGGACATTTGGACATTTTGATGGAAATAGCATGCCAGCCAACACATGTTAAAAGGACTCATCAGTATTCAGGGCTATACAATTTACTGATTTTCCTAAAAATAGCCTTTATATACCAAATTTGCTACTTTAATTTGAAGTCAGTGTGCCTAGTTCTATGCTATGTAAAGTTGTGAGTCTCCATTTGGCAGGAGTCTAGGCCTACAGCTTGGTCATGGTCCTTTGCGGTCACAGAAATCTAGACATGTCATGGTCCTTTCCCCAAAAGCAAATGTACTCTGAAATATCTACAAGAAAACTAGTTATGGAATAAAGGACTAAAGAAGGAAGTGTGGTGTGAAATGCTGCAAACAAAGTCATATACTGAAAGGTCAGTAAAACTTGTTTGGCAGGTGAGGATAATCCAAGCATTTGAATCCCAAGACATTTTCAGTTTCAAATTTTGTTTAGTTCTGTTCTGACTTTGAGTCTTATGGATACTGAGTTGAAGAATGAAAGTAAGTAACATCAAAAGAGAGAATGGATTAAAAGCAATATTCACAGGTAAAAATCTTTTAAAAAGAGGGAGCCTGATTATACATTACCTTACTATATCTCCCTGTGAATACACTGAGACTGGTCTCAAGCTATTCAGAAGGGGCAATATAAACTTTCTTTTGTGAGTAGACACTCTGTAAAAATAATGAGAAATGAAATCTTTTGCAATCCCTTCATCGCACTATAGCATAGTAATGCTACATAGTAATGCTATTTAATGCTATGCTAAATGCTGTAGTTTATGCATTTTTATCAGAGAATAGCTTTTCCAAAGGCTGCAGCTAGGATGCATTGTAAAGCACCATTTTAGCTTCTCCAGAACCTGAACATTGACAGAATTACGCTGCAATCAAAAGAAACTATTTCTGCAATATTTAGCAAAATTGCAGATAGATTTCAGTTGCATGTCATTAATTATTAATCAGTGATTTTTCCAACAATTACTTTCTTACATGTGCAAATCCTCCAATTCATCTGTCCAGCCAAGATGTTTTCTGCCTTTGTCCCAAAAGATTTGACTTGTGATTTACTTTTTTTATTCTTCTGCCTTTTCCTTTGCTGGCATATTTGAGATATTGACCTCATGTCTGAAAAATAGTTTTCTGCCTCTGTGATGGAAAATAAGAACAAGTTCTTAAGGCTGTTGGTTAATGACTGGTTTTCTTCACTTCCCCATGAATTTCCACTTTTCCAATGTCCTGACACCAAAATCAAAGGTATTTCCACTTCCATTTTCAGCTTCATTTTGCCACTCTTTGCCGTTCACAGCTCTGCAAGAAGGACTCTTTGAATATATAATAGTCCTTTTAGATTTTTGTCACCTTTTAATATCTCAGAAATTATCATAAAAGATGATATTCAATATCATCAGTATGAATATCATCAGTAATATCAGTATCATGGGAGTCATGCTGGCACGCTCTAAAACTAGTGCTTCTTCCTTGTCTCACCCTCCTTTTTAGTCTGTAGGGGCTTCTTTGGATAATTTCTGCAAGTCAGAAATGATACATTTCTGGTCAGAGAGACTGGGGGATTCTGAAACCTCACATTATCTTCTGCCTAAACAGCTGCAGGCAAATTTTTTCCTCTTTCCCTGGGTATTTGGTACAGGCTTCACAAACTCTGCATCACTGCTTAGTTGCAGAAATGTATGAGGGAGTGGAAAACTGGCCCTCAATTATTCAAAAGGTAATGCTTTCAATTCTTCAAAATCATGTATTTTTCTTGAGGTATTTCCTTACTCATTAGGGCTGATTATAGAAAACATCAGAAACACCCCCCTGGTGCTGCTCTGCTTTTCTGCCTTCTTATGGGGAAGGAAATGAATATTAATCACTTTAAGGTGAAGTCAGACATGTAGAGCATTCTGAGCCTACACAGTCACTGTTGGAGCAGTGAACAACTTTCAAACCAATTGAAATCAGATTACTCAGATATTATTCCCTTGCACAGCAAAGTGAGCATGGCTGTAAATCTTAACTGTTTCTCCCTAAGAATAATAAAGATAGTCCCATCCTTTGTGAAAACGCTTCTAAATGAAGGAAAAATTCAGGCAGGAATAAGTGGAAGATTGCTTCCTATGATTAAATTAATAAAGAGGACAATCAACATAGAGTTAATTTCCATGAGAATTTCAAAATTACTGATTTTTTTCATGACTTGTAGTTTTCTCCTTCTACCACCCTGGTGAACACCAGGTCAATTTCAGGAAAGACACTACTGCTGTGTATAGAGACTTCAAAGGGCTTTCCACGTTCTATGAAATGGACTCTCAGCTTTCTTCTACTGCATTATTAATAAACACAGATGATCCCTTCTTAGATCTTACAGTCCTGATTATCATCCATCACCTTCCATATCTGCAGTGATAAATGCCATAGAACTCTGAAGTACAGATTCTAGGTGAAGCTACAAAATATCCAGTTGACCAGGGCTTATTTATATGATGAAACCTGTAAAATTATGTTGACAAGACCGAACAAAAGTTTGTCTCCAGTTTATGAAGACTAATGGATTCTCAAGGATACAATGGATTGTGTCTAATCAACATGTATCTACAAACTCAGTAGTAATAGTTCTGAGAACTACAGATAGAGCTGCAGTTTTGTCTCTTCAAGTTGAAGAGACTGATACCAGCCAGAAGAACTTATTTCTTCATCCCAAATTCAAGCTCTGTGGCTTAGGAACATGTTTCTGCCAAAGGAAAACCAAAGGACTTTATTTCTTCTCATGCTGTTTCTAATTCAGGCAAATGCACTCCAAAATCAGATTAATTGTTCTAGAAATTGGACATCTCTCTATCCTGATTCCTTGCCACTTTTTCAGAGTGACCTTGGAAAATGTGAATTTCTCATTTTCAAGGCATCATTCCAATTCTTCTTGCAAATAATTATTGTTCATCATCTACAAAGTACTAAAAAGGAACAGGAGACTTTCTTCTAGAATGCAACTTGACAGATTTGAAACCTACTACTTGGAAAGCCAACTGCTTTTTTGAAGGAATTCAGGAAATTATCAGAGCCCTTTTTCTATCTCGCAACCTTAAAGCACATCATTGGTACTTACATTCCTGAAATTTGAAGGCAAAAACCTCTTCTGAGCCTTTTGATCTTTCCTTCCTTACTTAGATTTTAGAATTCTAGAGTCTAATTGCAATTAGCTGCTTTGATTTTTTCATACTTACTTTGTCTTAGATCACATTCTGTTTAGAAGAAAATGAGAAGATGCATGTGTGAAGACAACTGGACAGGTTCTGTAAGAAAGACAAATTAAATTGAATACCACAGTAGGTTCTTAATTAAAACTCCTCTCATTCATCTTTGGCTTTGATAGAATACTTCTTTTCTGTGTACTGTGAAGTTCAAAAATAGTATCCAGATGATCCTGTGTACAGAGATATTATAAGGTGTTGTAACTTTCACCTGGATGTCTTTATAGTCCTCAAGGAAGAAAACATTTACTTATTAAACTAACAGTACTTTTCATCTTTGACCAAGATGACTACAACTATTGGGAATCAGAAACCATAATCTTGACTATGTCTTGGTGAAAGAGACTTTATGTGTTGTTTTCCTGGGCAATGAGAAATCCTTCTTATTATTCATCTATGACAGGCTCTGGGTGAAAAGCCCTCAAGTCTTTCTTTTTCACAGTTCTATTAGGACTTGAGAAAAGATACCAGGGATTTTTCTGAAATCCTCCAGATCTGCCACCTTTCTTCTCTTTCTTATTTGTATTGGAGTGATGGCATGATGGGTACTCATACAGGAGAAGGTTAAAATTAGATTTCCTGAAAATAATTTTAGATTCTCTGAATGGGTACCCACTACTCTGTCAGTACCCTTTTTTTTTAAGCCAAAATTTCTCCAAGCACAGAAAAGTCTTTTCTTCATGTGCAAATTCTAAATGGATCAAAAGAGAAAGGAAAATTATCAAAAGGATTCAAGCTGATGACTGATTCATTGTTTATAAACATTTTTTCCTTCCTGGATATTGGTTCTGCTGTTTTCTAACTTGTTTTTTAGTTGTCTTATATTCCCTCAGCTATGGCAGTATTCCTGGAGCCAAATGTGAGTGCACTTCCTCAAAATGCCAGCAGTGGAAGCTGGTAAGCAAGTGGGGAAAAATCACCAGAGGAATCTCTGAAGCTTGGGACAAAGGCAGAAAACACATCAGTACTGCATTAACAGAACAGCAGGTACTCATATATAGAAGATAAAATTACAGGTAAGGAAATAATTTACATTTCTATTTTGAACTTGTCCAAATGGCTTGTTACTCTCCATTCAAAATACCAGGAAAAACCCTATAGCATAAAATTTAAAAAAGGAAAGAGTCTCAGATTTGATTAACTTAGACTACCTGATTTTTTTAGTGGAGATAATTGGAAGTTCAGTCTGACCCCTTTTCTGGAAAAATAGATTAAAATATGAAAATCCTTTATGCCTATTACACAATTTAAAACCTTAGTATAGTTTTAGAATAAGGTTGGGTTTGGTTTTTTTTTAACTTGTTTTGCTTTTTCCTATTTAGAATATAAACACAGGAAATTGCTTGTTATAGCTTTTCCTTTCCAATCAAAACCAAGTGTAGCCTTTTCTATAGGTAAGTGAAGTTAGATAAAGCCAAAGACAGAAGGACTCTGTTCTCATCTCTCCATTTCCACTTACTTCCGGACAGTTGAGAGGGTAACATGACTCTTCATTATGCTTCAGTTTCCTCATATGTTGGAAGGAAAGTGGTTGTTTTTATCTCCCACTTGGGATGATTAGGTAGGATATGTGGTGTAGAAGAGAAAAAAAATTACATTTGTGTAATTAATTGTCTTGCAGTCTTTTATGCCGCCAGGTTGCAGTCCCACTATGGAGTTGTGATCACCATAAAAACCTCAAGAGGATATATCCTTGTCTGAATTACTGCAGTTATTATCTGTTACAGAAAGTAAAATAAGGTTTTTGTTTAAGTCTTTTAATACAAAACTGTTGTCTGAAACATTGTGTTAAGTTAAAATAATTCTACCAGAAACTCAGTTCTCTACCGATTTGCAAAAACATTGAGAAAACTAGGGTATGTTCAATACAGTGGCATAGCCTTTTGGAAGACAGTAATAAGGAGTACATGGAAGGACTAATGAATTGGATTTAGCCTTGATGTAATGTATATGTCTTCATCAGCTATTCACTATCATAATTGTCCCAGTGAGTTGTAACAATTAATTTTATTTTGTGAACCATCTAGTTCAAAGAAATATGAACATAGGACCATATTATTGATTTTGTAGTATTCAAATAGATAGAGATTTTATATAAGCAAGAAATTATTGAGGTTTTGAGTTTAATCTTGTATACTGTTAATGATCTGCAGCATCATATTTAAGTTGAAAGTGTTAAGAAAATAAAATAAGAAAACTTAAAGAAATTTTGGTGATCTTTTGAGATGCTGTGCATGACTTTTCAGAAGCAATCATTATTGGCAGGTCCAAAATCTATCTCAGCTATCTAGATAAGGAACTATCTGTCTGAATTGAATATTGTCCTTTGAAATGTGTAATGTGTCATCTGTTATTTTATGGTGTTTCCTCTAACCTTCTAATTTTTTTATTTTTTTATTTTTTTATTTTTTACTTTAAACATTATGAGGAGAACACACTCAAATCTTTGATTTTGAAGGAATTGTCTTCTGACTTCATGACTCCATTCTGTACCACAGGTCTATGCATGGACTTATTCTCAAAGAACTTTTCAATTACTATTTTGTCATAATTAAATGTTGCTGATACACTTTCAAAAATGAGTGTAACCTAACAGTTTCTATTGCCATTTGGTTTGAATTTGAGTATGTTTGGGTATTTTGAAGACCATGCACTTTTCCAAAGAGAATTTTCTCTGATTCTGAAATTTGGTTTTTTCCTGTCATTTTGTATTTTTCCTTGTAAGTTTAAAAAATATTCCAACTATCCCAGTTTTCTGTAACTAATTTCATAACAGTGTAGTACTTGACATGTGTTTGTTTCTTAGGCAAATGTGTAAAACTCCTCAAGTCCGAATGGAGAAGTAGAGAAAGGAGGTTTCTGCTGTGCCTGATGACAATTTTTGTTTTTTCCACACACAAAAAATATTCTGGCTCCACGTTGGAGCGCTAGTTGTGATGAATCCTAGTCTTGGTCGGAGTCTAAGGAAGGGCCAGAGCGTTCGTTGAGGAATAAAGAGTCAAACCACTCCAGAACATGTGTTCCAGCCCCGGTTTATTACTCACAGAGCAGCAGGTGTGTACAAATACAGGTTACATAGTGTTAACAGGAATTGTTGTACCTTACTCCTCATTGTAGTTGCTTAGTTTGCTGCAGACAGTGAAGACTTGTGGCTCATTTGGGCGGAGTTTCTGGAGGGTGGTTGGAGAGACTCTTACTGTGCTCCTAAGCAGCCTCAGAGTGTTACTTAGATGCTTCTGGGAGCCCTAAAATGTCTTCACACGCTTGACTTTCAAAGGTAGAGCCAGTTGGTAAGCTTAAGTTACTCACTCTCATGGGAAAACAAGAGATGCTCTGGAGAATATGACTTGGAATTGAAGTCCATCTTAATACATTCAATCTGGTGTGGCATCTGTAGTTGAAAGCTCAGTATCCAATATTGAATTACTTAAATTTCAGAAAAAAAAATTAAGAAGTGGGTATTTCCATTATACCAAGATATACTAAGATATACCAAGATATACCAAATTATACCAAGATATACTAAGATAGTCTAGAAAGTGTATATCTATCTTAAAGCTGAGTTAAAGATGAAGACCTTTATCATTTACAGGAACATATGCCATGCTCTGAGGTATTTTTCCTTTATCTACTTTTCTAGTCCTACCTTTCAGACTGTTTGAAGTGATTGGAAAGCTCACTTTACATGTGAAAGATTTCCAAAGCCTTTTAGTTTCAATTAAAATTTTTAACACTGATTGTCTAGATCTTCACTTTACCACCAAAAACTTCCTGCTGAAATCTTTAAGAGCAGTGGGAAATAAGGGAGTACAGAGTTACATTTCAAATGGCATTGGATAAAATGAGTTTTCTAAGTGTTTGTCTCTCTATAGTGGAAGCCCTAAGCACAGGAACTATCACAAGTGCAGTTTCGATTAGTCACTGTGCAATAAAATATGAAATAATTATAAGGTTTTAGAGTCTCACGGTTATTAAAGACTTGGGAACCTTTTGAGTCATATCCTGGGAAATACTCTTTTTAATTAATAAAATGAGCTAGTCATAGCTCCTGAAGGACAAGTGTGAGGATCTAGAATTCTAAATCACTTAACAGGCTTGGGGACATGTTTAGATTAATACTTTCCATACTGCAGTGCCTAAAATAAAACTAAGAGAGCAACTTGAAGCTCTTGAGTCCTTAAATAAAAAGTTAGGTAGGGTCAAAATTATTTTATAAACAGGAATGAAACATTTGATGACTTCAAAAAGTACCTTCCAATACATAACCTTCTCTGAAGGTTATTGAACCCATGTAGTTATCATTAGATATCTGTTTTCCAGACTCCTCGCAAGTGACTCAAATTTTGCCTTTTATCATTAGCCCAAGTCAAAGAGCTGCCTGTAGTACTAGAATAAGGGCCTATGTCCTAATTAGTGGTTCTCTCTTGCAGTTTCCTTGAAATGTGCTTGAGTCACCGTCATTTCTCAGGCTTTTGTAATGGTTCCTTCTGCCTGCAGAAACTTAGTTATTTAGCAATAAAGACCCAAATCCTCACCTACCTACTGCAAAGGGCCATTGTGTATAGGAGCCCTATTCCAGAAAGGTCCTTAACATCTTTTTGTCCACTTTCCCTGCTTCATTGGAACATTAGTTACAGGTTTATCCATCTGTGAGGAAATTGTGAACCTGTCTTTTGTTAATATTTGGAAAGTACTTTGCATTATCACTGGTACAAGATGGTAGTACTAGAACAGAAGCGTTTTCCAAGCTTACAAGCTGAACTGTTTCAGTGAATGAACATGCACAAGTGCAGTACAAACTGTCATTTGCATTCACAAGCCATGTATGAATGATAGTGCATGGCAAACACACTGTACGGATTTTAAAGTTCCAGGGAATAGCATGCTTCCATCTGTTCAAAAGATTCATTTCCAACCTCAGCCTCATTCTCAGAGGGCATGAGTGGCAAAATGCTCTGGCAGATGTTTGTTTCTGCTTATATGGGCTCTTCTATTTCTACACTATAATATTTACATTAGGTTCTTACTACCACAACAAAATTATTTATTCTATAGGAAAAAATGACTGATATAGCCCTCCTGAGTTAATTTACTTTTAGGAAAGGTTTGCTGAAGAATCACTTTGTTCATAATTTTATTAATTTTTTGTGGTGTTTTGTGTACAGTGTAAGAAAGAATACCACAATCAGGGCACAAAATGGACGGAAATACACTGCATACAAACAAGGGCTGTTTGGTACGGTATCTCTGTCTTTTCTCCATGACTTGAAGGACAATCCATTGCTAGGCATTTCTTTAATCCATTCCATGTAGCTTTTGTAATTCCCTATATTTAGCTTATCTCATGTTGGTTATTAAATAAATTGTGAGACCCCTTTTATTTTTTGCTTGAAATCCCCATACTATTTTTGTTTCCCACAGACTTTTAATATTTTAGAGAAAAATGGAAGGGGTGCCAAGATGCCTTTGTCTCATGAAATTCCACTTAGCTCAGGGTGAGCTATTGATTGCTTTCACAAAAAATAAGGTCCTTTCTGCGTCTTATGTATCTCAGGAAAAAAAGGAAAGGGGGAAAAAAAAAGATAGCCTGAGTATGCTCAGATGACATAACCTATGACCACACACAATCCTATATGCTTGATGGAACAGTCCTAATTTAAAAGAAAAAATCCTCCATTAAGTACTTTCTGTTTCTTTGGAGAAAACCCAGAACAGAGGGTTCATCCATGTGGAATCATCTGTCAGGGCAAGAAACATTGGCTTAAAAATGTTACCTTTTTTGCATTTGCATTGATATACAGTTCTGTCTTCTCTCTAACTCTTCTCATGTACTAAAGTCTCTACTGTGCGTGATGGAAAAGAGAGAGAATTAAATTGCAAGGAGATGTGTAAAAAGACAAGTTGCTAACTTTCAAGTGCTTGACTTTGCAAACTTCAGAGTCAGTTTTCAATACAAATTTTGTGTAGGGTTTAAGATAAACACAGAAAAAATTCAAAAAGATGCTGGTCAAAATGTAGTAATGTACAAGTTGTGTTATGAAACTTTCCAGCACACATTTAATTTTAATATACCATATATTGTTATCTATTTTATTCTAATATTATTATATAATAATTATGTGCCTAATTCTGGATGTAGAAGCTATTCTGTACTTAACTAATGATTTGTGATATATTTGTTTCTCTGAAGAAGCAGAAGACTTATTTTACGTAATTGAAACTTTGATGCTCAGGTCCCTGAATTTAGGGAGAAGTACTTTCCTATACAGGGAATATTCTCTCAGCCTTTCTTTACATCCTATAGTCTTGATTTTTCTTCCTTCCTCTTCTAAGGCAGAAGAAAGTCCTGAGTGAAAATATCAGACTTGTTTTTTATTGAGAATCTATTTTAATGAAATAAACAATATTATGTTCTGTATTCATCCACTATGTGGATTTCACAAGTGAGGATATTTTTCACCCATTGTGAGAAGTGCTGTAATGCAGGTTGTCCAGAAAAATCTCTTGAGGCTGATAGCTTTTCTAATGTGATGTCATGAGATATTTTCATCTGTGATCCATTCTGCATTACCCTGGCAAAAATGTTTTACCCAAAGACTGAGTTTGTTCTGAACATTTAATGAGCAGAATAATGTGTAAATCTTCAGGTACATTTAATTATATATTGTTGTGTTAAAATAAAACAAGTGAGTCCACACACAGTTACGGCAATTTACAGCAGCCAATCAGTAATTTAAATTAAAAAGTCTGCAACTGCAGAGTAATTATGCTTTAATTACATATTTAAGACAAGAAAATGAAGAGAATCTAATGCGGTGTATTTATGATATAACAACCATGTGAAAAATTTTATTAGTATAAAGAGAGTAATTGCATTCCAAGAATGAACAAATTAAGTCAAATCAACATCTAGGATGCTAAAGGTTTCATGTACTTTTTAAATTTGTATTGTTAAATTTACATACATAGTAATTAATAGCTGAAAACTTGATTTGCACCTATTCAGGGTGTTGCTGTTCTCTGAGTATTTTAAAGATCAGACACGTATTGTTATTGGTCCCTCTTTTCTTATAAAGGCCTTTGTCACATTACCTTAATGCCCTACTTCCCAGACTATTAAATCAAATAGCATTTACTATATCCAAAATTAAGCATTTCTGGAAATACCATCACTAGGTATTAGCTAAAATTTCACTACTTCTTTCTGAAACTGCCTTTAATAACCAAGAGGTTTATTAACTCCCTGATGCATATGGTGAATGGATATATAACTTCCATTAATGTTGATGCACAATCTATGCTTGAACGTAAGAAGTATTAACATCATACATAAAGGCAAATGTGGACCACTACATGGATCTATATATGTAGGAGAGTGACCTGATATAGAGCAGAAATTTTATTGGCTATCTGCTTTTTTTCTTATTTTTATCACACATTTAATTTATGTGACAGTGCATGTTGCTTTCATGGGATATTTTCACCACAGGGTTGTAGTGCTAGGTGTGGGGAGCAGATAGGCCTGCAGATTATGATTTTACTGAGTTTTCTTGTGACTGAAAATACATTTGCACTTCCTAACAGTGTGTAACTGAGCAGACATGTATGTGCAAAAATGCCATTTTTGTTATTTGAAGTTTATCACCTTAGCCCAAGTATGGTAGATATGGGTCTAGTAGAAATAATACATCTCAGGATAGTTGAGGTTGGAAGGCAACTCTGGAAGTGCCACCTCCTGGCTCAAGCAGAGCCATCTAAAGCCAGTTAGGACCTGACAGCTTTTGAATATCTTCAAGAATGGAGCCCGCAATCTCCCTGGGCAATATGTGCTAGTGCTCAGTCACCCTCACAGTAAAAACTTTTTCCTGAGAGGGAACTGCCTGTGTTTGCCTGTTCTCAGTTTCTTGTCCTGCTGCTGGGCACCACTTGTAAAGTGTTTGGCTCCATTTTCTTGGCACTCTTTCTTCACATATTTGTACACATTGATGAGATCCCCCTGAGCCTTCTCCTCTCCAGTTTGAACAGTTCCAGTGTTCTCATCCTTTCCTCATATGAGATGCTCCTCATATGAGTGGCTCTTTACTGGATAGATAGATAGGTAGACATAGACATATATAGATATAGATATAGATATAGATATAGATATAGATATAGATATAGATATAGATATAGATATAGATATAGATATAGATATAGATATAGATATAGATATAGATATAGATTAGATATAGATATAGAGGCATGTATCACAAATGAAACTGATAAAATTCCACCTGTGGATAGTATCAGGAGATGTGTATTTTACATTGTGTAGCTAAGTGGCACCTGGTTCAATGAGTAGAATTCCAGCTTGCTACAATAAAGCAGAAAAATAAACAATAAGATGGTGCATCAGCCTTTTGAGTTTTGGGGCAGGGCACAGAAATATGTTGCCTGACTTTTAAATTAATTCTTTATTATTTTTTCAGGCAATCTTCCACTTTAGAAGGGGCCACATGAGGCTTTTTCCAACAGCAAGACCAAAGCAAAATAAAAGCAGTGTAATAAATAAGCCTGTGTATCATAAAAATCACGAAGCACAGTTTTATTATTGCCTTAAGTGCAGTTCCTAGAAAAAACTCTGTGGAGAAGGCAAACTGAAGTAATGAACTCCTTGAACAGTCTGTTTAATATTCTGTTTGTTCTACGTTTGTGCTCTGCAGAGCCAGCAAGAGCAGTATGCAAACAGTTTTGCTGAGGGCAAAAGAATGCTTCATCATTAAGGAGCATGACCCTTCTCTCTGTGATCAAAATGAAAAACATATGCCCCTTGATGTCATAAAGTGTTGTGAACATTCCAATGAGTTGTTCCTCAAGCCTTGGGACATTTCCCCCTGACATAGTTTGATATTAAAAGGTTGCGTGGTGATTAATTGTATCCAATGACACAGCAGAAATATTCCTCAAAGTTGTTTCTTTGATATGACAGATTTTTTCTTTTAAAGTTTAAAATCCAAATCAGTTAGAGGGAAAGTCCAGTTATTGTGAAATGCTTTGTCCCCCACTCTTTCTCTGTGGTCCTTCTGTTTCCCTCTTGTTTCATGTTAGGCTGGGTGAAACTACTCTAAATTAAATCCTTGGTAATTTTTTACTTTGTGAATAACAGGATCTCTATCTCTTGTTAACTTATGTGTGAATTTTGTCCTGTTTCACCACTGTGGTTATTGCTTGCTTAGACACATTAAGCCTTTAAAAGGATGTTGCCTTTTCCAACCTAAATGATTCTGTGATGTTATGATTGTTTTGTAAAGATGCATGCAAAGAATGGAAGAATACAGTTCCAGTATGAGTCACTGTATACGCAGGGGCTAATATTTAAAAAGCATAGTTGTTACCATACAGAAATTTTTAAAACAAAAAAAAATTAAAAAGAATGACAGAAAACAGAATTTTGTGGGTTGGCAATTCATGATTTTATTATATTTTTAGGCATGATCACATTTCAGTTTCTCCTTCTCAAATCCTATTCCCACAAAGCACTTAAACACGCAATTTAAATTGAGGAGCAATGCCATCTAATACCATTGGGGTTTATTCCCTTATTTAAAAACATTTGAAAGAGCTTTGCTGGACTTACACTTCAGTCTCAGTTTCCAGTACTTCAGAAGTAGATTCACTATGTCCAGTTTTGATTTTCTGATTTTCTTTTTCTTTACAGGTAACCCGATAGCTAAGGACAAATCAAGCCAGTCTCAAGGCTGATAACATTAAATACAACACATAGGAATTTCATTCCTCCAGGCAATCCTTCCTTCAGAATCAATTGTTTCAATGAGAACCTGGCTTGTAATCAGCAACAGCCTTGAGACCAAAACTACTGGAAAGTTATTTTGAACTTCTGTTTCACAAATATTTCAACTGATTGAACTGTGTACGCTTGTAAAATTGCACTTGCTGAGGAATTTGCAGCTGTAATCATGAGCTAATATTCTAAAGGTGCAGAAAAGCGGCAAACTTTTTGGTTCCCTGTTGCAGATCAGTGGCTTTTCATCTTGAAGAAGTCAACCTCTGAAATGTATTGGATCCTTCACTCTGAAATGATTCTTGGTGCCCTGTTCAGATTGCTTGTGGGACTGCACACTGCTTTAATTAAATCTCTGTTGCAGAAATTGTCCTCTGGCATGGCGCGGTTTTAGACATTTTTATTTGTGTTCTAATCTTGCAGCTCTAAAAGGTACATATTTCAACATCTTGAAGTTGCTTTGTTATAGGAATGGAATTATATATCCATTGTTAATAATTATTGTTGACAAGTAATAGTTATCTGAATACATCAGTCATGTTAGAATGTATAGTCAGGTTGACATGTTTCCCTAAGGCTAACCAACTACTCCAGCTTAACAGTTAAAGAAAGTAGTGGTCAAAACTCAATTACCTCTCCCATTATAAGGCATTTTATATCTTCAATATATACATTTCCATTTAGTTTGAAGGAAATGGGTGTTCCAAATATGTACTTTACTTTCCTAAACTTTAATTCATTTAAATTGATGGTAAACAGCCACTTACACTATTTCATCCCTTTTTTATAAAGGTAGGCAGGGATGTAAATGAGTTTTGCAATTATGATATTGGATGGTAATCATTCAGAATTTTTGTCTTTTTATTGAAAAATAAAATCTCTTGCTTGAACCTAAGTACTGATGGATGCTTATGTAGATGTCTGCTCAGTCTGTTTGCCATGAAGGAAAAAAGTCCTAGTGCTCTCCTAGTTTTACACTTCATGGGTATTTTGCTTGCTTACAGTCATCAAATTCAGATCTGTTTTGTTTTGTTAGAAATTCTTGAACTTTGCGATGTGTTGTTACATGAAAAAAATCCTCAATATTTAAAGGCCTTAAGCATCTTTGAGCTTTTTTCTAAGTTATTACAGAATGTATAATTTTATACTCCATTTAATGTATATTGTACCATCTGTAATGTTGATATAAAAGAAATTTGGCAATTCCTCTAAGTGACACTGGGTCAACATACTGACTAAAGGGAGTTCTGACTGTGTACTTTGGTGAATTGAAATGAAAGCCACACACACTTCATGGTAGTCGGAAATGCATAGAGGTGAGCATTTTTAAGTCCTGTGTGGTTACCAAACACAGCAAACAAACAAACAAACCAACCAAAAAAAAAAGAAAAAAAAAAAAAAGAAAATAAAGGAGAAAAAAAATAAAAAAAAGAATAGAAGGAAATGGTTTAATCATTACAAGCCATTGAAATGGCTGGTTTAGTTATATATTAAGTTCCAAGATGGATGGATACCCTGGCGTGCTCTGCCTGTCACTGTAGCCCCTGCTGTTCCAAAACCATTTCATTACCTCTGCTGTATTATTGCACAGGAGAGCTTAAATAAGATAAATGACTGTTGGGAATAAAATTGAGAAGTATATTCTCTCATTCTGCTGGAAAATAATAAAAAATATGTTCACAGAAAAAGATCTTATTTTCTGATTAAAATTTAATTAGAATAAACCGTTTGTAGCAGAAACTAGGTCTCCTGGTATTTTAGGATGGATTAGTATTATATGGATTTGTGTTAAGAGGTTCAGGACAGAAGGTAGCATCTTAAAGAGGTTGTCTGGGACAGTGCAAAGTGTAAATGTGCTGTTTTGCAAAATCTGAATATGACCTCTATTTGGTCAAAAATCTATATCATGCTTCTCAATACTTGTTTTCTTTGTTTCCTTGTTCTTAAACAGCGCTGAAAAAACTGTATTATATACAAGTGTAACACATGCATACCAATAAATGAAAATAAATGGATTTTCAAATATACTGATTAGATTCTCTGCAGTAGATTAATGTTGTGACTATTCATAGCAAGTGAATAAAATTGTAATATAAAATAGAGTTCCCTGTATGGATATGCACATTGGAGATCTGTTTACTTGTGGAACAAAATAATTTTTTAGCAAATAAGAATCTCAAAGGCTATATTAACTTTATATTTCTTCAGTAGAGCAGTGAATATTTCCTACCACTTTGAAATGTCCTTTTTGAAAGGAACTGGTACCTATGGGAAATTCTGGTGGGTGTACTGTTGTTTTCAGGTCAGATTGAATATTTTTTTCCTTCACAAAATGTGAATCCTGAAAAATTACCGTTTAGGTGTTTTAAGTAGCAACAAGATGTGGTAGACAATCCTGAAAAAGTAATGGTTCAGGTTAATTTGTGGAACTGTTTAAAAGAAAAGAAAAAAATAAGGCCAGTTAGTCCCATCTGCTTGTGCGCCTCGAAGCAAGCTGGGAACCACGGTTCAGGTATCCACAGTGCAGGTTTAATACTCCTTTGAAAATGGAGTACAGGTGACTGGATCAGCTATGTGCATTCATGTAGGCGTGTGAATTGCTTCAATTAATCATTTATTCCTTATATACTACTTTCTAGATTGTTTCATCTGATTGCAAAAATGATCAGGCATTATGATCAGAGGGAAATCCATGTTACTCTTTGAATTAAGTAATCATCAAGAACTCTGCACTGCAGAATATGAATTTCTACAGTTCCGAGTGTCAGTACATTGAGAGAGGAAGAAAAATCACTGCTTTGTTCATACCTCTCACAGTTAAATGTATTGGATCAGTTCAACAAAGCACAAAAGGAAGTCCTGATATGAATCTTAATGAAAAAAATTCATATTAGATTAAATAAATTTAAAATAAAGCTTAAAAAACATTCAAGTCTAATCTTGATTGTATGTGGTTTATTGGTCATAATGAATGTTAACCTTTAAAACAGCACTGCTGCAGATAACGCTTTTACTACCTATAAATACACCTATTGTGCTATGTATTTTCAATTTTTGTATTTATCCTCTATCTTTTAAAGCTTGACTCCTACAGCTCTGCCTAAAAATGTTACTGGTGTAGCATTTCAGTACTTCACCAAACCAGTGCAGCTCAGTTTTGTGTAGAATCTATATGCTGTATGAGTGCATCAGATACATTTATTTTGAAAGTAAAGAATGTGATATAAAGTATTTTAATTTGTTAGTTTCCAAAACATATGCAGGGATTTTTTTGCTCATTATAATTGTACGGCTGGCTTTTGTAATTTCTAGGTAATGCATGAAAGTCGGTAACAACAAAACAGAAATATATGATTGGCATCCTTTTCTGTTGATTTACTGCCTCCTCTTTCATGCCTCAAATTTTACACATCTGTTGTTAACCAATCTATTGGCAAGGAAAAGAAGCACAGTTTTGATTTGCAGGAGAAGTGTTGCCTTAATTTCTAGTTTCTTTTTACCAAAAGTTAGATAGCTCTGCATCAAACCTGTCGCACCTGAACAATCTGATGCTGTTAAATGATTTCTCATGGATTCAGTGGTCTTAAATTGAAAAATAAGAATTTCCTAATCACTTAGTCTTTATAACACAATTTGTACCTTGATAAACTTTTCTGTTTATTCTTTCACAGAATGAGTGAATATTTCCAGATTACATTTTTGGTCTTGTTTCTGTAAAAGCTTATGTAACTTTTGGATGATACTTTATGGACAGTCATTGCAAATATTTCAGCAAAAATATGCCGGGATTTTTTTGTATGTTCTGTATTCATCTGTGCTGCAGAAGAGTTAGTATATGGAAAGGTTGAATTGCCCTCAACTTTGTATAAACAGGTGAGATTACAAGTGTTGTCGATGTCTCTTTATCCAAAACTAATTTAAGACCATCTGGCAGGAGGGCCACTGATGGTGACACTGGAAACTGGGAGTGACAGTTCTTTATCAGACTGCTGTGAATAGGATGCCAGGAGAGTCAGACAACTGTAGTATGGTTTCATCACCAGAGATGTAGGGTCTGGGGAAGTGGGTCCAGCATGTGAGCACAGGGGTACAGTCAGCATCCTGAACCTGTGGCTATGGGAGGGACAGTAGGGCCTTAGACCTGTTCTCTGGGTTGTAGGAAAGGTCTGTCTCGTGTCTCTGGGATTTTCTCCAGAGCCAGATGACAGAAACGGCAAGGCATCTTGGTGATTTCAGTGTGGTTTGTATAAGGCCTTCAGATGCAGATGAATGTTTAGCAAATTCTGCTTGAGCAAATCCATAAAAGTTCACATAGCCCTATTCAGGTTAGTGGTTAAAGAAACTACTCTATTTTCACTCTTTCCTTGCAAGTATACAGGTCAACCTGTGTAGCAATTGGAAGTGAAATCCAGTTACTCCTTGATAATAGATTCTCTTGATTAAATATCAGTAATCACTTCAATATTAACCATGACTGAAAGACTTGGAATAAATCTGTCTTTCAGTTCTGAAAACCAGCTTATTGCTCAACTAAATTAAATAAATACTTTGTGTAATAGAAATATTATTGCTTATGTGTAACCCTAACAGTAAAACTTCTATATTAACTCTTAAAATTATATTTATGTCCATAACTGTAAAATATACAATTTGGTTTAGATTCTCAATAACAGCAGGGACATTCTTTTTTCCAGTAAAACACTTGAGGTAACCTAAGGACACTGTTGTTTGGGATTTATGGCTTTTGCTACCTCAAATGCACAGCTGGGAAAACAACACGTAAAAATACTTATGTTACTCACATTGCTGAGACATTTATCTTCAGTATGAGGAATATGTAGAGTTGCAAGTTTACTCCATATGACCATATTGGTTGAATCTCCTGAACTCTTTTTTCCTTACTGTCATAACAAACATGACAGAAACTGTACTTGAATCTCCAGCCTTATGTCTTAGTATTTAAATCAGAACTTACAAAATGCACACTACTTTAGTCACTATGTCTCCATATATAGTAGGTTTTTTTTAGTCTATTTCCTCCTTATGATTAATTAGTGATGCCTTGTCATATTTGGGCACAGAGAATATAAAAATCTTTACTATTACTGATTTAAAGTTTGTGCATCTTTCTGTTCTTCTTTTTATTTTTCTTGGGTCATTTTCTTGTGTCCTGCAATCCAGTCAGTTCTTTCAAAGCTCCAGTAATGATGAGAAAAGTTTTTTAATAAATAATGGCCTGGAACTGAGCAGAAGAGGGAGGAGATACAGAGAGAGATGATGTGTTTCTATAATTTTATCTTAGGTTCTAGTTTAAACTATTCTTTCTAAAGGGAAGCATTCTTTTTCTAACTATAAATGGACTGTGTTTCAATATGCTCTCTGATCATAAAGCTGATGAAATGGTCCTCTCTGTATGTCAGATTACCTCAGCAGAATTTACAAATGGAGGATGATGATTTTGCTAATGTCCATGGGCAGGTAGACATAATTTGGTCCCAGATGCTCTGCCTAATGTTCATGGCAAAAGTGACTCAAAAACAATGCTGCCATATGCCATAATTGCTGGAATTATTTCTCAGGCATATTCCCTTGTCATTCCTCATATGTAGAACTCATTAGATTCCTAGTGGGAGAACATATGGAGAAGAGAGTTGATGGAAAACGTTTTAAAACAGACTGTGTATTTAAATTTATATTATAAAAGACCTCTGTGCACAGGCAAACTTAGCAGAGAAAGTTTAAACTCTTTCTTTCCACTTCATAAGGAAATTAACATCTATGGAGCTATTCTCCGTGCATTCAAATCCACTTCTAGATGGTGGGTTAAAACCTGGCTTTAGTGATCATAGTGGGAATTTTTTTGCTAGTTTGAGGTCAAGTCTGTATTTCCTACGTTTTTCCAAATATTTACTTAAACTATAATTAAGATCTTTTTTACTAATAGAAATGACCAGAAGTTCCACTCATACTAGTCTGTTGGCAGGTCAGGCCTTTGGTTATGGGTTTGTGATTTCAGTGTCTACATAATGTCTTTGATGAATACCATACCATGTTTCTGTTTCACAAAAAAATTGTTAATATTTCTTTTATTCAGCTGAGCTGACTAAAGGGTAGGGATTCTATCCAGTGCAGAGATGTTTTAATGACTAGTGACTAGTGTTAATTAAATATTTATCCTCTATAACAGCAAAAAATAAGCTAATCATACATTAATTCAAAGTATTATACATGGATGTTTGTGATGCTTTTTTGGTTACACTTAGGACTCTTTCTTGTTTAAAGGTATTTTTTTCTGTAGATTTTTACTCAAGACTGACCGTGAAACTGGTTTCAATAGGGAACATTTACGGTACTGTAAAGTGTCCCTGTAGTAAAGGTGGGCACTAGCAGGAGCTAGGCAGGTGAGAGGTGGATAGACTAATGTCTATCACCTTATTGCAGTGGCTGGTAAATTATGGCCTATCACCTGGAGAAAGAGTAGAAAGTGTTTCTAGAGAAACAGGTCTGCCCAGCTCCTAAAGGAACAATTCTGACCGGGTGTCTCTTACTACGTGGAGCCGAATCAAATGTTATATCTAGATCAATAGAGAAGGACATAGAGAAACTATGGGGCATCTAGTACAGTGTGGCTCTATAGGCCTTAAAAATGTTTGATATGTCCACAGGATGTCCATCTAGGATACTGCCTTTCTAAAAGAAGACAGAACATAGCTGTTTAAATAGTATCTGCAGTAGAGTTGTGTGTGTATTTGCTAGCCAATATGTCTTCCTAAAGCCAAGATTTGGTGTCATGTTGTGAGAGAGGGCCTCCAGAAGTTCAGATCCAACCTTCCTCCTTTGCTGCTGGAAATGGACTGTGTTATTATACTGTTCTTCTAAGCCAGAGTCTCAAAATATACTGCTGGCAAGCTGCACCACTTGCCCTGCACCTTTCAGAGCAGAATAGTTACTCTGACAAGCCTCAGCAGGAAGCAAAACATGCATTACCACCCGTGCTTTTTCTTAATACTGACAGTCTTTTTTGTTCTCCATGTTTGGATTTTTTTACCTGACAGCTACAGGAAAAATGTTTATTATTAGGTGAAAATGTGGGTTTTTTTTTTTGCACTAGTCTGAGCACCACACTTAAAAGATATATTTTGCAGTTTCTTATATGTTTATCCTATTACAATTTATTCATTTGGGCTGTATATATGTATTAGGCTCTGTCAGCTGCTGGTGGCACCTTTTAAAATAGTGTCATCCATTAGTGATTTTTTAAATCACTGCAGGAAATGGTCATTGGGTGGTAAGTCTTTCATCAGCATGTTGTGGTTTTTCCATTCTCTCAGTATATGCATGAGAAACTAGATGATGAAGTAGTAAAAAAGCCTTGAAGATGTACTGATTTAATTAATCTCAGGCAAATAGACCTTGATTAGTGAAAGAAGTTATAGCTCTTCTGTGTAAGATTGTGTTCCATCATTCAGAATATCCAGCCCTCTGCTTTGATTCAAATTTGATTATGAGAAATTTGGGCAGTAGTAATATTGATATAGAAAATTAATAGCAACTTGAAAGATGGATCCTTAAGTATTGATGTATGCGATCAAGCATCCAGCACATTTCAAACCCTGGATTTTGCCTAATGCTCCTAATGGATAAGGAAAGTAGCAAGTATTTTCCACGTTTTTATGTCCTTGGAAGGAAATATAGACATATCAGAAGACTGCCAGCTGAATTCCTCACTGCACTTCAGTTAATGATGTGTTTATTGCTTAAGTCCATACAGCTTGGATCTTACCTCACCTTTTGTTAAAGCATGTAACATAAAGACCTTAAACTGATCGATTTCTGCAATTAGCAGTTCTGAAAGGAAACACAAAAGCAAGTTCAAGGCTGTTTATACCTGGGTTAACTCCATTGTCTTCAGTGAAGTTATTCTACAGGTAAATCTAGTCTTAACATTCTAGATAAATAGTTAAGAAAATTAAGCTGCAGTTAATTTGAAGACCTACATTAAAGGGCACATGAAAATTCAAGGCCCTGGCTAAGAATAAAATAAAGATGACAGAAAATTTAGGTTTCTTTTACTGTTTCACCAGATATCATATTGCTATATAATTGTGGTTCTGGTCGCACTTCCAACAGAGAAATATGTGAAATTTAGTCTTGGCCTTATGCTTGCCATAAAAATACATACCAAAGGCAGTTTATGAATGTTATTGGGCACAAAAGTTTGCTTCTCAAAACCCCAATGTGAGGTCTCTGTTCCATGCTTGTGCACCTTAAATCCTGATAATAGAGCTTACTGGGAAATTTGCTGATGGCTAAAGCTTCTTATGGACTTCTGCTGAGGTTTACATTTCATACTGACCTCCTGTGCGAGATGTTCCAAAAACTGTGTGTCCTCCCTTTTTTGTTGATCAATATAGTAAAAAAATATGCTTTATAAATTGTCTTTAAATTTGATGTATCTGATAATTTGCAGTATTTCCAAAATGGTATTTCTTACTTTATTTCAAACTTGTAAATGATTCAAATATCATGAACAGTAATAAACTCAGTCAACTCATTCGCAATAAAGAAATGTGATGCCTTAAGCTACTTTTTACCAGTCAGAATATTGTCAAGGTGACCTTTCATGCTGTTTCAATTGCATAGCCTTTAACTATTTAACTATTAGAATGATGGAAAGCTTGCACTTTGCTATTTGAGTGGCAACATTTCCAGACATAGGGACCTGAAGGAATGGAACCATTGAAAGGCTGTAATTAATGTGCCACATTAAGGAGTTAAGGATAAGCAGCCAAAGAAAGACTAAACCTGGTGCAGCAAAGCAGCTGCAGTCTAGTCTTGAAAACTAAAAATCCATTTGCAATGCTTTCTAGAATCCTAATATCTGCTGCTGGTGTCAAGTCATTAACAATAAGTCATTTTTCCTGTGCTATGTCTCGACCATTCATTGTTGAAATATACATGAAAAATGCAGCTTCTGGATTGCTATTAAAACTCCTCTCAAATTTAAATATTAATGAGATAAATGCCATTTTATATTATTACCTTCTGTTTTAAAAGGAGAAAATTAATTTCTGTGTGCTTTAAAATTTTTCTATATATGTTTATATAAATAGAAGTAAGTAGGAAGAAAGAGTAATAATAGGAAAAAAGTATTCCTTAATAATGTAATTCTTTCATGACTTTATGATTAGATATATTCTGTCTACATGAAGCTTGACTCGTGTTGACAGAAAGCAAAATCATCAGAAAGATGTGGATGTTGAAAAGCCTTTTGTCTTCACAATGCTAATGGAGGAGGATGAACATCTCAGACTGTGGGAGCTGTGTAAAAAGCAGAACAGAAGAAGGTTTCTTTTTCTGTCAGCAGTTAGGTGATTTATATACATGACTCTCATTAACATTAATGGAAGTTATCTGCCTCATTTTTTATGAGCCTGATGTGAAGTTAATGGCAGTCTTCCCATTGTCTCTAGTGGGCTGTGGATCAACCAGTAAGTGCACAAATGGGTTTGGTTGAAATATTGGTGCCTGTAGAATGGTACTTGCTTAGAATTTCAACATGCTTCATTCACAGTTACAACAAAAAATGCTGAGTGAATGCCTAAGTGTCTGATCTGAGGAGTTTAATGGTGCAGAGCCTGCTGATCTGTGGCACTGTGGGGCAGTGAAGAGATGCCTGAGCCAGCTCGCAATGATCTGGTATAAGCAGGAACAATAATCTGCCCAGCAGCATGAGCAGACTCACTTCTCAAAGATTTGAACTGGAGTAGGTGTAATGGGGTTTGTGGTCCAGACTACAGGATGAAGGAGTTGCAGTGCCATACAGTGCTGTGCTTCTATCAGCAATATGGTAATGTGCCATCCCACTTCTTTTGAAATCCAGCCTGTGACCTGCCTCTGTGCTGAGTTCTCCTCTGCTTTTGATTGTTTTTATTGTGTTTTGTTTTGAGTTTTTTATGTCTTTTTTTAACAGAGGAATCATATTTTCGTTGCAGTAAACCTTTCAATGACTTATGAATGGCTTGCAGTTTTAACAAATCTAGACTCCGCTGCTTTTTCTTCTGTGAGGAGGGGAAGGAGACCTGATGTTATCAGCAGAATTTGAAAGACATCTGTTCACATCTGTCTTAGGATAGAGTTAATTTTCTTCTTAGTAGCCTGTACAGTGCTGTGTTTTGTATTTAGCATGAGAATAATGTTGAAAATGCGCTGATATTTTTCTTGTGTATAAGTGGTTTGTAAGTCAAGGACTTTTCAGTGTCCTATACTCTGCCAGTGAGGAGCTGGGAGAGAGTATGGCCAGGACAGCTGACCCTAACTGGCCAAAGGGTTCATTCCATACCACAGAACATCAAGCCCAGTATATAAACTGGAGGGAATTGGTTGGGAGGAGTGATGACTGGGATGAGCACTGGCAAGTAGGTGGCGAGCAATTGTATTTTGGGCCACTGATTTCTCTTGGGTTTTATTTCTCTCTCTCTTTCTCTCTCTCTCTCTCTCTCTCTCTCTTTTTTGATTACTATTATTACAGTTATTATCATCATTACCATCATCTAAATTTGTTTCAACTATTAAACTGTTATTATTTTAACCCACCCTTTTTTTGACTCTCATCTCAATTCACTGGGGAGGTAAGTGAGCAGCTGCATGGTACTTAGCCACTGGTTGGGGTTGAATTGCAGCAGCATGCATGGTCCTTTTTATGAGCCAATCACCACAGGGAGAGGTGACCAGCCTTGCTGTCAGTGAAGAACATTTCTCACCACACACAGACAAGCCAGTAAATAACAGCTTTCCCATGGATTGGAAACTTCTCTGGTAGTTAATCAAGTTCATGCTAAAATATTCCCAGCTGTACCAGGTTTCTCCTTACCACAATGTCATATTGGTGTATACAAAAAAACTGGCCTCCAGAAGAACTTGTATGTTGAAGCTGAACCTCTAGTAAGAATAAGGGAAGCTGGATCCTGAGGGCTTTAACACACAAAAGGTTTCTGCTCTTACTCTGCCAGACATGACCACTGATGGTCTCAGTCTCAGGTCCAGGCTGTAGCAAGGCTGGGCATGTACTTTGAAGATATAAATGGACCTACAATGCAAACCAGACCAACACAGGCGAGACACTGGCACTGTAATCTGAACCCATGTAAGCTTGCATAGGGCCATGAGCAACACAGACCACCCAATCACATCCTTTCCTCCCGCTGCTCAGGATTTAGACCTGTGCACCAATACAGTTTGCTGCAGCTGAAATGTGGAACAAAATGCAGTTAATTTCTGCTTCACACTGAGATTCTGGTCTTTTTCTCGACATGACATCATGAAATGCAGACGTATTGGATTTTCCTCAGCTCTGGGTTCCTCACAGTTTCAAAATATGAGCTGAGAGAAGCAGGCAACATGATCTTGGCAATCCATCAGGAAGGGAACAAGCAAGTACCCAACCATGGGATTTACTAGCTACATTCACAGATTTTAGGGGATGCACAGCTGGAATAATTGTAGGAGGAACAGAACAAATACTCCCTACTTGTTCAGCTGTGTTATGGCTCTGTACCATGCATAACAGAAAAGGTAGGTGTAGGGAAGAAAATAGAGATTAGTGTCATTCAATTTGCCTGTAGAATGTTTTACAATGTTATTTATAAGCTGTGGTTTGGTGCTTTAGTTTTAATTTTTTCTTTTCTTTTCTTTTTTCTTACTTATTTTTATATTAAGAATTGTTTGGTAATTTAAAGAAAGGACTTTCATACCTTGTTAATAATCACAAGTTGGACTGCACTGCTCTGGAATTTCTTCATTGCATATAAATCTAAGTTTAATAAAGTTCTGCATTTTTATTAAAGACTTGTTTTCTGCTTAATTGTAAGGAAATGAGAAACCACAGCCAAAGGGTTTTATTAAAGTATCCAAAAATCAGCAAGCAATATACACAAGCCAATTAAAAACACACTATGTTCCTACAGTACAAGGCATAGAGGCTTGCACTTAAACTGATACTTTCTTTGACAAAGAAAGCAACCCTTATAGAGTCAAACCCATGAAATTTATCAGATGCAATATACTAAGTGCAGATTAGCAGTCCTTTTACCACAGTAATAAAAAATTAAACCCACAATACTTTAAAAACCTGATATCAATACTGCAGGTTTTAGGTTATTTACATTACAATATATGCATTTGCAGTCAATGATTGCATCATGTGTGCCATAGATATCAGCGTTCGGAGGATTGCCAGAGTTTTCATTCATTCATACTGAGACTTTTCTGCTTCTAGGATTCGTTGTAGGGGCTGTGAATGTGCTGTGGAATACAATGAATGAATACAATGAAGCCCACTCCACAAGAAAAAATGCTGTTCTTGGTGATGCAGACATTTCTTTGGTGCCTAAGAACAGGTGCAGATCCTCTGAAAGGTGTTTGGATATGATTAACACTGGAGCTTTACAGAAAGCTCTTCCTGCTTTGGATCCTGCTTTTGAACAGCAGAGACACAGAACTGACGAGTTTGGTTAGCTAACAAAAATCCCTCTCACACTAACAAGAGTCCTTCCCCACTGTGCATCATGTAACTGTTCTTAATACAGTTCCATAAATTGTTGGCAAATCTGAGATGGTTCTGGTGGCATTCCTTCACAAGATTCTTGTGAGAATCAGGAGGGAGATTTGGATGCAGGTACTCAGTCCTATGGTTTTTTAGATAAATTTATGAGGCAGAGATAGAAGTATTTTGCTCACTGTCTATGTGCTGGATGTAGATCCAGTAAGCCTTTCCTGGGCCAGAGAAAATCCTACCACAGAGCTAATAACCAATACAAATTAGACTAATTCCTTGCAGTTTGGCACTGGATCAGGAAGTGGTTTCCATTTCATGGGGATTTTTTTCCCCAGTGGATCTTACAGATCTGATCATTCTTTCACTCATTTCTATTGGATGAGTGTTTGCATTTCAAAGTCATCATCATTAAGCCTGTTGTGTAGGCAGCTTTTTAAAAAAGGGTAAGGATAGAATCATCACAGGGCATTCGATCCTCACTTTCAAGATGACCCTTTATTGTAGGACAGAAGTATGCAGCATAATCTGTAGATACTATTTTTCAAGCACAAAATTTCACTTGGGTCCTTAGTGAATTGGGAAACCTTTTTAGATTCCAGAACAGTTAATAATCAGCTGTATAAATAAAAGCATGAAGGTAGAATTGCTTAAAATATTCAGCAAACAAATGAGTATTTTTTTATGGTTACATCACCAGATGGTGATGGTTAATCTATCCTTCATGGAACCATAAGAAATGAGGCTCAAAGTGGGTTCATTTGCCCCTGCAATGTTTAATCTCCTCAGTCTACAAGGTGAAGTTAACCAATGTAATCTAATATATGCTAGAAATGCATATATTAGATATATGAAAACACTAGTGAAAGGTATTAAAGATTAGTACATCTGAGCAAAAAACAAATGATGTGCCATTATTTGATCCACTTTTATTAAATTCAAATTTTACATTATCTGAAGATTAGCTTCCAGAAAGATGAGGAGTTGTTTAATTTCACTGTATTTGAGACACACAGAGCACATTGTGGTTGGACGTTAGCGTACAAAGCCCAGAAAACAGTGCAGAAAATATTCATGATCAACATGATCATTTAATGTTCAATGTGTGCGTGTTCTAATCTTTTTAGATCTCTATTCTGCATTTGTTTTTGAAAACCAAATTCTAGTAATATACAATGTGTAGAAATATATAATATGCTCAGAGGAAGGGAAATAAGAATCATTGGTATAAAAAACATGAGTGTTTATACTATAATAACATTCCATGCCATAATGAGAGAATTCTTTACCACTATAACCACCTTGCTGAGATGGCAACTAAGATTCCAAGGAAGAGTTTATACAAATTTTCATATGATTTTTCAAGTAAGGTAGTATATTTAGGTTTTCTTGGTTCATGCCTGTCCGCCATACAGTAAAAAATGTTTCATTGCTCTTTACTGCCATGGGCATAACTTAAATGGAATTTGTTCTCAGGACAAATCTCCCACGCCCATAAAACCCTGCTTAACATTATTTCACTTTGAACATGTTTACTCTTCAATGGTTTCCTGCCCTCACAGAGCAAGCATGACATTTGAACATCCCACCAGCTGCTGCATGTTCAGCATAGTGAGAATTTCCCCCAGTGTTATGAATGACCACTTCTAAAGGGCACCAGTTACTCGCCTGAATGGAAATCAAAATCTTGTTCAAGGTTAAGCTTTCTTGTTGTTCATATCAACACTTTTAACACTCAGTTTATGGAAGGGACTTTTTTTCAGTACTTGTTCTGATTTCTCCTAATTTTTGCATTATTTTGTATCTTTTACATTCTCTTCCATATTTACAGAAAATTTTAAGGTAGGAGTGAAGGAACTTGAACTGAAAATATGAACCGCTCTCAGGCAGTTAACCAAATTAAAAAGGGGCAGTGGGAAGAGATTTTAAACTACATTTGAGTTTTATTCAGATGCAATGAGATGTTTACAACTTTTAATTTTTGTGTTCTATGGCTGGATTGGTGCTTCCAAGCACATCTTCTCTTGGTATTTATCAGCTGACTTGACACGCTGTTTCGGAACCATTATTGTGAACTTTTTTTCTATCCATTACATTAAACAGAGTGCCATGAGGGGTGACAGTTCCACCTTCACATCTTTCTGCCAACATAAAGCTCCTTGGGAGAGGCATAATTCACATCAGTTATCAACTATAACCCTCATGCAGGTAGAACAGGGGAAAGAGGATTTTGGTCACAGAAAAATCCATCTCAGAAAGTCACAGTGAATTTAAAAAAAATAATGCAAACATCGTCTCGCTGCAACTCTGTTATGGCAACCTAGAAAAACTAAGCACATCGAGAGTCTGCTTAGAGACAATTGTCAAGAAAGGAGCTATTGGTACAAGTCCAAGATCTGTTGTCTCATCTCTGCAGGCTAAAGAGGCTGACAGCTCCTCTGAGTGCATGACTCCTCCCTGAAATGCACCCTCTTCTTGTGTCTTAGTTTGATGGTATTTATACTGACAGATGTCAAAAAATGACATTCTAAGATGATTCGGGTTCAGGCTTGATGAAGTATTTGGTTTGAACTCAAAAGTTTTTGAGGTAAAAACACGCCAAACTTCTATGCCATACATTTATCTGCAGTTGAAATTGATAGCATGCAGAAAGAGACATCTGCAGATATGACATGTTTACAAACTCATCAGAATATGCCCACTGCCTTCACTGCTTTCAGATATGCAAATAAACTTTTTGATGTACAAAGTTTCTTAGGATCACAGAATCACAGAACAATTCAGGCTGAAGGAGACTTCAGGAGGTCTCTAGTGCAACCTCTGACACAAAGAAAGGCTATCTCTCAGATCAGACCAGGTTGTGTGGGGCTTCATCTAGATTAGTTTTAAAAATCTCCAAGGATGGAGACCACACAATTGTTTAAATAAAGCTTTCAATGGTGTTTTCATAAGAAATCTAATAAGAAATAAAAGGGGTATCTTAGTGCAGGGAAGATTAGTATTGGGAAAGTGTCTGACAAAATGTACTTGACATCTTTTCCCTATTCTGTTGCTCAAAATGTCCATTTCTATTACTCCTTCCTTTTGTTTGTCCTCCTCTGCTGCAGATTTCTCTTCCATTACATACAAAATTCCATTACATACACATGGCATGAGGCATGCATAAATTGGCAAACATCTGGCAGGCTTTCTTTGTTATGAGCTGTAGGACATCTCCCCTGCTGTACAGATATCACAGCCTTTTGGTTGCTTTGCAAGTAATGGTTGAACAATTTTATTTTACCTGAAGTTGTTTTGCCAATCCCACTCCAATATGTGAGTAAGTGACACTTCTAAGCACTAGCTTGAGCTTCTGCCCACTGTGTGTTTTGGCAATGTTTTATTAGATTTTTTTTTAGATATGAGGAAGGAAATGTTTACTATGAGGGTTGTGAGACATGGGAACAGATTTCTCAAAGAGTTTGTGGATGTTCCATCCCTGGAAGTGTTCAAAGCCTTGTTGGAATGGGCTTAGAATAACCTGGTCTATTTCAACTTTGTCCATGGCAGTGGAGTTGGAATTAGGTCACCTTTTAGGTCCTTTTCAACACAAAACATTCTTTTCTATGGTTCTATAACTGTTTTCAGTGAGATACGTTTTTCAGAACCAAACCAAGTCCCTAAATATTAATCTAGTTTCTTATGGAGTTATTGAAGAACCTTCTCCCACAATTTCAGGATTTCACTCAATTTTCTGTAGATTTCCCTCCTTACAATCCTGTATGGGCTTTTCTCTTGCCTAATTAACTACCTGTTTCCCATCTCTGAATGTAATTTCCAGTCACTGACTGCCTTGTGCTTGCTAAGCTGTGTGGTTAGTCTGCACAGCCAAAAGGAACACAGAGGGTCAAAGCACGGCCAGGCTGGCAGCAGGTGACCATGGGAAGCATGAATGTTTCTCTCTCTCTCTTTCTGTCTGAGAGAGAGACACATGTACATTTTCTCTGCTGGTATTCCACTCTGCTCAGTCAGAGGGGGCAGCAGGATGAGGCTGTGGTGCTGCATGTGTTTGTGTGAGTGTGGTGTGTTATCTGAACGGCTGGTTCCGTACATTTCATCACACCTACAATGTGCACATGTGCTCTGTATATGCCCGCTAAGAACCCATGCTCAGCCTCGTTACTGGCTGAACCTGGATTTTGCTCATGCAGCATCCTCACAGCCCTTGATCTGCTGAATCTGGCCTGATTTCTCCTGACAATCTGCCTTTTACTCTGGGCTTAACTTGGGAGCCGATAACTGTGCATTTCTCCAAGAATTTTCTCATTCCTTCATTGTGACAATGTGTTTAAAATTCTTTAAAATGTGTGTCTTTCTCCATTGTTAACTATAAATAGAGCAAGCCCTGATATAAGGAAAGAAACAGTCTGATTTAGGAGCGTTTGTGATCTCTGCATTCCCTGCCACCACTCCTGCCCCCTCCATTAGAAGCAATTACCTTACTGCTACTCTCTCTCTATTTATCTATCCATCTATCTGTGAATCCTTAGCAAGTAATTAAGACCTTGTGCTGTCATGTCAGATTTCAGCCCAAAGTAAAAAAAGGAAATAGTAGAAAAGATAATTTCACTGCTAAAACTCCTAAGAAACATTCTAGTTCTTATTCATGAGTTTTAGTGGGTCATCCCTTGGTCCTAGTCAGATGTTAGGAGAGCATATTTAAAAAAAAATTAAAAAAGTAGAAATAATATTTGCCTGCAATGGAAATATGCTGTGAAATGTGGAAATGCTGTCTCCAGCAATGGAAAATCAAAATGGAAGAGGAAATACAAGCTTACCCTAAAGTCTCTGAAAACAAACACTTTTATCTGACTAAACAGTCAGCTTTGCAGGTTGTCTATATCTAGTGGGGTTTTGTCTGAGAATTTTCCAAGTTTATTTGATTCTTACCTGAAAAAGAAATTTACATTCTTTTGAGATTATCTGCACTCAAATAAAAGTTCAGTGCTTCATGTAGTGCATGGCATAGAGAGCGATGTGATGGATACCATTCCTCCAGGTTCATCTTCCAGTGAAAACAAAGGTGTATGATCTTCCAGTTGAAATTCTCTACTTACTGAGCCAGCTGATAAAATCTGTTATTGCTATCTACCTGAAGTCTTGTAAG
Organism: Phainopepla nitens; assembly: GCA_013400175.1. NCBI lineage: Eukaryota > Metazoa > Chordata > Aves > Passeriformes > Bombycillidae > Phainopepla > Phainopepla nitens. Next base: position 345,198 of record VXBQ01001599.1, on the reverse strand, counting down.
AAACTTCACTCTACTCAAGTGCCACAAATAAGCTCAGTTTCTTCTGTGAGAATGCATCCCTTGTTTATGGTACTCTGGGAGCGTGGTAGCATTAAAAAAGCAGAAATCAGCTGAGAAGTATGATTTCAACTGATATGGTTTTGGAGCTGATTTATAATAGCTTCCTGATAATAGACTGTATTTTTGTCTGTATCTTGCATATTTTAAGTTATTATGCATACTATCAAGTATCTGGGCCTAAAAGTGGCAGATCAATTTCTGATCATAAGTGTATCAGTGAATAAATCATGCACTGAACTAAATCTAGGCAGTAACGTCTAGTTGCGCTTTTTCAAAGGCAGATTAATTTACATTCTACAGTCACAGAATTATTAAGAAAAGCTGCAGAAATCAGGATTTAGGTGGAGAAGTAGGCTGTTTCAGTTTCAATTTCCTCAGCTATTAGTTTGCTGGTAATATGAAAGAATTTAGTCTAGATTTTTTTTTAACCAACTGTCAAGGAAAAGAACTACTCAGGATGAGTCAGTTGAGGAATGAAGATTGTGATAGACCACAGACTAGCAATGATGGATTGGATCTTGAATTCCCTTTTGATTTTTTCAACATAAAAGTAGTCTGTTCTTTTATTTACTTACATCTTTCTGAAAGTTTGCTGCTGAAAACCGGACTCTAGTGCCTGCCACTCTAGCACCTTGCAGAGCAGCATGGTTGCCTTCTATTCCTTACATGCTAAACTCTTAATAATATAATCTTTCTTTGTAAGGGCAGCACACCTGTCTTGTTTATAGTTTTACAGCCTTTATATATCTCAGACTCTTTTTTGCAGTAGCTATCTAGTCACTTGTTTGCCTTGTTATATGCATGCACCTGAGTTTCCTGCAGTACTTCATAGGTGTTGTTATTGAATTTTATTGTACTGATCTCAGCCCATTTCACCAATTTATCAAAATTATTTTGAATTCTAAACTTACACTTCAAAGTGCTTGCAGCCCCCATCAGCTCAATTACCTACAAATATGATAAAGAGCTTTTCCACTATTAATATTGTTCATGAAAACACTGACTAGAATTATATGTGGTGCAGCCTTACCTTGTTCCCACCAAATATGATCTTACAGTGTGATGCAACCTAGTGATAATTATGTTAAAACTAGCTCTTTTACCTGCAAGGCAGCTATGTTCAGCCAGAACGAAAATATCACACATAGCTTTTTCTCCTGAGAGTGACTGTGCCCAAAACATTTCCCAGCTTCATCACAGTTTGGCCTGCGCTTCTACACTGTTTACTGAGGGAGAGACAGCCAATAAAGACAAACAGGTTGGTCATTGAAAAGGTTTTGTTTCAAGAAATGGATAGTGGATACTTAAAGCTACCTCATTGCTTTCAGGAGCTGATAAATTGATTATTTGGTCATTTACTTCAGTATCATTCTGCAAAGATAAAGTTATGTTTACTGATCTCTAATTCACCAGGTGTTTATTTTTTCTTTTCTTAAAGTTAAGATCAATATTTATCCTTCTCCATCCCTTTCAGATTTATCTATTCTCCATGAATTCTAGAAGATAATCACTAACAATTCAAAGATTTATTTGCTCTACAATAAATTTTCTCAAGCCGTGTGACTTGAATATATATAACTTTCCTGAATGCCTAAATGTTCTCTGATCTATCTTTATTCTAGTCTGGCCTATGTTCACATCCCTTTGTTGTTAACAGCAATCTTATGAATCATCTGATCACTACTAACCTTTTTGTGCAAAAGGAAGTGAAAAACCCCAGGACATTTCTCCCTCTGATATGTTATCTATCTCATTTTCTCAATGAGGCTCAAGATGTTTTATTTCATTTTGCCATGTCCTCTAAAGCTTTTATATATTGTGTCTATCTTTTTTTTTGAGTTATTTTTGGGCTATCATTTGCAAGCTTATTACCCATTGCTGGATTTTACACATTGACACTTATCACTCCTTGTTTTGTCTGTTTGTACTTCTGTACTGCTTTCTCAATCATCCTAAGCAAAGTCCCTCAGTTTATACTTTTGGACAATCCTTATTCAATCCTGAAATACTCAAGAAGGCTCCATGTAAATGCATCCAAATTAGTTCTACCACATTTCCTATGCAAATTGTTTAACTTTGATACTGTTTGGTTTTGCACTGGTTACAGTACCAAAATAATTTCCCCCATTGTTCCCTTGCCCAGGAGTTTACCAAATACTGATTTTACTTGTCTGTTTTTGTTTTCGGCTCATCAACAATAATTTCCTACTATTATTCTTGTCCTCTGGGAAATCATGAGTTGTAAAGAAAGGAAGCTAAAGTCCTTGTTGCAAGAACTATGGTTTTGAAAAGGCTAAAGTATCTTTCCTTCTATGTTCCTGCTGGGGCATCATGCTGCCGAACAGGACTAATCTACCTTAGTATTTTGTGATACCAAATATAAGAGAAAAAAAGGATGTTTCACAATGTGATAGTCTGCTGAAAAGTACTAATTTTGCATTATAAAGAATGGGTACTGGAAAGGAGCTAATAATGAAAGTGTCATTTTATTTACATTCTAGGGTTTTTTTGGCGTATGTATTAGGAAGAATGTTATTTCAACTCCTATTGAAATGCAACCATTCAGGTGCAGGCAGAATACAACAATACCACATATTATAAGACTGAAAGCAGTAGTGCCATTATCAGGAAGGATGAAATCCTTTTTGTGAAAAAGCATTATTTGAAATTCAAAGATTACTGTCTTTGAAACTGACCAGGAGTTCAGTTGCTCCTTCTGAAAATGGATAGTATTTATTTATAATTCAGATTAGAAAATTCATTTTGCATTCACATGTTCCATAATTATTATATGTTGAAAGTAGTGTCACTTCCTCTAAATATAGAGGAAGCATTCATTGCTGAGTCTATAAATAGGGTATTATTGCTGGATGGGAATGTATGAGCTCCTGGACAACTCACAGTCTTCACTCTGGGAATGAAAGGCCTGTGTACCTTATGGCAGTCTGTGTGCCTTAGGATCTGAGCAGGCTTTGTGTCTCACTATACTCAAAATTCAGTTATGAGCAAATAATATCATATATATGGAGATAAGAATTTATTGCTAGCCCAGTTAGAGTTTTAAAGGCTAATAACTCAAACTAACACAGAGCATCTTCATCAATAATATTAACATTTTTATACTAAACCTTCCTAATATTTCTCCCTTGTTCAGTAGTGTTGTCCTCACCTTTTCAGTATCCTTCTGAGTCCAAAACTCAGTACCTTTCAGTACTTCTCAAGTAGAATGGAAAAGGGAACTATAAAAAGTCATCACACTCCTGAGGTCTTTGTCAGATGGAGTGTGATGTTCATGACACAGATTTCTTCAGTCTTGCATCTATTTGGATTTACTTTTATATGTTTTCTTCACACAGACTTTTTATGTGCTGCTTATTTTAATAGTTTTCGGATTATTCAGCTTTTCTGTTTGCTTTTTTCCTTTACAACTAGTGTTGCACTATTCATGAGGCTGCACATTTGTATAGTAACAACTTGTTGGATTCTTGTTGATTGTCATTCGCAGTCTGGTACCTCAGATAAACCTTTCGATTTTTGCTTTAGAGTTCTAGATTATTTAACCTACTTGTTGTTATAAAGTAAAAATAAGATCAAGAAACTTATGATAATAGTTATCTCACTTCTAGACATTTGATATCATGACTAAGCCATGCCAGGACAATTTATGGTAAGTTCTCAGACCCTTGCACTGTAAGGGCAATATGAAGCCTTTTGTTAAAAACAGCAAAAATGTATTTGCTGGACTACTCTGCATGTGGTGTGACCATACTCCTAGCTTGACCCAGTTAAATGGTGCTAAATTAATCTGTGTCACCATTTATGTTTTTTATGGCTTCAGTGTGATTCCCCAATTATGTTTTGTCTAATATCATTTCTGTTCCTCAATTTCCTCAGTTTAAAATGCAAATAATGGTATTTCCTGGTCTGTCATTTGTAAAGTAATTTAATAGCTCTTGAGGATGTGTGTCTCATCAACTACCAGTATTACCAAATTGTTAGTATGGGGAAGGTCCTAAAATAAGTTTGTTACTTCTGTTTTTGACAAGTTAATTATTTGGTACAGTATTTAGAGACATTAATATAACCCTTCCGTTTCCAGCAGTTCTCATATTTAAGGTACCAAACAACTAATGCAGCTCTGGGAAGCACAGCATTGGAGCTAACTGATTTTATTTGGGAATTCTAAAACAGGTAATAATAACAGAACAAGTCTGTTGAATCACTTTGTCATACAGTATTAATTTATCTTCGGTAATGGAACTGCAAATTGTGGTACGTGCTCTAATTTTTTGGCAGCTATAAAATGCATTTTATCTAAATATTCAGCAAAGAAAATATGAGAAACCTTAAATCCTCATCTACTGTAGAATTAGTTATTACTTCTCATTTTGCCTTTGGCCATGAAAATCAGCCAAGAATCCAATGGGCAGTGTTATATTGCTGCAGCATATATTTCTGATGAAATGGTTTTTATACATTTCAATGGTGCCATGTGAACAGTTATGGCAGGTATGCTACTCCCAAACAAAGGGTTGATGAGCTGTGATGAGATCAAGGAGTTCTACCTCAACATACCAGCATGAAAATCAGACTTAAAGGAAGGAAAAGGAAAACAGAAATCATGGGCAAGTGTAAAATGGGATGGCATAGGCTCGTGGAGAGTCTACTGTGCCTAGGACTGTGTACAACTGTCTCTGTGGTGACTGTTTTCTTGTGAGCTCCTGCAGACTGGAGAGAGGTCCTGTGACCTGATCCCTGTCTTGGGTGGAAAGTTTCACCTGAGAATATCATAGAATTATAGAATAATTTGGGTCTGAAGGGGCCTTAAATATAATCTGGTTCTAACCCTTCTGCCATGGGCAGGGACAACTTCCACTAGACCAGTTTGTTCAAAGTCCCATCCACCCTGGCCTGGCACACTTCCAGGGATGGCATGTCCACAACTTCTCTGCTCAACTTGCTACGATGCCTCACCACCCTCACCTTCTTCCTAATATTTAATCTAACCTGCCCTCCTTTTGTTTTAAGCTATTCCTTCTTGTCCTATTACTGCATGTCCTTGTCATATCTAAGGGTCAGGAATTTCTAAGAGAAGAGTGTTTCACTTTGTGTTTATATCTGCATCTGTTTTGCCATCTGATCACTGACAAACCCAGAAAGGAAGGACTTCCATGCCAATAGCTAGAAGACTGTTTCCAGTGGTGAGGGTAGAGGACCTTCCAGAAGCTACAGGCTCAATTCTGGGTGAAGATACAGCCTTTTTATATTTTAAATCTTCGGGAGAGGAAACACATGAGAGCCATGACACAATTGACAGTATGCAATTGGACTGGGAGCAAAAAATGACTGATTTTATTTATTAAAGCAATCACACAAAATACTTTCATATTCTCTGTAGAAACAAATGGGTTTTTGTTGGGGACCTCTAAAGGTTCCAAATTAGAGTCTGACTTAGTGTTACAATATATATTGTTGTACATACTTATATTATTTGGTATACACATGTTTATGAGCTATATGAGTTTTTCATTGTATCTCTAGAACTATACAGCTTCTAAATAATTGCATGGAATAATCCACTTCAATGTGGCTCATACACAAGTTCAGTAACCTTTCTGAGAGTGAGCATCAACAGTTTTGTTAAAAGAAACAACCTGAAAAGGGCATATGAAGACATTTAAAAACATGCTTGAAATCAGACATGAAGAAAATACCACCTCTGTGGCAAGAAATGCTGGCTGAAACACTGTGTGCTTTCTTTGCATCACCTCCTAGCCCCCTCGATTATGAAGGCAGTGTTACTTATTCATTAAAAGAGAAGGGTTTAGCTTCTAGCTTCACAATGGTAGTTTGTTAAAAAGAAAGGCTCAACTAGTGTTCTTATACTAGTGTTTAATGAGCTGATATGTCTATAATCAGAGGAGAGAAAGGTACCAAATGTACCTGTAATGTCACATGAGTGAGTTATTTGCCATTTTTAACTACAGCGTTGGTACATCTGAGTAGAATCAAGGAGATGACATGCACTTAGCAGGAGGGCATTTATATGAAAAGCGATCTTGAAATATAATTGATAATAAAAAAAAAACTATAAATGCCTTATAATATGTTAACAGGATATTAACACCGAGTTGCTGAATGATGTAAGTAGAAGGTAATAATTAAGAAGTCAGAGGTTAGAATGTTATTAGCAGCCATATGCATGGATATGGAAACCCCCCCAAAATTTCTGATTGCTTGCCACAAACCTACAGATGCTGACTCAGGGTGAGAGGTAAATATTGTGTCATGTCATGGGCAATTTTTAAGGATATTTTCTATTTTATTCTCTGCTTGCTGAAGCAATAGAGCTGGAAATTTTAGCACATGCTGCAGTTTTTGCTAGCAGCAAAATACATTTCTGAAATATTCACTAAAGAGAATATGATGAGAAACCCTGAATTCTAATTTACTGAGAAGTTTCTCATGACTTCTCATTTTGCCTTTGGCCATGAAAATCATCTAAGAATAAGATGGCTACTTTGCCGTTTCCTATTCTATACATTTCTGCTATAATTCTTTTACAAATGAATGGTATCCCGTGCCGGGTCATGCAAAGCTCCTATCAATTGGCACAGAGTTAATAAGGAGCATTAACTTAGTTTACAGGGAGTTAACTCTCATGTGGCTGCGATACCTTAGTGAGCTCTGTGGTATCTGTGAGTGCCAGAATGATGTCTAGCAAAAGTCAGTGTTACAACCATCTTTATCCATGATAGCCTGAAGACTAAAGCAGATGGCCACAGGTGGTACATTCACTCCTTAACAGCTACCAGTTACGTCCTGGACTGCACTGAAACCAGGATCACTGACAAACCTTGATTAAAACCAGAGTGCAGAGGAAGGGTTACTGCTGCTTTTTGAACTCAACATACAAATTTCAATTGAGGAAAGAACACACTTCTGTTTTCTGGGTTTCTCTTGACCTTTCCAACTGCTTTCTGGACAACATTTAGGACAGAACTAAATGAAGCTTCACAAATGGCAGGCTGAATTTGCCCTTTTGCCACTAGGGGAATCCTTCTGGTTTAACAGGTCAAAAAATAATGCCCTAGACTGGAAACAATTGACACTATTGCAGTCAAGAACAAGAAACTTGTTTGCCAATGTTGCTGTCTAGTGAAGATGGTTAATAAAAACAAGCACAGCAGCATTACCGGTTTCCTCAAGCTACAGTTTAGAGTTCTTCTGGGACGCTCTTGGCTCTTGTCAGGCTGGGTCAGAAAGCTTAATTGTGGGGTACATATTGCAAAAATAATCCACTTGACTTTCACTAAGCCACTAAAGCAGTCAGCCATAAATTAATGCTTTTTGAAAAGCTGTCATATTTATAGTAACAAGCAATATATTTAAGTAGCAGAGGAGTCATAAAGGAAGCTCAGTATTAAGAGTTTTGAAGCAGAAACTAAATTAGGCTTAATTAAATTATTTCCTCTCATGATTTTTGCTTGACTCCCCATGTCTACCTCTTTTGTCCAAGGAATGCATCTCAATCTCAGAATTATATGAATTCGCCTACATAATCAAAATCTTCCAAAGATGGCTCAGGAATGATCCCAAATTGCATCATGAACAATTCCATTGAATGCATTTCCTAGTCCTGTGAATATATAAAAACTCTGAATATGTATGACCAAAAAGGTCTTTTCCATCCATGTAATCCAGTTGGTGAAAATTTGAAAGTTTAAAAGAGTTCTTTTCGAGTGCCAGGTGAATTTTCCTTTAGGAAAAAGAAAAGCAGGAATTGTGTCTGGATGCAGGCAAATTAATGCAGAAGTTACTGCTATTGTGATCTATCATATAATAGATTTAATTAACTCTACAGTTTTCTGCCATAGCCCTGTTTTTGACAGCCTTTTTCTTTTTTCTCTTTTCACCCTAAATTTCGTCACAGGTACTTTGTACTAATTTGTTGTCCCTCTGTTCTGCTCATATCATTATATGCTCTGTTGGGCTAAATAATTCTCCTTTCCCCTCATCATCATAGTATCATGCTCTGCAACAGTTCTAGTTTGAGTGTGTTTTTCTTAAGCACGACTGATTACAATTATACTGAGAATCCAGATTTCTATTTTAATTTAGTTTCCCTAATTAAAGTTTAACTGGCTCAATAGATCTAATCTTCTACAAGGTAATAATTTGGAGTCCTCTAAAATTTAGATATTGCAACCTGACAAACAGATCTTAAAGATATTTTCTTCAGGAAGCGCCAAGAGTTTGATCTGTGATATCTCAAAATTGTGCCAGCTTAAGTGTTCAATGGGCCTTGGTTCCTGATACTCTAAGTTGCTGTGTCTGTTTAAATATTTATATAACTGACATATCTACCTCATTAATAAAGTTTTTTTTATTTTAAAATATAGTGTCTTCTGGATAAAAAAGGGAAAAGGGAAATGTTTCTTTTTTTATAACATCATAGAGCTTGAAACTTAGAAATGGCAGATTAAAAAAAAAAGAGGAACCCCATGTTTGGGAATGGTGTTAACTTATGGCTTAATGGCTTGAATCAAAACTATGCTTTCTATTACATCACACTCACACTTTAATATAAAAACATTTGAATTTTTCTGGCATAAACTAGGATGGTGCCTCTTGGTACTATTTGCTGTAATTTTATTGCACCATGGTGACATAGCTGGGTCGTAAGCTGAAGGTTTAACTCTTGTTATGAAGAAATTGATATTCAAAACCTTGGCTGATAAAACTGATAAAATGAGGAAAAAAGGGAGCTGGACAATGTTCATAAGCTGCTTTTATGAACATTGAACCTGTACATGAGAGCACTTAACAGTAGAGTCAGATACCTCTTTCTTTCCATAATATGTAGAGATATAAATGATATAGATACACAGATATATATATATATATAATGAACCAAAAGGTTTATATGTTATTATTTAATTATTATTTGATGTTGTATGTCATGCTAATTTACTTTTCTGTGTTTTCTCATTTGGAATTCATACTCCCACCTACTAAACCTCATGCTGGATCTGGTTTTATAGCATAAAGTAAAACATTCATCTTTTATTCCTACATTTCATACACTTTCCTCATGTCCTCTGTGAATTCTGCCTTTGTACCTAGAATAGAATAGAATAGAATACAATACAATACAATACAATACAATACAATGCAATACAATACAATACAACAAAACAGAGGAAATTTGCTCTTAGCCCTGACTAATTGGGAAAGAGTTATGACAAAATCTAGATGGGCACTTTTTAGTGAAATAGGTCCCATAGGATAAGAAGCAGCCTAGACTGCTTTATTTGTTTAGGGGGAAAAGGTAAAGAGGGAAGACATATGTCTCTTCTTCATATGCAATTTATTCTAATACTATTTTCCCTTCTGAGCAGGTGAATTTGCAGGACATAAAACTCCAGTGGTAATGACAATCTGAGTCATTTAAACCAAGCAAATAAATTACTATCCTCCATTATTTGAAACTGAATATCTGTAAAGAAGGCTTTTCTGACAAATGGGTGCAAGAAACCATTTGAAAAATTCTCGGAAGATAAGTTGTACACTGAGAAACTTGTTGACCATTATACTATCTCCAGAAGTGAGAAAACCATCTCAGGAGATATATTTTCTTTGTAATTAAATGTCAAGATCTGTGTTTAGTGATTTTTGATCCTTTTAAAACAATTTTCTCTTAAAGTTCCTCCATAGCTGTAGAAGTAGCACAGTGAATGCTTTAAAGAATTGACAAATCAATAAAAAAATTAAAAGGTACCTTTGCTACATTATTTCAAAATCACCAAGATTGATATTGTAAGAAAGAATGAGAAGAAGCAGTAGGATGTGTTTTGAAATAGCAAGAAGTCCTCTGCTAAAAGGAGATTAGCAGAAGTTGTTATTAACGGTGAGATAGTGAAGAGTAATCTTCATTGTTTTAGACAAACTAACTGGACTAAATAGAATTGAAGTAGGAAAGGAAGGAAAAGTAGTGGGGGAAAAAGTAATTTTTCTTTCCTTCTTTTACATAGCCTTAGAATTTTCAGACTTGAAGCTGATGGTCTTCCCCCTTGTGCTCCACCTTGTGTTTGGGCTTTGCAGGGTTGTATGTCCACCCTTGCATGAGGGTTTTGCTGGAATATTATTAATTCATAAAATATCGGCAATTTAGAGAGATGGGAAGATTGATTCGGGATCAGAATTCCGTTTTACTGAGGTTTCCAAAATCCTTATATACTATTCCATAGGGTTAGTAATCTCTTGTTACAATCATCATGTTTAAACCTTACAAAGACAAACTCATGCATTTTATAAACATTTCTTGCTTGCAGAGGGTGATCCAATCTTCTTCTTCCTGGTGCCTGGATTTTAATCCACTCAGACTGTAATCTTTCAAAGTTCTGTTTGCATCTGCCAAGGCATCCTGGTTATCAGACTGGACATGCTCATTAAGTCCACAATATTCTCTGTCCTGAGCATCCCAACAGTAAAACATAAATTCATTGGATATGAATGTATCTCTTGAAGTGTGTGGTCTTTGTTGAGCTAAATTGTGTGCTCAATAAGTGCTTGATGGTGTACAAAGGTGCTGGGAGACGATAAACGCAGCTCTTGAACTGATATTGACAAAGTCAATCGGTCAGTCCTTGACAGCGTCTTCTCTGAAAAATATACCTCCACTGGCCTCAGAACAGTAGTGCCAGTGCCTATATCTTTGGAAAGAAATGCAAACCACCATCCTGTAGTGTTCCTCCCTGTGCTAAATGACTGAGTTCTTCGTATTTCATCATTCAGCAATGCTCATTGCATCATACAGCAATGTATTGCCACTTCCCAGAGCAGAGGCCTGATTTCAGTGAGAAAGAAGGTAAGAAAATTTCTTCTTTCTCCTTCAGAGTTCTAAGAAAGAGCCTGAGACCTTGAAGAACTGAGACTGATGTTTTTGAAAACTGGTAATCACTGCATAACAACTGGCGAAAGAAGCCATCCTATTAAGTTTCTTGATAAATTGTCCACGTATTAACCGCTTTCTTTCATGTTTCATTGTTGCCACTAGCTTTTGTACCCAAATCACAGTCAGGTAAAGTAATTTCTGCTGGTTTCTTCTCTTGAATTAATTTTCCAGAAAAAGCCTTTCCCCCCAACATTTTATTTCCTTTTCCTGGTTTTAGAGGACTGTAGTTATAAAGACCATTACTCTGTGGCTCCGTAGACTGGTTGGAGGAACAAGGCAAAGCTGTCCAAATGGACTAGAAGGTCCACATTCCCTCTTTGAAAGAAATTGTGTTTCACTCTGTTTTTCTCCCTCAATTTTTTAAAACTGAAGAAGAAAAATGGAGAAAGGAAACTTAGATTTTGCAGGTGTGGCATGCTGTTGCTTCCTTCAAGTGGAAGAAAGGGGAAACCTTGCACTGTTCAGAAATGCCAGAGGAATTATACCTATAACTTGCTTTCCTTGTTTTTTTTCACTGAAGATGTAACCACGTGATATACGATATGGAGATAAGGACCAACATAGCTTCAGACAAATTAATTGGCCTAATTGAAGCTTGTCCTGGAGTATGGCTCAAAGTTCCTACCCTGAGCTGGTCAAAACTGAAACCAAGCCTACCCAAGGAGATAATGAGTGGGGTGATGTGAGACTTAAATTAACTATTCTATCCTCTGGTGGAAACAATCTGCTGTAACAATTTAAAAAAGTGCAACTGATTTAGAAACTGCCTTTTTATGTTCCCCCTCTCTTGTGAAACTCCAAGTACTGTGTTTCTTTTGAGAAGCTGCATAAACCTGAACTCCCTCTGCTGCCTGTCTACAGTAGTCTGTTGATTTTCTAGTGACTGACATATTAATAAGCTATTTAAAGTTGTTCTCCAAAGGACAGTAATGAAATGGTCGTTTGGTGTATACCCATCATTTGTTTGAGTATATTCCTCTGTGAATGTCATTTTATATCACTTAAATAGTTACAAACTCAAGTAGTAAGTTTTTGCTACTTCAAGCCACATCAGACACTTTTATGTTTTTTGCTGCCTTTATGTGGAAAAAACATTCTTGCTTGAATGAAGCTTAAACTTTGTCAGTTTGTGTAAGTGAACAGACCATATTACATATTGCTATGCTCAAAAATGTAATGGGAGGATATCATGCTGTCATTCTCCCGCACTGCTCTTAAAGTGTAAATAGAATAGCTTGACTAAATTACAAGAAAGAATATATTCTGTAACTATTTGTTCTAACAGAAAAAAATAAATTTCTACCTGAAATGGAAAACATCAATTATTAACAGCAAGCAATTTTCTCCTTTAATATATTACTAGCCGGTTCTTCATTCTTTCTCTTCTCTTTGTGTTTACTAAATGAAAACAAATATTGCAACTTTATAGGTGCACCTGTGCAAGTATTGATCTCAGGAAAGTAAAGACGCTCTACTATAAGGAAACAAAATTAAACTTTTACAGCCAATCTTAATACCAGTTTTTCCAGACTGCCAGTTTTTCAGTTACATTCATTAGTGGCCTGTTAGTTTTATGTTACCTAACACTGAATTAAGTTATGGGATAAATCTTCCTAAGGGCTATCACAGGTCAGACGAAGAGCGTGACTGGGAAAAGCCAACATGAATTCATAAAGGGCAAATCATGCTTGACAAACATGATCATCTGTGGGAAATAAAAAAGGTATAAATTTATTGTGGGAAATAAAGAAGGTAGAAAACTTTTAGAAAGCTGTGTGAAAGCAAATCTTAGGCGGAAAGAATGCAAGAATGCTGAAAATGCAAGGACAAGAAATAATAAGACAGTGTTAGTGAGCTGTGCAGAGATAGGCATTAGAAAATATGGTAGGCAAGATAATAGAAAAATATAAGTTTAATAATGAAATTTTATCCATTGTTTTTAAGCTATTACAAGTAAGCATTATTCAAGATGAGATGTACCTGCAACTTTACTAATTGGCTTAAGCGTATGCTTGTCAGCTTTAACATTATTCCATTCGCTAGAAAGTTTTTAAAAAGGTCTTGTAACCTAGAGGATTTTAGCTGCTGTTGTTATGGCATGAGGTCTCAACATCTTTTATGTCTCATTGTTTAATGACACTGATGCTGAAATAAAAGCTCAAGGCGTGCCGTCCAGCAGCCCCATCCCACTGTCTCCATATACAGCAATCCCACAATCATCTTTTTGTTCAGCTTGAGGAAAGAAGGCTTAAGGGAGACCTTATCACCATATCCCAGTACTTAAAGGATGTCTATGAAGAAGATGGAGACTCATGTGGAGTCACATGGAAAAGAGAAAGAGTAATGGGCACTATTAATATTACCTAGAACATGATTTTACCAAGAAAAATTAATCCAGAAAATGTTTGAGGTCCCTTCCAACCTGGGATTCTATGAGTGATAATCTTCATATAATGTTTCATGAAAATACGACAACTTTAATTAGAAAGTACTTTGTTATTACGCATGTAAATTTGTTGTCCCTTTTAGTCATTTTGCCTTTAGAATAATTTATTATTTTCACTTTATTTTTTATGCTAAAGGAGCTCTATAAAAGCATTATGTGCAAATTGGCCAAATGATTTATGTTTGCAAATTCTGATTTTTAAAAATAGATAGTGTTTTATATGGCTTCCAAAAAATGTGAATATGTTTATATTGATGACAGATAAGGAAACTGATGAAGTGCTATTTGAGATTGCATTTCCTTGGTCAGCCTTCTCTACTGGTGATAACTTTGTCCTGCTTCTGCTTAAGAAAGAGCAGAGGTATTTCCCTCTCTTCCCATCCACAAAACATCCCCCTCTGGGATGATTCCTTCCCCCTTTCTTTCTTTTTTTAGTATCTAGATCTCTGATCTCCATTGTAGGAAACACCACTTGTCAGACTGCACAGACACCAACCTATGCTCATCATTTCTCAGGAAAAAAACGCTGCTGATGGGTAATGCATCTTTTAGCAGAGTTTTTCTTTGATTGGTAGCCCTGCTAGGAAAGTTTCCCAAATGCAATACATCACCGAATCTTCTGTACTCTTCTACAAGATACAGATGCTGAGTGAAACATTGTCGTGCCTTAGTACCAAACATGGAATATCAGCGTGTGGTAGGAGAACGTAAGTGTGAACAGCTGCACTTATCACAGGAAGTGTAAGCCTGTAACACTCTCCAGAAACCAGTGCAGAAAGTATTTGTGGTGTTTGCAAATCAACACATTGACCTTTGTGCTTATACGGTTTCCCACACTTTCCACTCTCTGAACCATCGTTTTTGCATGAAATAGAAGATCTTTTAGGGAGGACTTCACTTGATCTTTGTTTGTAAAAATCTTTGACCTAATATTATCATTTTCTAATGATAACATGAATATTAATAACATGAATATTAATGTAGAAATAACATGAATGTTTCTGACTACCTGCAATTATCTCATAATGCCTTTGTTTCCTAATTCTGTCATGCATGACCAAAACCACCATTCATTACTGACCTCTTTCTTAGTCTAATTGTTTGCCGTCATGCTGATTAAGTAGTTATCTTGAAATTCTACCACTGAAAATGTGGAAAAGGAATTAAATTTTAATACTGCAGCAGTCTCTCCCTTGCCATACTCCCAAAATTTTAGCTATATGAAAAGCCTATGTGACTGAAAGCCTCAGTATCTCATTTACCAACATACGGCTCTTCTCAAGGACTGCCAAGACTGCTCTCACAAGCATCAAATTAGAACAAACAAAAATTGGTAGAAATGACGTCACTGGAAATGCAATCATGTTGCCTAATTTAGACAGTCATATATAGGCTTCTCAAGGAATGCCTTTTAAAACTTAAAAATACTACATAAATGGTTTCATTTTCTTTTCCTTTATGAGAGAGTGGATACTCCCTTGAGGGTATCTGGTCAAGGCATCCTGCAAAGACTAGGTGCCAATTACTGGGGCAGTCACTGTGAGCAGATTTGGTGCCAGCTGGAGCCAGACTGGGGGTGTGGGTGCCCCACAGTCTGTGGTGTCAACTCCTGGAGAGAATGGGATCTCAGTGTTAGCTGCCTCAGTGGGTGGGGCATCTCTGCCTCTCTCCATTGTGTGTGTGTTCCGAAAAATCCCAGCTACTGTGGGTCACCGATGTAAATGAGGTCAATGAGGGGCTCAGTGCTGGCAGCTGGAGTTGGGCAGCCCATTAACTTCATGCCAGCTTTAGGGGAGCAAGTGTCTGCATCATCCCCAGACTGGGATGGGTGTAGTGTGACTGTGTTATTCACCAGCAAACCTCAGGCTAGAGCAGCCAGCAATCATGGGGGCCTGGGTCTAGGCAGGGGATCAGGCTCCTGGGGGCATTTCTGCAGGCATTTAGGAGAACCTGTGTGTGTGTGTGTAGAGTGCCGTATGCCTGCTTTCATGTGTGTGGGTGTAACTGGGGTATGTGCTCACCTTCACTACCTGTTGAACCTGAAAACCTGGGTGATAACCCTGGGTCCACAGGCATACCAGGCTGGGGTCCAGTGGTCAAGTAGGAAGAGTCCTGGTCCACAGCTGCTGGAGATAGTAGTTGCTCCTACCATTCCTTAATAAGAACCACAAAGAAAGCTTCTAGATAAGGGGAAAATATACGACAATTCCGGTTTGGAAAAGCTATATTGTGGAGGATTATAAATCATGCATGGTTTAGAGAAGGTGAATGGGAGCTGATAACTTCATCATATAAGAAGAAGAAGCTTGGCAAAGACAGGTGTCTGTCTTCGCTTCTTTCATACAATTCATGATGAAATGATTTCATTTGCTGTCACAAGAATCTGTGGAGGCCAGGAGTAAAAATGGATTCAAAGACAAGTTAGACAAGCTCATGGAAGGCAGTTCACCGGTAGCTATTAAATCTGATGGACAGATGCAATGTCCAGCTCATGAAATCCCTAAACATACAATATTGGAAGCTGTGAGGCTATGCTTGGATACTCTTCCTACTCTTCCTTATACAGTCTTTCCCAAAGCATCTATAAACAAACTACTGTTGGAAGCAGGACTGACCTAGTTTGGTAGTTTTTATGCCCTTATTTTACTAAGGCCTGAGCATTAATCTTGACTTGCCCTGAGTACTGCTATAAAATCTTCAAATAAAGTCCTCCAGCACTGAAAATAGACGTGTCCTCCAGTCTTTTGCTAGGGGATAATGTTTACCTGGCTTGTGACATGCTCTGTTTAAACATCTTCCTTCACACGAGCTGTGTGTAATGTTGAATAAATTGCTTTAAAGGCAGTGATTTAGGAGAAGAGAGGAAGGCTGCCTTTTGGCTTTGTCAGGTGGAGTCCTTTCAAGGCAGAAGACAAGAGCCTTTATCTGGATAGATGGTATGGAGCAGAGCAGAGGGAGCTAGCAGAGAGAAAGTCATACTCTGCAGGATGCTCCAGTGACAACCAGAGTGGAAGGTTACTGAAAAGCAAGGTAGACTGAAGCATAGCCAAAGCTGTGATGAAAAGAAGGTTTTTCTCCCATAGACGAGAGGAAGTTCCTAGAATCATAGAATGTTTTGGATTGGACGGGACCTCTAAGGGTCACCTAGTCCAAACCTCTGCAATGAACAGGGACATCTTCAGCTAAAACAGGTTGCTCAGAGCCCTCTCCAGCCTGGCCCTGAATGTTATTGGGGATGGGGCAAGGTACTGTAGAAAGCTTTTGCAAGTTGTCACACTGAGAACAAAACTGATCTAGGAAGTACACAAGACTAAAGGGATTTAGTGGTGGTGGTGGTTTTTTTTTTGTTGTTGTTTGGTTTTTTTTTTTCTCCTTACTTAACAGACCGGTTTATGTACTTTAAATGAGAATTTTTTTCTAATTTGAGTTCAAGTAAAAGGCATCTTTTAAGATGGAGATTTGTGAGACCTATGTGTGTTTACTATAGAAATAGGAAATTCATCTCAAAGCTTTGGCTCCATCGGAGTCCTGTCACATGGTCCAATGTCATTTGGATATTATAAAAAAGATCTGCTGAAGGAAGAAAACCTAGACCATAGTGAATATGAGATTTATTAAAACTGTTGTTGTCTGATCTAATTTTCCTTTCCACTGGCTTGAGCTTCATTCACAGCACTATCTTTTTATAGTAAATGACTGTTCAAGATGCATTACTGTTAAACTGTGAATGACAGGCTCTTGGTGGTGGCATAATACCATTTAGCTCAGCTTGGTAGGTAAATTCTAACATAACATTTCTTCAGAGACAAAACCCAACTTGTTTTTGACTTTGTAGTCTTAATTTCTAGCAAGAATGGGACTAGAAATATATCTCTTTTGTACTCAGTAGTGACTTAAAGTAGGAAAAATATCTCTAGAAGGTGGATTTTGGAAAAGGAAGATAAAGTTAATATGCATGCGTAGCTTGAATACTGTCTGCAATTATAGCAAATCATTCTCATACTAGGGAGTCAGTTTAGATTAGGAGAGCTTTTCTTTGATTAGTCTGCATGTATGTGAAACATAGTTACAGTCAGTCAAAGGAGACTCACAGCTGGCGGGAGAGAGGTGTGAGAGAAAACAGCAACTGCAAAGAGAACAAGCCTGCATCAGTGGAGGAATGATACTTTGGAAAAGACAGATTTCTGAACATAAAGTCCCACATGCATTTTTAAAACAATAGAAGCAAAAACTCCATCAATTTTCAGAACTGACCACAGAAAATATAGAAGAGGAGAGGAAAAAAACCAAGTTACTGTGGCAGGGACAATACTGCTGCTGGGGGAAAGTCTGATAGCAGTATACGTGTATTGGAATGAGACTGGAGACAAAGGGAGGTTGCTCTGATTTTGATTTATTTTGATCTGAAACATGGAAATAGAATAATGAATGAGTGCATAAGAGAACTAAGCATTCTGGCATATCTAACTGCTCTGAAATCTCCTACTCTGTAATTCCCTAGCTAGAAAGAGGCTCAATTGTGGAAAACTACATAAAGGTGTAGAGCTAAACCTGGGGAACTGACTCCAAGCAGGTTTTCGAACTGGTCAGTGAAAGGATTAGGGCAATGATAGCCAGGAGTGGAGATCCCTGGGTCTCTTGAAAGAAACCTTGGATTCAGAGTGGGGAAAGATTGTAATAATGTTATTACTCCAGTTTTTCATGAAAGGAACAAAGAGGAATACTATTGCCAGTATTATGGGATATAAACTCTCTTCAATTGTATTCTCCCAATATTGCAGCAACTTCATAAAGAATTGAGGGAATTGATGTAATAACTGAGACAATGGCTTTTTTTCACTGGAATTCTGTAGCTGCAGGGTGACTTGACAGATCCAAAGACTCATGAAATACGCGTAAAGCAAGAGAATGCTTCTGGCCTTTATGCTGTGTTCATATGGCTCTCAATCTGCATTTTAAAAGCCCTGCTGAAAAGCTGAACCATGTGGATTTGCTGACCGTCCATTAACTTGGGAATATTTGCACTGAGCTCTGCTGCATGGTGCAGACACATCCTGTAGCTTCCCAGGTGGTGAAGAAATCTATATAGAGGAAGTAATTTAAATCTGTCAGAAAATAAACTACTAATTAAAGGATAGAGGCAGGAAAATTAATAGAAACACAAGTGGGCTATTTTTATTTAGTGGTGAGGATGACTTTTTCTGGAGTATTATGGCGTGTGTTATCATGGAAAATTTTTGGATCAAAGTTCAACATCTTTCTAAAGGTAAAGGCACTGTCTGTAAAGGTACAGGCACCAGCTTGCCTGGGGTTTCTGATTTGATGCAGGAAAGGATGGGTGGAATTCAGTGACATATATTATGCAGGTCAGATTATGTTAGCCCATTAATGCCTGTTGGCTTTAATACCCTTGAATCTATAGAACTTTGTGCACTAGAGTAGCTAACAATGCTGACATTTTAAATTGTCATCTTCAGATTTCAGAGCTGGAAAAAATGGGGCAGTTCATCCGTGTGTTTGCTATTTTCTTAGCAAGCATGAAGGTCAGAAACTTTTCTTCTCAAATATAAAATCTTTCATTGTATAGCAAAAGGTCCTTGTTCTGGAAGGGTGGAGGAATTCTTACCCTGGTATTGTTAAGTCTGACATGATGTAAAAATTCATCCTTTTTTGGGTGGGAAAAGACTTTTATGAGAGTATTGCTTGTCAGTTGTACAAAAGTCAATTAAGCCTGTAGTGACTCTGGTCTATTAAGGTTTTATAGCAAGCTAACTGCATCTTGGAATGCTATAAGCTGTTGAACATGACTCTGAACTGCTAAAGGACCTGTGTAACTATAGGGCTCCTGCCCAAAAAGCACGTGGCCCTGGGCAGTGGTAACTCCCTTACCTTTGATGAAACATTGGAAGGAAATAAAGACACCAATTACAGATCAAATCATCGCAGGCAACCTCATTGTGAACATGTCTAATGAGGGCTTGGTATTTAGAAACAGACAGAAGCACTCCGACATGTCAGTCCTTTGTGTATCGACAGCAACAGAAGCCAGAGTGTCTTAGGCAGGCCAGCAGGGTGGGCTAGGTAAGTTTGTGCTTCTCAAATGTGGCACTTAAACAATACAAAGCAGAGGAAGCACGGAATTAAATTTATAAAAGGAATTTGAACTTCAATTGATTCTCCATCGGAAAACTCCCTTATACACTTCAGTTTAAATCAACTAAACTAAATATCTTTTCAAAATTATGAGGACTTTAATAGATCCTAAAAATACTATATAATATGCCTTCTCAAAGTGTGCTCTCCTGTGCTTCTTCATACAGGTATGAAAATCATTGTGCTTATTTTGGAGCCCTTGTCTTCATTTGAAAGTGGTTGACCATGATTGAAAGTGATTGAATTAGAGTGGCTTAATGAGTCAGCTGAGCCTGTGCAGCTGATGGTGAGCCTGTTGTTACAGGCACCTGCTGGGCTCATAAAAGTAAAGCCTGCTAAGTTTAAACATCTTTTTGATGGACATGATTAGGTCCATCAAAGGAAGGAGAAGAAAGGAAGGGTTGAAATGTGCTTAACTTTTTAGAAATTTGTTGGACTTTGGCATTTTACTGCATGTATTTTCTTTGAATATTTCCTTATTTAGAGTATGAATGTTTAGTAGTTCTAGTAGTATAACGAACTCCTGCTAACTTTGTTTGCATCCTAAACTGCAATGAAAACTTTAAGGGGCTCAACCTTGCAGTATATTTGGTGTAAATGTCTCAACTTTCTCTTGGAGGTTCTCAGAAAAATGTGTTTTTGCTAGTTTCTAAACATAAAACATCTTAGTTTACATTGAACTACAAATGCAATGATTGTACAATATTTTTAATTCTCTTAGAACACATAATAAAATGCATATTTTATAATTTTAATGTGCCCAAATAGTATCTTCTTATCTGGAACTCTTGCTTATTGCAGTTGACATGCAATAGTTTTATTATTCAAAGTACCATTTCTGACATAGAATGAGAAATGGAAACAATGTAACAAAAGCATATTCTGTAAGCAAGATATAACATAGCAAGATATTATGAAAAATTGAAAGAATAGGGAATTTCTGGAATTGGGCCCATATCCTAGTTTATGGATAATTAAAAAAAAAAGGATTTTTTTCTGCTCAAAGATCAATATTGGATCAGCATGATGAGTTTGGGATCTTTTTGTCATTTCAGTCTGTAGTATGGGTGTCTGCATTTTGATGTAAGATAGCGTTGCAAAAAAGTGACAAAAGAGGTGAAGTTTCATATTTAAAGAGAACCAAACCCAGGCAGCTTTTCAGGGAAATAATTTTCAAGGTATATAAAAGGAGCCAAGGACTGAGGCTACTTAAATTGCTTTTTAGAGCAAGTAAGCTGAAGACCTTTGAACTCAATGGGCATTACTAGAGACTTGCAAATCTAGTACTTTTGCTAGACATTCAGGTACTTCCACTTCTTTCTCTCAGGGTTTTCTGTGTGCCTACCTTTCCTTGGTTTTTTTTTTGAAGGATATAGAGAAATTTCTCAGTGCGGGTGGATTTAGATTTGAGGCAACAAGCAATTAACATCTCGGCAAAGGTATGATGGTCTCCAACAATTTATTTTCTGAACTTCATAAAGGGTTTCCAACAAAACACTACTTCAAAGATCCTATTTCTTCCAAAAATTCTTTTAAACGCTTGCAACCCAACCTACTTATTTTCCTTAGTTTGACCTCAATAAGTTCTCAACTCATTTAACTTATTGAGGCGTTTTCTCCTAATCAATCTATAGATATTTCATGCTCTAAGTCTTTCCTGTTAAATTGTTCTCTCCACACACTCTTATTGCCTTCATGCTTCTGGTTCCATCAGCTATTCAATGTCTATTGGGCTGTGCTTAGAACTGAATACATTAGTCTAAATTCTACTAACTTTGTAGAATGAAATATATTTTCTTTCCTATAATTTAAGGTAGTTCTGTATGTGCTGCTCAAAGTCACACTGTTCTTTCTGGGCAATATGCTATTGTGTAATTCACACTTTACTGTAGTGAAGTAATATTGGTGGTGCAGTCTATTTCCTCATGTTTTGAAAAACAACTTCATCTAGTTTCTTCATCTTCTACATATTTAGTAGAACCTAAGGAAATTCTATACTGCATTTCTGTGCCTTTGTTGTAGAAAGGTCATTTACTACACTTCCCATAATTTATTATCATCTGCTAATTTAATTATTGTGCCGTTTAACCTCTTCCTGATTGGTAATGGAGGTGAATGTATGACATTTTTTCCATTTTCAATGCCAGTGAAAAATGGTTGTTAAAAGAGTACGAATCCAACACTTACAGAACTTGCAAAAAACCCTCTAGTTAATTTTATTATATTGTTTATAATAGTCATTATTGTATTATTATTTGTTATAATATTACTGTATTTATTATTATATTAATATTATTATTATATTATTACTGTTTATTGTTATATTATTACTTTTTTTGCTTGTACTTTCTTCATTTGGTTTTCTGATGATGACCTGTTTATTTCCAGGACAGACTGGTTGAACATCAACAGATAGCCCAAAAATAGTAGCAAAACTTTTGTAAAATTGAAAATTGCTTCCATGTGTTTTTATTCCCATAACATACTAATTTCATCCAATGTATTAGACTTTTAAAAAAGCAAGAGTTTATTAAGTTCAGTTAATATCTGGAACACAGGCATTTTTTAGGTTATTGACTTAATTTTCTCAACCTGCAGTGCAGTTTGCTAGGCAATAGCTGTTGCATTCGTGTGTATATTTTTGGAACACTGGTTCTCTATTAGCTGTATCTCAGATTACTCAGCACCTGCACTTTTCTACCCGTGTCCTCCAGTACCTGCTAGTAGTATAGGGTATTAATTTGCTAATGGGTATGTGTAATGGGCATGGGTACTCCATTAGCATGGATTTGCTAATTGACCACCTTCCCATTATCTTGTATTCCTGTTCCTTATTTGTCAATATATTTATTTTGCCATTGTCAGTTTTCTCTTAATAAGTAAATCAAGGAGGATGCTTAGAAGGTAGTTCAGCTTTTCTATTGTAAAGCTTAGTTTTTGATTCCCTCATCATGACAGTTCCTTTAGAGTATTTTAGTGATGTCAGTACATGGCACTCTGAGTTCTCTTGCAGCAATAAACCACTGCTCTGGGATGTTTCCTTTACATCTTTATTCTCTCTCCTGTGAAGCTTCCCCCTTGCAGATTTCTTTCACGAGAAAACTAGTGTATTAATTATATGTACCAAAAAGGTAAGAAACAGCTAGCCTAAATTCTCCATTGGACATAGAATATGAGAAATTAGAAGACTCTGTTCCTAAGCAGCTTGCTGCACACAGTGAACCTAGAGAGGAAGGATAAATGTAAAGAGTTTGCTGTCTTTCTGAGAATCAGAGACAACAGAAGCTGATAAAAAAATGCTTCAAAGCCTTGCTTTTTCAAATTCATCTGGCCCATGCTGATATTTGGGGTGATGTCCATTTCTTGCAGATACTTACCAGTCAAGGTTTCTGAGCTGAATGCCTGTTGTTCTTCTTTTTGTTACTGTTAAGGGATGCAGGCCATTATACATATACATATATATATTATCTAGGTTTCAATGTCTAGCCTAGTCATTTTTAGTCTAAGGGCAGAAAATCAAGCAGGTTTTCACAGTGCTATTCAAAACTGGACCCTATCTACGATGTTGTCTTTAAAAAGCCCATTATGTTATATAATGGACATATAGTCTAGCAACTATAGTAAATGGTGTGGGCATTGCACTGTACCTCTAGCAAACACTGGGTCTTACAATATACCTAGACTCACAGTAAATTAATGGGATTTTAAAAAAACAATATAAGATTAGCTTTCAGTGTCCTAAGCAGATTCAGCTTATGAAAAATTGTGAGCATTAACTAGCTGTGGGAAGGCTTTCAGTTAAAGTAATCCAGAGAACAGAAAATGATAGTTGAATCTACAAATGGATTCACATCAGAAACAAAGTGATTATGTTCTTAACTCTGAAAAATCCAGTAACTTCAAAGATAAAGCCCAGAAGGACTGGTTTAATCAAATGTCACATTGATGCTGGCAATAAAGATTGTTATTGAAATGCCTTACAGAGCTTCATTTATGAGGATAAAAGTTACAGAAGATCAATGAAATCAAATGTTAAAAGGGGGCATTGTATCTGCTGCAGGTTTTTCATGGGCACCTCCACTCTTATTTTGAATTATTTCAATTTCATTATAAAATGAAATTTTATATGGACTATGGGAAGTTAAACAGTGCCACTCAGTGAGAACAGTATCTGCTGCCTGAGGCTTATGAATCATTAGGTTTTCGAAGTGAAACTTGGTCCATTAACATCTAAGACATATGTAAGGATGACAGTCCTGCAGATGTTTCTGAACCTAAGTTGAAAAACACCATTCTATAGTAGGAGGATGCTGTATAATTTTTAAGTCTTGTCCTTTAATCCACCTGTAATGTCACCGAGATTAGGGAGTAAAGTTAAGGCAGCTTTAGTTTTTAAAATGTATGTTTCTATTTAGATGATTTAACAGCAGTGTCATCTATTTTCCAAAAGCATCCTCAACATCAGCTTTTGCAAGTATAGAAGCATTTAATAGAATATGAAAAGTAGGGATTACTTGTATATTAGAGAAATGTCAATTACACTTCTCTTTGGAATAGTGGGTAAGGATTAAGAACAGATTTTTGCAAATGCTGAAGTTGGACTGAAAAAACAATCTGATAGTCAAAAGAAATTAGGTCATTTTGAGGAACCATTAAGTGCCACTGAAGCTACGTGCCTGACTGTTCTGTTAAAACTTCCCCTTCAAACAACTCACAAGCTATGCCTTTTGAAGAGATTTGGATACGCTAATAAGCATTTCAGCTTAAAAGTGTTTGTGAACAGTTTTAAAATATTCCCAATTCAATTCATTGAAATGGCTTTCCTAAGATTTAGTGGCGTGCTTGGGAGCATCCGTCACAAAGCTTTTCCATGAAGGATCACATAGTGTGGTAGCTTATTCTCTATTTCAAGTGATAAAGAAATACAATAAATAGTATGAGGTGAGGTGATTTCACATTCATTTCTGCTGTTGAGCACTTCTTCCTACAGCAATAGTTACTCTGGTATTCAGTAACAGAAAGTAATGGTCCAGCTCCCCAGTTGCTGTAAATTTCCAGATTCACTGACTGCAAATTCATTCAAAGTCCAGTGTGGTTCATAGAATCCTAAAGGTGTGACACAGTAAGAGGGTCCAAACAGTGAAACATATTCAGAACTCATTTTTAAGATTTCCCCATGGTATTGTTCATCACAGTATCTAGCCTTACTTTCACTACTTTCAATAGGTAACCAAAGTAAAACCTCAGTTTTCAAAAAGTTTTGGAATTATATGAAGATGAAAACTATAATTTACCCTTCTTTGCACACAGGTTTAGATTAAAATCTGGAACGCAATTACCTTCTCAAACTTTTTTCAGTCATTTCAAATTGTAAGAAAAGAATATACATACTGTAAGAATAGCAAAAAAACCCTCATAAAAAGATATAGAAGAAAAATAGTTTTCTTCCTGTCCCTTGCACTTCAGCAGGATTGTTTAGAGTGACTTTTAGCCACTCCATATTAATTTGTAAATGAAGTAATGATGTTAAGAATTGTGAAGTAATTTATTTTATATTTCTAAATCCTGCCAATTGATCATAGATGCTATAAAGTGAACTGGATGAATGGCAACTGAATGTGGAAATGAAAGTTATGTGTATTTTAGTAATCAAATATCAGAGAAAGTAAGGACTATCTGTCCTCTGCTGGGCTGAAACCTTGGAAAGGTGGTGCCAGTTTGATGGTTAATGATGTCCTGGTGTAGAGCACCCTAAAAATAGAGTGTAGCTGGTGAACACTGAAAGAAATGAGAGAGTGAAGAGCAAATTACTCCTATTCCAGTGTGTGGGAATCCCCTCTCCACAAAGGGGAGGGGGAACATGCATTTCTGTCCTTCATCTCTAATCCCCACAGATAGTGCACTGTGCCTGTCTGTCATGGAGTCAGATTTCTTTATACTGTGCTGGCTTGGATTTGTGATTAAAACCACCTGGTGTTTGGCTGCTGCCAAACAGTACCTGCAGAGCATAGGAGGCTTTTTATTTTTTCCACTTTGTTCCCTCCCACCTCAGTGAGTAGCTGGGGGTGGGCAAGAAATTGAGAGGAAACACAGCTGGAACAGATGGTCCCAACTACTGAATAGATACTTCTTACCATAAGAATTCATGCTCAGCAGTAAAATGGGTAAGAAGAAAAATCCTGGGATTTATCTTATAACTGTTGCTCAGAAACTGCCTGGACATTGATTTGCTTGTGTGTTGTGGTTGTGGATGCCTTTGCGTTACTTGATTTTTCCCTTCCTTTCTTCACTTATTAAACTATCTTTTTCTCAACTAATAAGTTTTTTTGCTCTTTTCTTTCCTGGTCTTGCTGGGGGCAGGAAGTGCATGAACAGCTAAATGCGTGCTTAGCTGCTGCCTGGGGTCAAGCCGCAACAGGGAGCAAGCTGCAATAATATTGAAAATGTCATTCTGACCTAGTTCCTAATAATGCTGCTAAATGGGAAATGGCTAAAGAAACATGCTAAGGTCCCTCCTGCCCCACCAAGAGGTCTCAAGCTATTCCACCTCTCATCATGTCTCTACTGTTTTTTTCAGCACAGATCTAGTTCGGAAAACTGCAATTGATTCCTTTCATTCGTCTGAGCTCTACTAAAATCAATCTGTGTAAAAATACTGATCTCGAATTTAGATATTTTCATGCAGTTCCTTTGCTGTTGGTGAGAACAGACAGCTGGGCTTGTGAATGGTGCCTATTGCTCAGCACAGGAAGATTTGGCTTTTACTTTCTGGTGTCACTAGTCTGCATTGACCAAGTGTAACAAGTTTTCACCTCAGAGATCAAACACGGTGGGAGGTGCTGGACTGAAGGGCATGTTACTTTACGAGATCTAAAAAACCATTATCTTTGAAGTATAGGCTGGTGCCTCTGCATTGTGGGTGGGTTTTTTGTTTTGTTCTTAGGGGAAGAGCAGACACGGAGGGGAGAGTGGTAACACAGAGAGAATTAAGACGTCTGATAAAGATATTTAGATAGCAGCAATGAAAAGGGGATCTCTTGTTTCAAATGGGCTAAGTCCAAAGTCATGTACGAACCAAAAGATATAACTAATTTTCTTCTTAGAGCATGCAAGTGAAGTCTTTATGAACACAGTTGTGCAGGGAAGACACAGGTGGTCTTTTGTGTGTCAATGTCAAAACAAGAAGATGTAATAAGCTCAAAAGAAAAACAAATTCTCAGCTTTCTTTTATAACAGAACTTTATAGTTCTGTTATATCTAATCAAATAATTAGAACTTTACCAAAACAATACTAGCTGGGCAACTAGTATCTACTGTTATATAACATCAAGAGTCCTCTGTGTCTTCTTAAAAATAAGCCCCTTTTATTCCAGCCAATGCTACTCTTCTCTGCTACAGTAACCCCTTGGGAAAGCTGTGTAGTGTTTAGAGAACGTGCTTATTCCATCTACAAAACTAGCAAAATAGTTTGACATTTGGTCAGGTCTTTTTGGATTGATTATCTATGCTTACACTCCTGCTTAGAACATCCTCAATTGGCCTTGAGGTAAAAAAGCTAATCATATGCTGATAGCATCAGTCTTGAGATCAGTGATGGGGTGCTCCTGTTTGTCTTCTGAAATAGAATCCTAGGTGTGTTCAGCATGCTGCAATTGCATCTCCTGTGAGAATAGCTGCAGCAGCTGCTGTGCAGGCTGCAGAGGACAACACTGGCACATCTGCCTGCATCTGCCACAGGATGCAGGAGGACATTCAGGCTACATGATCTAAACTGAGTGTTACCTGCTTGTGCTAGGGCTGGATTAATCTTGGGAGCAGCATGAGCACTGATGAATTACATAGTTGTAGCTATGTTTCAGGTTTCTTCGTGCTTCAAAATTTGTCTGGTATAGACTTTAGCTGACATGTAACTATGCTGGGAGTCCCTCAAAGCCAGTGTCATGGGCAAACACTGTTCCTCCAGGATCGCTTATTTGTCAAACACATTTGCGGCCAGAGAAGAAAGGAGTGAGAATTTGTGAGAGAAACAGCTCTGCAAACACCATGTGAAGAAGGGGGAGGAGGCGCTCCATAGACTGGAGCTGAGATTCCCCTGTAGACCATGGTGAGGCAGCTGCGTCTCCGCAGCCCCTTGAGGGCCATGGGGGGAGTAGATATCCACCTACTGGCCTCCTGGAGGTGCCCCATGCTGGAGCAGGTGATTGCCTGACAGGCATCTGTGACACTGGATCAGGCTCCTGTCAGGGACCTATGGACCCATGAAGAGAGGAGCCCATCCTGCAGCAAGTTTATTGATAGAACTTGTGATCCTGGGGGGAATCCACACTGGAGCAGCCTGTTCCTGGATAAATGGAAAAGGACCCACCCTGGGAGAACCGCAGCCTGTGGGAGTGACTTACATTAGAGAAGCTTATGGAGCACTGTCTCCTGCGGGAGAGGCCCCGTGCTGGAATAGGGGAAGGACTCTGCTCTCTGAAGAGGAAGCAGGAGTAGAAACAATGTGTGATGAACTAACTGCGGTGCCCATTCCATATCTCCCTGCAGTAGTGGGGTGTAGAAGGTAGAGAATCGGGAATAAGCCCGGGAAGGAGCGACTGATTGAGTGAAGGTGTTTTTAGGATTCGTTTTGCTTATCAGAGCATTATCCTGCGGTGATTTTATTAGTAAGAAATTCAACCAGTTTCCCTAGGTGGAGATGGTTTTGCCCGTGCTGGTAATTGGTGAATGCTCTCTCCTTGCCCTTAATTTATGAAGCTTTTGTGATATTTCCCCTCCCCTGCTCAGCTGAGGAGGGGAACGGTAGACTAGCTTTGGTGGGTCCCTGGCATCCTGTCAGGGTCAAACTACCACCTGGTAGGTGTCGTTTGTGTGTCAAGAGGTACATAGTGTTAAAGGGAGTGTAGAGGTGGAAAAGGTAAATAGATATAGATTATTCATGTAGCAAACTTTCTTAAAAATCAAATTGTAAAGTACAAGCCCAACTGTGGTGTTACCCTGTTCAAAGATTGGTCTGAAGAGTTTTTTACAGACATGTAACATGAGGGCTTTGCTTGTTTACTTTGCACTCTTTTAGGGATTTGCATTCAGACTTCCAAAGATGGATTTTTCATTACAAGTGGTGCATACCAGAAAGTAAATTTTATTTTTTAAATTTAGCACTAGCTTTTATTAGCAGAGTCACTCATATGTCCCATTAAAATGTGGATTTATTATTCTTAGGTGCTTCTGGTGAGAGGATTTATTTCAGTGTTTTCAGGAACTCGGAATACCTGAGCAGGTGCATTAGAATCTGATACAGAATCAGGTAAAGTGCTTTCAAATATGTGATTTCTGTTTCTCTCTTTCCCTCTGTCTCTTTCTGCTCTTTCCCACTCCTGTAGTTCAAATTCTAATTTTTTTTGCTTGCCTTGAACAATGTTTGGCACTCTAGTTGGTGTTTGTTGGCCTGCTCAAGGTACAGGCCTTCATTGTGTGCTGAGTTCTCATAGCAGTTCCCTCTGTGTTGCAAGAGAGATTTTATTTATTAGGTTTTTTGGTGCCTTTTTTTTTTTTAATAGACTAACAGGTATAATCTATATATGAAAAGTGCTAAAAATAGTATTTCTCTGCTTTCTCGGAATGAGGTTTGTGTAACAAAGTAAGTGGAACATTTGAAAGTGCTGACCTTTATTATGAAACATACTCCAGCTGTGACAGAGGACCAGTGTGCCCTTCAACAAGAATCTTTGTCATCACCATATAGACATATCTTTCTGTGAACTCCAAATTGTTATATGCAAGCTCACCTTGAAATGTGCAGACAGCCTTTATTCCTGAGTTAATTCTGCAAACTGTGCTGTTGCTTCTGAGATGTCACCTGACCCTTAATCTGCTTTTTCTGCTTTATGCACACTAACTAACCCTCATTATTTACATTTCCTGTAACTATTTCCATCCTAATAAACTGAGGATGTCCAATCCACATGTTCTTAACTGGACTGAGAGATAAATCAGATTCTGGTCAACCTTTGGTATGGATCCTGTGGGTCCCTAACTTCTAAAGTAGTAGGAGAGATCTGCATCTATATGAAAAGGTGTTTTCAACTAGAATTAGAATTGCTTCTCTGAAGGGGCAAGGGGTTAATCACTGGTGTGAGATCAAAATAGAGATTAAGACACTGAAAGTTATGAGTACGCAGGTAAGTGAGGTCCAAACTTCTGCTGTGGCAAACAAATACCCAGTCAAACCAACCAGTGGAGTCTAGAGAGAAAATTGGGTCACCATATGCTAAATAAGAAGTTTATAATGATCTGAAGTGTTCCACCTGTTGTAGCCATTAAAGTGGGAGTTTAGACATTAAATTTCTAGAGATTAACATGTATATCTTTTAATTTGGATTTATTTCAGCATATAAGTATGTTGCCTAAGTATAGAGTCTTAGTGTCATTAGAGATGGCCCGAGTTAACCAAGGCATCCACACATCTTTGTCATGTCATTGTTCCCATGTCCACTGCCTGCTACACTACACTGTATGTCTCTTTCCCTACACAGCTGGCCAGTGAGTAATATTTAATTTTCAGTGGGATTTCCTTTTGTTCTGTTTGTTTTGTATTCACTCTGAATAAGAGTAAATAATAAAAATTTTCAAACTCCTCCAAATCTTTGAAGTTCCCTTCTGGGAAACTGGAGGGATTATTCAGTACCAAGGCCAATGTCATGCTGTCTTCCCAGGAAAGTTTGGTGGTCTGAGGAGCCCCTGGTTCACTCTGCATATTTTGAAATTTTTTGATTTTTTGACAAAGTTGTATAGAAGATATTAGAGCTTTCTGACTTGGAACATATTTGACAAAATGTGTCAAAGCTAAAGTTTTGAGGCTCTTTCTATATTATTACTTTCTTTATGACAGGGTCAGAAAGCCACCTCTTCCACATTACTTGGCTTTGTCACACATGGATGGTAAATAGAGACTATGTTGCCTTGAAACCTTGCCTTCAGGGCAATGAAAATTACTTGTCACCAAAGCTTTTATGAAAAGAAATTTTTGGCTTGATGGACACAATATTTGTATAAAATTATTCTCCTTTGAAGTTCCCAGATACCTCTATTTCCACAGTAAGACAAATTTTCTCTATTCTAATACTCAGCTGACTGTAATTTTAAGAAGGACTCTAACTTTTGGTTATTACAGTCGAAACCAGCCATTACAGTGGAAGGAAATTTTAACAGACATATAACATCATATTTGTTTTAAACCATTTTCATATGTCTATGCAGACTTTGCAGGTGAGTGCTGCTTCTTCCTACCTGCTAGAAAAAGGAGATCTAAATAAATTTTAGCCCTTTCTTTTCCCCTCTTGTCTAAGCTTGGTATAGTCTAAGAGAAAGATGGGAGACAAGAATGGAAGAGAGTGCATGAGGATTTATGCGTCTCAAAGATTATCTTGTTAGGCCAAAATAAATTATTTTCTGTGTGCTGTTAACTTTCAAAAGCTTAGTAGACTGAGTATTTGAAGCATTAATTCACAGTAAAGTCTTACTATTGTCACAAGTAAAGCCTGTCAGATATTTGAGTCTCAGAAGCTTTCCTCATTCCAGCAAAGTGCTATGGTGGCAGTTCACCATGTCATTTGACTCAGCTCCTGGAATCGTCTGTGCCATTGGTATCAAATATGCTAAATACTACAGCAGATCCCCTTGTGAATAGGGACTGCAAACAGGAATGGTAATAAGAGAAAACCTTTGTGCCGTTTTCAGATAAAAACGAATTTCTTTTGTTATTTCTGCTTTTTCCATAATCTTTGACTGCTTCCAGAAGAGTAAATTAAAGGCAGTGGCCTGAATTTCAGAAGTGATTAGGAACTTGATGATTTACTTTCAGGAGGACTAATGTCTGCTACCCAGAACAGAATGTATTTCTGTAAGAGTACCTCCTCTCCCTTCAGTGTGTGGCACTGGCTTTCACTAACATGGAATTCCTTTTAAACTGAACTCTTCTGGGAGCAGGAGTTTTAGTTTCCCTTTTTTTTTTTTTCAGTATATTTTCTACCTCAGGATCACTATACAACAAAACCAGAAAACTGAGCACACAAAATCACTGATGGACTCAATTAACATGGTGTTCAAGAAATTCCCTGGTGTTTATAATCCTGGGTTGTCTCTTTGCCCTTGAACCATCCCATTTACCCACTTAGAAACTCAAACTGTGCCACTGATTGTTTCTTGTCTATGTTAGCCCATTACTGTAAATGTAGGAATGATTTCTATGCCATTTTTGTCCTCATTCATCCCGAACAGCTATCATGTCCCAGCATTCGAAAAGGGCCAAAATATATAGTGCCAATCAGTAATGCAAACTCTGTGCAGATGTCTAACTAGGAGTATTAGTAATTGACAGTATTTATCCCAGTTATTCCTAAGGCCTGAGAGCTGTAACTGGTTCCCTGTAGATGAAGGTCCTCACTGGCAGACTCAGCTCAGCAACACAGTT
This sequence comes from Phainopepla nitens, assembly GCA_013400175.1. Classification (NCBI taxonomy): domain Eukaryota; kingdom Metazoa; phylum Chordata; class Aves; order Passeriformes; family Bombycillidae; genus Phainopepla; species Phainopepla nitens. The sequence goes on along the minus strand of VXBQ01001599.1, from coordinate 313,113 downwards.
CTACATGGCCCCTGCTCAAGTTCTTCCTGCTCAGACAAGAATCATGGTCTGTGGGAGTACCTGGCTGCAGGTGGGAAGGAAGAACAAATGGTAGTGAGAAAGGTAACTTCAGAATTTCTGTGGGGAGAACTCAGCAGAGTGAGGAAAGGCAAAAAGGATATGCTAGTGAAAGAGACATATTAGAGAAATGCAATCGAGTAACAGAGTGCTGAAGCAGTTGAAGCTGTTGGTTTAATATTTGGAGATTTCCTTCACCAGCTTAGAACTAATGCATGGTTTTCATCAAGAGCAAGAAATTTTATATGTTTCTTTTGCAACTAAACACAATGCTGGTAACAACGCTTGTAGGGCTGGTGTAGGATGCACCACAAGTTGCTCTGGGGCACTGGCTTCTAGAAAGGTCTGCCAAAGTGCTATATGTCAGCACACACCTCAGAGCACCCAGACCATTCATCCAAAATAGACTCACTGTGATACAAAATAGTCACTGTGTCAGAGAAATTATAGAGAACCACAGACACAGGTTGTAAAAAAAAAAAAAAAATCTTGTATTTACCAAGTGCCAAGAACAGCGAGTAAACAGTACAGTCCATAGTGAATATTTCTGCTGCCTCTGACAGGTTAGACAAAAGGATGCTTTGCTGTAGCTTCCAAGTCTCTAAAGCCGTTTCAGAAGGGAGCTAGAGGATAGACAGGGTATGCTTAGCTGGTTGTAAATTATATTTTCATTTCTTTGGCAAATATGTTAGTATATGTCTCAATAAGGCAAAAATGAAGGAGCTGCCTAAATTCTTCTCAGATCAAAGATAGTATGCCTTTTATGCATAACCTAACTAATCTGTTTTCAACAGATTCAACAGTGTTATTTCTGACTTAACCGTTTCCTGGGCATAAAATTGTTCTTATGTGAACACATAAGATGGATGTCCAAAATTAAAATCTGACAGCTGCCTTTCACCCTCCTCTCTGCCTATTCATGCTTTTGTTTCCTTTTTAGGGAGTATTTAGTATTTTGTTTTCAAATATTCAATTTAATTTTCAAAGTACTTAAAGAAAAGGAGTACTAAAGGGTTTCAAAACTACGGTGACAAAAAGAGAGAAGATGATTCTGTTTCCAGCTGATATCTGGCCATTTATTTGGTTTAGAAGTGTTTGCTGCTGTGTGCCACTTGACTGACACCACCAAGGAAGCAGCATTTTCTAATTGCCAACTGCCTGTCTAATTTATGCTGATGTAAACTACCGCCACTAATTATCTTGTTACAAGAATTTTTTTTCTCTCTCTCTCTCTCTCCAAATCCCTCCCTAATTAAGACCCTGTTCTTGTTAAAATCTACCCTACATCATTTATTTCCCTTGTTAGAAGCTTGCTATCCTCTCTTTTCTTCTGCAGTGCTCTTGAATCCTTTCTGTTGATGTTGACAGTATCATGGGTTATAAGCTAATTGGGGGCAGAGAGTGTAGTTTCTGGACTTTTTTTGCTAGTATGCTGTAAAGGTGGCTTTCAGGGCTGCAAGGACTTAAAATATGGAAGGTTTTCTAAAATATGGTTCTATGAATGACAACTACAATAAAAGAATCAAATACAAAAAATCTCATTCTGTGTGAACTGATTTTATTTTTAATTCTAGTTCTCAGAATCTAAAATATGGAAAGACAAATTTCAGGAAGATCACAGAAAAAAATGATCATTTGTCTTTTAGGAGTTTTAAATGAAGACAAAGCATTGGAAATTCAAGGATGATAACATAAAGAGTACATAAAGAGGAAGGAGATAATTGTGCTATTGTTATGCACAAGGAAACACTAGTTAGAGATTTGCTTGGTTTTGAGCAAATAATGGTGAGTACCTTTTGGTACCTTCATCATGTAAATGTGCAGTACTTGAAACACAACTTTGCTAGGTTCCTCTGAGATGATGAGGATGATGCAGCCTATAGAGTAGAACACTATTTGGGAAAGTTAACACAAATTTAAAGTCTCTGTAATTTTGTTGAGAAAACACTATTAAGGCTGTCTCACTGTATAGAGATGGGAAATTAAAAGAACTTTTTGCGAGTCACTGAAGCATATATAATCTTGAATGTAGAATGAGAGTGGATTATATGATTACTTCTATGATTCAGTCTGTGTGATGTGCTTCTACTTTCAAACACTGTTTCAAACGCGGAATCACAGAACAGTTTGGGTTAGAAGGGACCTTGAAGATTACCTGATTTCAATCCTTCTGCCATGGACAGGGATACCTTCCACTAGCTCAGGCTGTTAAGAGTCCCATCCAACCTGGCCTTGAACCCTTCCAGGGATGGAGCATCCCCGAGTTCTCTGGGTAACCTCTTTCAGTGTCTCATCATCCCCACAGTTAAGAATTTCTTCCGAATAGCTAATATAAACCCACCCTCTTTCAGTTTAAAGACATTCCTTCTTGTCCTAGTACTACACGCCTTTGTAAAAAGACATGTTTATTCCCCTTGGAATTATAGGGAACGGGTCACTACTTCCTTTAAAAAAAAAATCAAATTTAATCACTCTTAAACTGAGTGTGTTTTGTTTATGTGGTGAACTTTTGGCAGTAGGGTAGTTTATGGGTTTATGTCTTCTGTCAGAAGACACTAAGAGCTGCCCCCAAGTAGGGCAGAGCCAGTTATGGTTGGTTCCAAAATGAACTCACTGTTGGCACATGCTGAGTCCACCAGTGATGCTGGTGGCATGTCCGTGATAATATTTAGGAAAGGAAAGGGTAAAAATTACTGTGCAGCAGCTGTTATAGAGGAAATGGGAGAGAAACAGCCCTGCAGGCAACTAAGGTCAGAGAAAAAGGAGGAGGTGCTCCAGGTGTTGGAGCAGAACTTCCCCTGCAGCCCATGGAGGAGCCCATGCTACTACAGCTATGGTACAAGATCTTCTCAGAGCACATTAACCAGAACTTTCAAAACAAGGTAAATTTGCTTGATGGAGCATGGTGTTTTGAAACACAATATTTTTATTTATTTTAGAGTCAGCAATACTGTTTAGAAGGTGTAACTTTAACTTTCCCTGGAGTTCAAGCACCAAGAGCATTATGGTGGTAGCCATTTGAGAAAGTGTTTGTAACACCTTTCTGGAAAGATGAAACTTGAGTCAGAGAGCTAATGTGTATTTCTGGGGAAAAAGAAATAAAAAAGAAAATATTACTTAAGTAGAAGCCTGCTAGAAGCATAATCTAGGTCTATTTCTTCTTTTCCAGATAAGTATCTTTTACACAGAAATGGTTTGCCAGTCATGAAATTGATGTTCTTAGACTCAAATGAATTAAAGCCACCAGTAGGAATGAACAGAGATACAAGGCTTGGCAAGGAAGGGTATCATGCTGAGTTGGAAGGGACCCACAAGACTCACAGAGACCAACTCCTGGCCCTGTGCAGAACACACCAAGAGTCGCATCATGGCACTGAGAGCATTGTCAAAATACTTCCTGAACTCTGTCAGGCTGATGCTGTGACTGCTTCCCTGGGGACCCTGTTCCAGTGACCCACCACCCTCTGGGTGAAAAAGTTTTTTTTTTCAGAACAACACTTTGAACTTTTCTTCTTTGGGCAAGTTTTTCCAATAAAGAAACTTGAAATGAATTGTTAAACCAGTCTCATCTTAGAAGAATGTTTTAGTGGCAATAGTACTAAGCTGTCAGCAGTACCATTCATTTTTGTACCATTCATGTTGGGATAGGTAACTTCATTGAATAGAGGGAATATGTATCACTTCCTTGGTACAAAGATTTATTTGAACCTAGTAAGAAAGAATGCTGTCTGAACGGCATGGTCATCTCATTTTTTAACATATTGTAAAGAGTCTTCCAGAAAATGTTTATAAGTATATAATTAAAAGCATTTCCCCCTCATTTGTGAGCCAGGGTTACTTGATAATAGGATGAAGAGTCTAGTGATTCATATTTTGCTCATGAAACTGGAGAAGTCAGTATCAGAAAATATGGCCTTTAGTCTCTTCGGACAGTTGTGAAGATCTTGGTATTTTATGCTATGTGGTTTTTTCCATTAGCATTTTAATATTTTGTAGCCGTTTTTAACTCTCCAACCATCTGTAACTAATTTTCTTTCTTTTTTTAAAAAAAACCCTGCTAACATCAGTTTATATGCAATTGCAATTGGGGCATGTAGAATATTACCTCTAACTTAATATTTGGCCAAAATCTTGAGAATCTGGAATGATATTAAAATTAACTTCCAATTTATTATGCTTAGACATGAGTTCAGAGAAATGTGTTGAGTTAAAAAACATCTGTTAAGATACTCTTGAAGACATATTAGTGTCTTTAAATAAGTTTAGACTTCTTAGACACTTGTAAATATTAAAACATAGTAATATTCAAAATTAATTTTTGTTATTCTAATTAAAATTATAAAAATTCTAAGGATTTTTCAAAATGAAACCTAGATGAATTGTGATTAATCTCTCTAAGAACTCAGGTCTATTTTTGTAGTGTTTTAGTAATCTAGGAGAAAAACGTATGAGAAAAAATTTATGGTGAGTGAAAAGCAAACATAATTTTCTTTAGTTCTACGAAAAAAAATTATTTTGTATGACTGGATTCGTGTTTCAAGGGATGAAACTTTCAAAGCAGCGACAGGTCTGTTCTAGTGTACAGAGATTACAAATTGGAAGTCACCCGTGAGTACTTACTCTCAGAAGTAACTAAACGTTATAAACAATTCTTTCTCCCTCCTCCATCCACCCTCCCCCCATAATTTAAGTTTTTTACTCAGAATAAAAATTATTTAGCAGTGAATTTTCATTAGAATATTCCTCTTATTTAATATTCCATGTGACTATGTATATTCTCTTCTACTGTAAAATAGCATATGAAGTGTCAAAAAGTAATTGAAGGAAAAAGCATTTCTGAGTTAAGAAAGAGGGTAAAAAAATAGATGGTGCTGGGGATTTTCTGGCATATGAAATGTGCAATAGATTGTGACTAAGGTATGGACACTATCTCTAGTAACTTTAGCACTTCTGTTTGTATTGGTGACAGATTGAGCCTGCTATGAATACATGACATGGGTGTAGGTACGAGACAATGAAGATGGCAATGTTAGCTCATGAGGCAGAAATTAAGTTAATTACTCCACTTTGACTTTGCCATAGTTTTGGTTTTGTAATGACCCTGCTGATTCAGCTGTTACAGATGGGTTTTCTCTTAGCATGGCAAGACAGTGATGATACAATTCTTTATTTTTGCCTTAAACTAAAAAAGGAGTTTGAATTCAGACTATAAGTGATGGGCAGCTTCTGAATTTACAGTGTAATGAAGCCAATGCAGTCATCAAAGCATACTTACTCTTGGATTAATAAATATGCTATACTGAAAAACCTTTTCTGCTCACCTACATAGTATATTCACCCATTTAAGCATCGACTGTTTATTTATTAATTAAAAAATAAATTCTTAGTTCATAATTTCACAAAGATCAAGAATACTGATACTAGATGTTTGTTCTTCAACCCTGTAACTGGACTCAGTAGTGATTTCTGTAGTGGCACTTTCCTAAAATATTAGTGATCAAACCGTCTATATCTAGACAGTCTGAATATTGTTATTAATTATGAGGGAAGAAGACAAGAAACTATCCTGAATCTCTTGATGGACTTTTCGAGACTAAAGCCTACATTTTTGTTTTATTGTTTTCACATGTCTTCCTCAAAAATATTTCTTCAAATGTTATCCTAGTGTGTGTATTTCACCCTGAGAGGTACAGAATTATTGAATCTGCTGTACAGCAGCTGGAATTTGGGAACATCATACCTATACTTCTCTCACAGAAGAGTAATTCTGCTGTATTTGGGATCTGAAAGAAGGAAGATAGGGTGATAACAGAGTAGATGACAGGTGTCTTGTGAAGAGAGAGAACATCTTCCCTGCTCAGTTCCTTAACACAGGAAGAGAGGCTTGAAAGGGATATAATGATTTTCTCTCAGAACATCAAAGGACTTGAACAGTTCATCCTCCCAGTACTGATCTTATGTACCAGATTTGCCCAAGGCTTAACCAAGTTTAATGTTTAGGCTTCAAATAAGAAGGCTTCTAATCAAAAGTTAAATGAGATTCTGGAAGAGGCCAGAGAACTCAACACAAACAAGACCTTAACTTATGTTGAAATGGAGTTCTGATGGAAGAGACAAGATGAGACAATTGCCCTCACTTGGAGATTCATTCCAAAGCTAATGGAAGAGATCTGTATGAGCTGCACTATTGTATTCCACCAAGAGCTATGCCATCCTGTGAAAGGCTCGTGGGAAATGAACTACTGCTCATAAATAATAAATTACTGTTCATAATCAGTTTCCCTGACAGCTCTTCAGTGACTGGCTCTAGAAGGTAACTGAACAGCTGCAGAAATGGATTTCTTGGTGTCCTGCTTGCATACATTTTGCTTAATATTAAAAGACATGAATACTGTGGGATAAAGATTGGTCATAAAGGCAGAAGATATGTAAGCGTATTTAATAAATTTCATTTTACTATGAGTGATACTCTCTTGTGAGTCACTGGAATTTGGGATCAGATGTGCATGCAAGCAGTTTTGTCTTCTGCCTTGATCAATCTCAGTCTGATCACGTTAAATAAATCTTGAATTGGAGGAGGAAGGGGAGGGGGAAATTCAAACTAGTTTCCCTAGTGAATGACACTTAACAGTTAATCCTTAAAGTGCTGATAATGCCTTATTTTCTTGAGCCATCCTTAGTATGCTTAAAAATAAAGCAGCTGCATGAAAAATGCTGCCAGGTTATTCTGTCTCTCTTAGCATCTTTGGTGTTTTACAAACAAAATAAATATTTGAATTTACAACTGCTGGTCAGGGATTTTTACAGTCTTGTTTTTTCAGTCCAAAAAAAATTTTACTGACATTTCAAAATCCTTTAGAACTCCATCTGAAGTTGCTGTTTAGGCTCTTAAAATCTCATGGAAGTAGAATCTGAAAAAGTTTGGATTTTCTGTTTAAGTACCAAATGAGATTACTGGAGATGTCCATTGATTATTTTTTCTTGTTCTTCAGATAAGGGTCTCATTCTCTGTATGATGTGATTCAAGTCATCCACTTTCACTATCTTTTCCCTTTTTTTTCCCTTTCACTTTGTCTTTTCTATTCCTGTAGTCTCTGCTAATTTTTTTTTAATGGCTATTATTGAGAGCAATACAAAAGCTTCTTGAGGAAGTCTACTCAGTGATTTTAGTAATGATCTGGTGTTTTCAAACTGAAGTTTAAATCTAATCTCTAGTATTGCAGAGAACTCTCATGACTCATCTATATTCATGTTGATGAGTCATGTTACCACCTTTCATTGATTTGTGTAGCATTCTGTAAGTAATTTCAAATATGGACTAATTCTAAATACACTCCTATAAAATCTGGATTGCTGAGACCCCAAAGGATAATACTGATGACGTTTGCTGTAATGTGGTCATAGTAGGGGAGGGGAGAGAGGAAAATAGGCATCCTTCATAGGCAGGATTTCTTCCTTGGCCACTGCAAAGATTCCTGTGCCAGAGTTTCTTACTCACCATTAGAACCAAAAGAATTAGTCTAGTGATCTTAGTAGGAATGAGTGCACGTCTTAAAACACAATAAATGTGGGAGCCTGCAGTGGAAGAAGGCTGAGCTGAATTGTGTTGCATTTGCCATAAACTAGGAGTGTGCATGTGAGCACAGTGTAATACATGATAATATATTCAACTACAAGACTTGAGCCCTGATACTGTGCATTCATATGAGAGGAACAAATTTTCAAGCACTCTGCACTTCCTATGTATGTCTCTGATATTTGCCATGTTACACTCATATCAAAAGTATCTAAATATGCTTGGCTTCTCAAAACCTAATATTAATGCAAATTGTCTACTTTCAAAATACACCTGATAATACAGATACAAGGAGATGTGGACAGTAGCTTGCTATACCTGTTATTGTTCTTAAAATAAGAGAATATAAAAGGAGATTTTAATTAATCTGCTCAAATCTTGTAGAATCTCAGATGCACTAAAGCCTGTGTTTCTACCCTGAAACCAATGGGAACATATACTCTTTAGAAACTGTGTCCAGCTATATAATGAAACCATGTAATGGAGATCTACCATTAAGCTGATATTTTCATTCACCAAAATTGTTTAGTCATGAGATCAGCTTTTTCATGCACATCAACAAAATTTATGGAGAGCTTCAGTGTTATGCTGATGTGAGGCTTGAGGAAAAAAGCCCTGCCACAGTAGCACACATTCTTGAGTACATAGTTTGAGTTAAAAATCCAGGGTCTGATTGTGTGCTGAGTCAGAGCCTTAGAAGTCAATAAAAGTATCAATCAACTTCTATAAACTGACATGGTCTAGTTCTCTGCACTGTACTTCGAATTAATTAGGCATGAGGTGAATTGTGATCGTGTCTGTATCCTCATTACCTCTGCACAGTGCTCACTGCACCCTCTTCTTGTCATAGGATACCCTGCTGAGAGCACACCCAGTCTGGGTGTGCTGGCTCTGTGTGAGGAAAAAGTGTCCAGATATGGAGAGATGTAAGGAAATTGAGGAAAAGATGGACTTTAGCTCAATAAGTTTCATGATGAGTCAGGTTCCTATCATACCAAGACCTGTTTGCTAATTTTTTGAATAAGGTAGGTTAAGTGGGAGTTTGACAAACCTGGCCTACTGGAAGGTGTCCCTGCCCATGGCTGGGGAGATTGGAACTAGATGATGATTAAGGTCCCTTCCAACCCAAACCATTCTCTGATTCTAGGTAAGAAAAGATTTCAGATCTGAGAATGTTTGTATACCTTCATTTATTTCAATATTCTCTTTACATATTAACGCCTAATTTTTAACGTTTCTGAGTGCACATTAGGTATATAAAGTTAAATGAAAAAAAAAATCAATCTTTCTATTCCTTGATGTAAGTGAATGTTTCCTCTACTTGCTGTATGTATGCTTCCTCTAATGTTTGTGAAGCGTTTTTGTCTCTGTTATTTATTGCAGGAAAGAGATTGCCCATGAAGTCTTCCTAGGTCAGTTCAAAAGCTGTTATTTAGACTCCTGATTTCATTAGTGCTTACATCAATTAAAGTTCCTAGAAGATCATGATGAACAGTTCTCCCCAAATCTGCAGTCTTTTCTTTGAAAAACTACTATGTGTAAATTCTCTTTTTCTTCTGTGATTACAATTTTAGGTAAGGGATAAAATGGATGAAAGAGCTGAATCAGTGAGGATGAGATAACATTGGCTGAATTGTATAATGCTGTGTGGGCAGGCCTGTTCAGCTATAGAAAAGCCTGTACTCTTACTTGACAAAGCGCTCTGTGAGTGTACTATTTCTCAGAAAGGTATGGTGTGTAGGCAGAATAAATGGAACTCAAATGTGGTGAAAAGAATTTTGCATGTATATGAAAATGCAATTACTTTCCATGAATGTGGCAGGAGAAAGTAGAATTCTGTGTGCTACACAAAGTCAATAGAAGTAGTTTCTAGTGAGCTTAAACTTTCTTTTTTTTTTTTCATGCTGGAAAAAATCTGATGTCTATATGTCTCGCCAAAATATTTTCCTGATTTAAAAAAACAATAAAAGAAAACTTTCAGTGTCTAATTGCACTCACTAGGTCCGCTATTCTACCTAATTACACTTCTTATTTAAAAAATCAGAAGTCATGCTGAGTTCATCGTATCTTCTGATTAGAAAGCTCTAATTGAAAAGAAGCGATATAGTGAGATTTTTTGACCAGCCCTGGAGCTTGAATACTCCATTGTCCTACTGATTTCTACTGAGCATCAAGAAATATGTTCAGTCATTATCTACTATGTTCTGTAAACCTGTGTATTTATTGATTTCTGCAGTTTCCACTCTTGAGCTTTTTCGGATTGACCACTAACCCTAAAAATGCTCTTGCAATTAAGGCCTAAGGATACTTTTAAAAGTATGGCATTTTAAGATGTTGTCATCCCCTGGTGTCCTGACCAATAATATCTCATTGTTTCTTGTGACATTCCTGCTGGTTTATATTGATATTTATCTCTTACATTTAGTTGATGCAAGGACAATGACTGTCTTTTAGTTTCTCTTTTGCAGTGTGTAACAGAGTAAAATCCTGGTTGAAGAAGAAGAGTACCCTGAATAAATTGTAATTAAAAAGAATTAAGAATTTTTAGGGGTGAAGTAGTCTCTTGTTTTATAACACAGCCTCTGGGAAACCTGTGAAAGGTGGGGGATTAAATTTAAAAATTGAATGAGAAAATTGTGTAAGTTTCAGTCAGCACCTGAACTTAACTATCTTTTGGTGACTTCATGCTGGAGGTCACAGATGACTTCTGATAGTCATACTCCGGAGAATTATTAAATTGTGAAATGTCCTCAGAATATTTTGTTCCTGCACACATCACTGGGCTGTCCCTTTAGGTTAGTAGCATCCTGTGAGGGAAGACCTGGTAAGAACTCAGCTTGCTGCTCTGTGGGCAAGGGACAGACAGCAAATCTTTTTCTCTGAATCATTCTCTGAATCTTCCTTGAAATTTCACCCTGCTATGTTGCAAGATTTGCACTGGGAAAAAAATATTAGATGCTAAAATATTCCTAGGGCCCATCCGATTGAGATGTAACTTCTTGTTGTAAGATTGCTTTACATATTGGCACCAGGAAAAGCAGCATGTAGATATAGATCTATAACTAGTAATAGCAGGTGGCAATTAAATCTGAAGAATTGCAGGAACAAAAAACGTCTCTCTATTTTGTCTGTGTGGGGGTGGGATTTTGAGTGTGTTTTTGGGTAGGTGTGTTTGCTTTTTGTTTTGTTTCTTTTGGGGGTTTTTGTTTGTTTGTTTTTTCCACAGAAGACAAAATAGCTCTAAAAATATCTGAAGTAAGCATTTTTGTACCCTTACTGATCCAATAATTCCAGGAGAACTACTAAATTTCAGTATTCTAGTTTCTTTCTCACAAGAATGAATGTAATTTTAAACTCACTGGTACTGTTGCTATATAGATAGTACCTTGCCTACACAGTTTGCATACTTTTGCATTTGAATATTCTTTACTCAGCCTTTTCAAAAAGTGAAATATTTAGCAGAATCAATTCATTTTAGTTTAGATATGCCAGTCAGAAGGATGCAGATGCCAAGCATTCCTTGTCTCATTTGTCCTCCCCTCCTTTTCCAAAGAGGAGCAAAATGCTGTAGTCAGCCCTATCACAGCTGACTAGGGTCTGGCCATTTAGAAGAACAAGAGTCTATCTTGCCTGCTAAAACCTTTCTGAGTGGTGCAAGGAACCATATTGCCACACTGCTCTTATCTTCTTTGCTGAACATCCAAGTGTGGTAACCCCATGGTTTTACATTAAATGGATATGGTAATTTAAAGGTGTCTGAGAAATGCTGAAAAGAGTCTATTCAGGCATGTCTTACTTTACAATGAAATACTGACAGGTTTCGGAAAAGGATTCTTCTTCTATTAGAATGCAAATAAAAACTGTTTTCTCCTAGAGCCCCCTGTCTAACTATGGAATAATCACTCTAGACTAAAACTATATATTGTCATCATTGACATTTACCTTTATTGCATGCTTAGTTTTTCCAAAAATTATGACATTCTTCAAATATGATTAGATGTGTGCAGTGGTGAATCAGGAATTGTTAATCAAAATTGCTTTAAACAGTCACTTATGAGAACAGGTATTAGTGAAATATGGAAAAAGGCATAATGAAGAGGATATCCGTACTCTAAAAGGTACCCTTTAGCAGGATGCAATTTTAAACAAGATGTTGGAGAGGCAATGTGCATGTGTGTGTTAAGCACTGTGGCAGAAATTGAGCTCATAATGATGTGAGCCTGAGCGAGCTCGCTTAAAGGTTGAAGAAGATGTAATAAGCCAAACTGAAAACTGAACTTTTTTTTTCTGCTCCTTTTAGCTGCAGTATGAGAAAGAAGTGACAGGGAAGAAAGAGGAGAAGGAAGAAGAGGGGAGGGGTAGAGAGAGAAAGAACTAGCAAACCCAAGAAAACCATACTGAATGTTTGACATACTTGAGTATGAAATTCCAGGTACTCAGTTGTAGACACAATATCCGTCTCTTGAGGGAGACAACATTGAAAGTGTAATTCCAAAACAATATTTAATCTCTGCTAAGGATCTTGGTGTGGCTCTCCCAGGCTGCATAACTGCTGAGCTTCAGGCTTCTATCTCCCTTACCTAATGCAGATCATTGATACTTGGAGGATGACCCTAACAGCATGGTGTCCTCAGGTAGCCAGTCTGTAAGTTTTTAGTTACTCTGCATCAGTCTATGTGATTGCACATCATATGGTTCAGAATACTAAAAAAGTGTGATTATAGTTACATTTTTTTAATCAGGCATTTTGATGGAAAATTCTTCTTCATTAGCTCTATGTGTTCAGTGTGATAAACACTACACATTGATCCTAATTCAGTTTTGGGAAGACTAATTCATTTTTATTTGTCTATTTCTATTTATTTCTATTTATATTATCAAATAGCATTCATAGCAACCCTCTTTATTTCTTTGGAAAGGGGACTCTGGTTTGGTCTATATGGGTTTTCTGCTAAAGAATTAATTTAAAGACCATCTCTGTGTATCTATTATATCTAATATTGCAGGTGTCTTCATAGTGGCATATCTTACATCTTGTATATGTGGAGCAATCAAGAGGTTGCATTGTTGACACACTGGTTAACCTGTGATTCTGAGTTCTCTCTTTCTGCTTTGCATGCACAGGAAAATCCTATTTATGAGCTAAAGCAGACACATTAGCATCTTTGAACTTCTCTTTATACATTCATGAGAGTTTAGTACACATAATTTTCCAACATTCCCCTAACAATAAATCCCAAACTCCAGCTGCAGGGACTTGTTCTCTAGCAGCTCACATCCATAAGTCTTTAGCTAAGATTTCCGAAAAGTTAAGACCTAAGAATATTTTGCAGATTTGAAATGAAGAGGCTATAATCATAATTTTACATAGGCTAACAAAGCCATGTGTTTTTTACATTATGATATACATATACATATATATAAAAAATTAACATAATATCGTAAATCAATATATCTAGAAAAAATCCAATAAAAGATAACCATATAGTGTGTGTGTGTGTGTGTGTTTGATTTTACTTGTATGAAGGTTTAGTACATATTTTCTGAATGAATAGAATTTTCTTCCCAATCTGCTACAAATTGGAACCTGGTGGTTGTCAACAGCCTTTAATGAAATTCAGTCCTGGGCTAAGGATCACTCCAGAGCCTGTGTAAGCCCTCCAGCAGCTTTTAAGTGGAGGATTGGACCTGTGTTCTTAACTCCCTTAGCAGAAGTGAGTTGAGTGCCAAATCACCCTGCAGATTTGGGAGAGCTTTGCAGTGAAAGTAGGAGTAGCTGATTAGTGGGGAAAGCAAAATGTCCTTGACTGTTGCCAGAAAAACTTAATCCACTTCACTGTCAATAGTAACAATGCTGGAATGAATCTGCTAAGGCTTTACTTAGACCGCAGGGCTTGAAAATCAGGTTTTCAAGCAAAGAACTTGATCAATGTGTCCTCATTTTCATTTTGCGGAGGTTGGGTGTTGAGCTGTCAGATACTAAAAGGGAGCACAAATATTTCTACTTCTCTCAACTGATTAGAAAATAAACACCCTAATACAAAGTTTATTTTCATATTAATGTTCATCCTCTAGCAGATTACACTGTAAAAACTGTGCGGAAGCTGGTTGTTTTTGTTTAGAACAGGATTTTAATCACAGGGTTAGATATTTCTCTGTGGTCATATGTGCTTTTCTCTGTCCATGTAAATACCTCAGTCAGAGCCAGGCTGAGGTATTTTAAGGCTTTTCATGGCAGCCCTTCTATCTTCCTAGAAGACCTACAGACTTTTGGTGTCTGAGGTGTGAATGAAGTATTGATCCTGAGGGGATCAAACTTCTTTGGTGCTCTGTAAATCAGGAAAACATCCATGAATCAACAAGGCTGAAAGACCTAAAAAAAAAGATACTCACTTTCTGTATGGGTGTTCTAACGAAATAAGTGCAGTTCCAATCTTAATAAAATCTAAGGACTGTGGGTGAAACAGTCATTTCACTGCCACCAGCAAAGCCAAGAACTGACCTGTGTGACAGCCTTGATGATGACACTCACCTGTTAGGGTTTGATTCAGTCTGCTCTTTGAGTTCACCATGGTCATTCATAATCGCCACTGACCTCCTTAGTAGTGTCTAATGTAATTATTGTTTATTTCGTTATGGTTGTCATTACGGGTGATTCATTTATGCTTCACAAAAAATGTTGCCTGAGTTCTTTCAAACTGTTATGCAAGTCCCTTAGGAAGCTTGCACATAACATTTGAATGTCAAAGTTCAGATGTATAAAGCTGAAAGTAACAAGTTCTATTAAGCATATTTTTAAGGTCTGCACAACTTGATTATTTGGCATAATTCTCTTACATCATTCTTGTAACTGTACCTCAAAATTCCAGCTACAAACAAAATATTAATTGGGATGCTGACATTTTACATACTGCTAGGCAAAAGAATGTTTAGGAGGATGTAGATGCCTCGAGTCTCCAGAACCTTAATTAACTGGTGATTTCCATTCCACCAAAGTGCTGTAACACTAACCCTGATGATTAAAAAAGTACTTACAAAGAAGGCTAGAAATGAGTGTTATTTCTTCTTACACCATGAGAGGAGCTTTTTTAGAGGGCAGATACCTGCTAGGGGAGCAGAAGGATTACTGCTCTTCAAGTGCAGTGATGAGTTGTCTGTCACTAAGAAAACATGTAAGACTGTGGAGCGCATCCACTTTTGCTTTAGCGTAAGTTAAAGACACAATTAAGCCTGGAATGCAGGTTTCTTCTCAACTAGAAATTTATTACATTTGTCGGAAAATCCTTTTCAACACACTATTTTCTTCAGTCATTAAATAGCTGGAAATAACAGATTGCTGTTTTCTCTCTGGTTGCATTCCTAGTCCAGTCCTCATGGTTCTATATACAGTCTGACCAGTGGTGCACACTGTTAAATTTCTTACTAGCCATCCTACCTGAATAAGTGCATTTGAGAGACTGATTTGCTTTGAATCAAACTAGTAGTTTGTGGCTACTGAGTACTAGAGGGAGAGGCTGTGCAGCTGATTGTAGAAAATCCATGAGTACTTTGGAACAGTTTCAAGGCAATATAAATAAGCAGACTGTGTCAACAGGAAATATTAGGGATCTGTGACTGCGAGCATGAATGTTGTTATTATTATCAACGTATGTGTCTCTCTCTTTCTCAGTAGAGATATATTACCTTCTGTTCTCATTCATTCTCAACATTGACTTTGATTTCAGCTCTTCTCTGAATTTATTCACATTCACTATAACTTGTCTGCTGAAAAGCAAAAATAATCTAGGCAGGAAAGAAGAATGTACCAAATGACTGATATATCCAATTAAGCCTTCTCTGTGGAGATATGAGATATTCAAAATGTGATGTTGGTAATCAATCCACAGGGCAGAACATAGTTGTATGAAATATTATTTTAATAAATGAATTCATCTAGGGAACCCTTGATCTGCTGACAAACTTTTTTTTGTCAACAAGAAATCAGTTTGAAAAACATCATTCCTACTTAATACATTCTCATACATGCTTTGTTGGTCTTAAAATAATAGCTTTTATATTATGTCTCCTATGAACTTAATTTCCCTGTAAGTTTTTGCTTCCCTTTACTCATGCTCTGTAGCTTTTAATTTTGATAGAAAAAGAAGTGAAGCTTCTCAGATTCTTCATGTTCCTTTCAAGCTAGGCTTACTGTGTCCTTGCACTGTCTGTGGAAAATGTCTTAAAGATCACAGATAATTTCTTGAGTATTCATTAGTCTTTGGTAGATGTGTGGGTGAGGTATAGATAAATGCATATAGAAATGCTGCTGTGAAAAATGAGACAGACACCTGAGCCTTTGGCTTGCAATTACCAATTAAATGCTGTGGAGAGGGTGAAATTTAATTTCTGCATTGCAGGAAAATTAGACCTTGAAAGATTTTTTAATTCCAATTCTTAAGGAAAATTAGTCTTTTCAGCCATGCAAAAAATCGAGACATTAAAAACATATTAGAAAAAGAGAATCACCTGGGTTTACCTTTCAACAAAAAAAAAAAAAAAAAAAAAAAGATTGAGCTTCTTCTGAAATGTCTAATCAGCCACCAAATCCTCAAAGACTTACTGAGGTGCCTCAATTTCACAGCAAATGCCCCAAAGCAAGGGACAGCTATAGATATGCATGAATCTGGGAATTTATATAACTTGAAGAACAAGGTTTTAGGACCCCAGTCCAGGACTGCTAAATCCTAGCTCTGTGTGGGATCCTGAGCCTTTAGAAGCGTGTACTCAAATTCCAAGCCTCAGCACACAAAGCTAAGGGCTGCCATGTGTCGTGCCCCTCCTGCTGCAGGAGCACTGCCGATGTGCTGCTAGCTCCAAGCGCAAGATGCCAAAGTGGCAGAGCTCCTATTTGTGATAGAAAACCTTAACAGCACAGAATTCTGGAGTTCTGAGGCAATCCTCTCACTGAGATTGCAGACTCTAAGTGATTAGAATTTTGAACGCCTTTCTAGTTAATCAGGTTGAAGCTCATTTTTCAGCACCCAAGTCGCAAAGGGCAGTTCATTGCACAGTTCAACCATACTAAAAAAAGTCTCAGATAAAACATCCTGAAATACCTTGGGGTGGGCCTCAGTCCTTTAGTATCCATGATGCTAGTTTAGCCAATAATACAATTCAGACATGACCCACCTGAATTACAAATTATAATTGCATTCCTTTGGTATGAAGAATTCCTTGGTAAACTGTCAAACACCACCACTCCAAAGCACCTTTTGCAGAATGTCAGAAGTAAAAAAGTATGTTGTGATCGTAATTTTAGGGATTATTGTAGGAGTAAATGTTGCATGTAGATACATGTCCTAAGTACACAGACTACAGGGAACTGCTTACAGTGGTAGGAGGATTTGAGATTGTTATTTTTCCCTTATAATTTTAGCACTATAAACATCAGTAAGGTAATCTGGCAGTGTAATCTGAACCTGCAATCCCACTTCATAGACAGACACCTACAGAAAGTTTTGAGGTTTATTTTATCTCATCCTTATTTAGGTTAATTTTCATCTTTCAGTTCAAAATGATGTGAATTTACATAAATAATTTAGGTTATTTAAATTGATTCAGATATTTATGCAAAAAAAAAAAAAAGCAAGCAAGCAAATAAAACCATATTGAATCAAAAAACCCAAACTGAACACCTACAAAAGAAAAAATGAATAAGCATGGAAAATAGAAGTGAAATACAAACTATCATCATTTTCACCATGAATATATTGTTAGATAGATACTGTTTAGTTCCAATAACAGATTTATTGCTTCACAGAAAAAGTTAAAAAGTGGACAGATGTTTATTTGGCAGAAGATGGCCTCTGAAGTAGTCTCTCGACATCTGGCTGTTGTCAGCACCATTCTCTTTAAATTTTTCCTTAAATTTCCCTCTTACTCTTCAGGACACAACATTTACTTATGATACTTGCCAATATATTTTCTAATATATTTATGAAATTCCA
Source organism: Phainopepla nitens (assembly GCA_013400175.1). Classification (NCBI taxonomy): domain Eukaryota; kingdom Metazoa; phylum Chordata; class Aves; order Passeriformes; family Bombycillidae; genus Phainopepla; species Phainopepla nitens. The sequence continues at coordinate 295,494 of VXBQ01001599.1, read as the reverse complement.
CATATATTGGATATTAGGTATTTTATTGTCATTTTATATGTCTTCAGGATGATTATTTCCCTGAATTGCTATTACTTTCCTTACCCTCTTTAGCTGTGCGGTCCATAGTAATGTGCTTCGCTATTTTCTCCTTATCTGTGAACTTACTTACTTTCAATTTAAAAAATGGAACTAAAAAGTTCATGAAGTTGACTGTGGCTACCTTTGTCAATAATTCAAAATAGAATATAATGGTTAGATAATAATTCACAACCTCATTCATTTATCACAGCACTGTGACATAGAGGCTGTTGATGAAAAATCCTTCACTCCCTCCATCATCTACCACTTTCTGTGCATTTACTGTTCAGAATATAATGATCCTAAGATGATAATCCTATTATCAGATTTGTATCTGATTACACAGCATTTGCTATTCTGACTTAGAAACTGGAACTGCTATTGCTTGCCTGGGCAGCTCATGAGTATCTGTGTAAAAAACATTTAAATATTTTTTAAAAAATCTTAAGAAAATCAAAATCTTTAAAAAGACTTCATAAGGTACTTATCTGGTTTTGAGGTTGTGTTTAAATACAATCTATTTAATACAAAATACAACATGTCTATAACGTAAGTGTTTAAATTCTATTACTCTGAATTCTTTATTTGTGAAATATATAGTTGCATTTCCAGGAAAACAGACACTGGGACCTTTATTTATTTAAGGGTATTTTTTTTTCTAAACTATGTTTGCTGATCATAATTTTCATCATTTGGATGCCGTGTTGGTTGTCCTGTGAAAGCTGTGCTTCCCCAGTTTCACTATTAGAATGACATTGTCTCAGAAACATTCATGCAGCACAAGGAGTTACTGGTATCCCACCTTAGCTGAGATAGTTTTAAACATGTTGTATGAAATGTACCTTCTCTTCATTGCCTCTCCTGCCTCAAGGTACATAAAATTCTTTAATTCTGTACTAACAGTTAACTATCAGAAGAAATTCCTTGATATACGCCACTGATGAAGGGCCTTATTGAAGACAAGGAGAAACAAATTAATCACAAGTAAAGCTTCCTTATAATAAACACAAACTTTAAGTGGGTAACTAAGGCTGTTTTCAGTTACAACCTGTGGATGACTTATTCTTTTTTTTTCATCTTTTCCCCAGTGTTCCTGTTTTCATTGTTAGTTTTTTATCTAAACTTCTATTTATCCTCTCTCATAGACTTAACACTTCTCTGTCTGTTCTGTCTTCTGTATTGACAGATATGCAATTTTCTCTATTATATTGATTTTTGAATTAAAACAATAATTTCCTCTGATTTAAATAATCACTATTAGTGGAAAATGATAAGGCAAAATGACAACAGGTTACTTTTATGATCAGGGGAACATTTTATGTGTTATTTTATGAGCAGAAGAATCTTTCTTGAGGAAGTCCTTGACAGTTTTTCTCAGATATGGTAGAAGGACATTTTTTTGGTAAGAAAATAAAATGTAGATGATGTATAGAACAGCAGTCATTTGTTTTACTTTTAAATTTTAGTGCAAGAAAAAAATATAATCAATAGTGATGAGAATGTGAGTAATGAAGCAAAAAACCCAACACAGATTGAAATTATGTTTGTTCAACAGCAATATTGTGTTTGCACAAAACTCTTACTGCAAGATTTTAGTATGAATTTTTTGTGCAAGCTTTCCTATATTCTTCCTTTGTAACCTTATTCCTTCAATTCTCAGATTTGTATTTTTAGTTTAATATTCCCTGTTAATCACATTCATGTTTCTTTGTTTGTAGTTTAAATTCCATCTTCCCGTATTTTAACCTCATTTTTCTATGAACCTGTTTTTGCTTCTTGCGTTTACTAACGTCTCTATTTTGTCCATGGTATTCATCATATCTATTTTATTTCATCATATCTATTTATAAAACATCTTTTTGTCTTCTGCTCCCCTTTTGCACAAGATGAGAAGCTGTTCTTTTATTTGCACCAATTCCTGACATAAACTGAACATATCAATGCAATCATTTGGAAAAAAAGGAGTAAAGGGTATTTTGAATTTAATCAGAACTTTGCCTGAGCCCCTAATTTACCATGAATACACTTCCATAAAATTATTTTCTCTATTTTCTTTTTAGAAAAGCCTTTACCTTTCCAGTAGCTATGGATAATGGCTGTTTATAACTGTAGATTAATACTTTAGGCCAGAGAGCTCAGAATACAGAATAGATTTCTGAATGCATACCTGAGGTGGATATGATCTGAAAGTTTATGTCAGTCTTCACTGTGGATGAGGGTAGTAGGATGTTCTGACTAAGAGGGAGGTAAAACAGCTTGAACTTTACCCAATTTGCAAAACTTATAAGTGTTGCATATGAAAGGAGAGTAATGCTCCTTCTGGTATTAAAGAATGCTAATGCTGGTTAAATGACCAGCCTGATTCATCAATCCCAAAGTTAAAAATTCTGAGGATGTGAAGAACAGAAATTTGCAGAAGTGAGGATGTGTCAGACAAAGTTCCTCATAAAGGAACCAACAAATCATAGAACTGACAGCTTGTCTAGAGCTGCTGAATTGGGATGGCTAGCCTAGAAACATGTGAGTGATGGTCATTCACTATGTACTATAAAAGCACAATCTCACTTTTTAAGAGCAGGAATTTCTAACACACCCGTTCTACGAGTGTGTGGAGACTCTTCCCTTGAGTGAGACACCCCTCAAGGTTACTCCTCAAACTGAGCAAAAGAGTTCTGCCCATGGTCATTGGGAGTGAGCAACATCAATCTCTACCTAATAATTATTTTGCTAGCTCTAGTATTGTTGCCTCAATATTGCTTAAAAAATAGTGCACTGTACTAGTAGTTATAGTATATTGAGTATAAATGCTTCTGATTAAAGTACTTTAGTTTAATCATTATTATAATAAACTCAAATAAATAATTAGTCTATATTGGTCTGCAATACTTAATCCTGCAGAACAAATTTGCACAAAGATTCGATTACATCTATACAATCCTTTAGATATAAACTATTTACCAAGCCTGGGACTGGGATTTACTGCAGTTGCACCTACTCTCCTCTCTGAGAAGGAGTTTGGAAAGCAAGGGGGTCCTTTCTGAATCTTGTGGTTCAAAAGGAGAACTCCTCTAATAAACCTTGCTTGAAGCTTCTGTTCAACCTATGACGCTGGCAAAAGGCACATTAGCAGTACATGAGAATAACGTTCAGTGCCTAAAGAGTCTGAGCCTTCTGGATGTTTCACCTTACAACAAAAAGAATTATTTTGATGATATGCTGTTGGCATGGTCTTCAAGAAGCAATTTTTAACAAGCAAAACTGCTCCCATGAAGTGGTGTGTGCTTTCAGCTAATGCATCCAATAGGTGCGAGGCTGGTGGCCATTGAACCTCCTGCTCCTGTAATTTTTCATGTTCGTACCATGGTTTCGTTAATGAAGAGGTAAGCATGAAACAAGGAGCACTGAAAAATTTTGCATTAAAGATGTGCTTTTGGGAGTATTTCCACTGCTTTTGGTTGCCTGAGCCCTCATATGCCTACTGGACTTGGACAATACCAGAAACACCTTTACAATTCTTATCCTTTGGCATCCACTGGCAGTTTTGGAGCTCTTTGGTCTGTTACAACTCAATCTCATTATGGAGTAGCACAAGGAAAGACTTCAACTAATTTCATCCTTTGCTTCGTCTGCGGAACAGGCACCATGGGGAGAGAAGTTACATGAGCAGTGACAACTAGACTTCCTTCTAACTCTTGTGTAGACCACAGATGATGCCCTTGGAGCTCTTCACATTTACTGTCCCTGATGAAATACAGACAGATCAGTTTAAAAAACAGTTTAAAAACAGTGTTCTTTAGGCCTTGATTGCTTACTAAATAATAGATCCGATTTTTTTTAATAATATAATCTGCAAAATACAAATTCAATCCAATCTACAAAATATAAATTCAATCCAATGACGAAGCCTTCTCTTCAAGTTTATTGTGGTTTTCTTCTGATATGGAAAGAAAAAGAAGTTTATTTTTCTTTAAGTAAATAATGTAAAAGTTACAAATTACATCTCTATTAGAAAACTCTATATTTTCTTTTTTTTCTATTGAACCCAAAAATACCACTTCTTTAATTTGATATGAAAGATGTCCTATGGTTGCAAGTTGCACTATTTCTTCACAGTTCCTTCCTTGTCAAAGTCACCATTCCTTAATTTTTTCTCTATATAGGCTGGTCTCTCAAAAATTAACAGGATCCCCTTTGTTATTCTGTGTAAATGTCAACGAGAGATTTCAGGAGAGATGAAAGCTTTCTCATGAGATAAAATGACAATCAACTAGGTTGATAAAAATCTCTATATATCAAGTTTAGTTATTTTATTTAAAAAAATGCAATTAAGAATTAAATAGATTATTTTAGCTCACCTGTTGAAGTCAATTTTGTTAATGACATTAAATATAAGTCTTAGTGACACTTGCTGTAATTCATTAAAAAATTTATCTGAGATTGATATTTGACCAAATTTACGAGCCATTGGTCACTATTTAATTTCTGATAGCATGAACACTATGCTGTAGTTATGTACTGTATATAAAGATATATATATATACATATATTTATATGATAGACCTAAAAAAAAGTAGTGTAATTGCATGAGGTAGTTTTGAGAGACAACTGGCTACCATAATTATTCACAGAGAAAAACTCTGTGTGAAACAAAGCAATATCTCTCTGAATTATGTGTAAAAAAAGAAGGGTAATGTGTGAAAATACAATTAATTTTTTTTCCACGAAATATTATTAATTTTTTGTATATGATCTCTCATATCTGCTGGAAAGCACTAAAAATGCAGTTCTCCCTGTTTTGATAACCTGTCCAGGTTTTGCCATCTGTACTGGAACGTTGTGTTTGAAATAACTATTACTATAGCTTGTGAGCAGCAAAGGGTGGCCTCCTCCACGGCAGCCTTTGGGTTATATACTTGCATAAAAGCTTCCACAGCACAGAGTAAGCCAGAAGCCATGGAGGACCCAGTGGTACCAGCTTCTCATGAAAGGGTTTTAACTAGGCTGCTGGGCACCATTTCAGAGGACTGTATTGACAAATTTCACCCTTCATGCTGTTTTTTCTTCTAGCTTCAGGAAACATTTTGTCTATATCTGCACCTTGGCTTACATCCATAATTCTCTTTAAAGCCTAGATTCCCTGCACATCTCTGTCACATAGAGCTACTCTTCTAAGTCATTGCCCAAGTTATTGTAATGAATTCTTAATATACAACATTGTATGTTACTGCTTTTGTCTTGCAATCTTCTTATACCCTGGTACAGTAATTGTAATGCCAGCAGAGGTCCTGGTGAAAGAGAAGAAGAAATTTGCTGCATCTGGCTTTGTTGCTGTAGATCTACATGAGAGTCAGTTAAATACATTACTCTTGGTTTTTTTGACTGATTAATATAAAAAGAAAATAATATAACTCATTCAAATTAGACACGAGGAATTTCTTATGGGCTGTGTTAATTGCTCACATTATTAGTTACATTTAGGTAGAAAAAAAATCTTACCTATTCTGTGTCATGTTCGGGAATTTTGATTCAAGTGTTCTGAGTTCTAAATTTCTGCAGTTTTTGTTTACAGGGATAATATTTCTAAATGGTATATTGCATCATTTATAATGCCAGCTTGGTTAGATCTTCATTATAAACATCTTAAAATAGTGTATATTATCAACAAAATCCTTCTGATGATGGTGAACTATAGAGGTTTTCTTTATATTTCATTCTTTAGGAGCATGAGGACTCCTAAAATGTCCTAGTATATTCGAATCTTCTGATCCTTCATTTCTCATGTTATGTCTTAACTGAAGTTTATGCTGAGGCTCAGATAATGTATTTGATCCAAATTTCTCAACAATCATCTCAAGCATGTACACATTTTTCATCATTAAAAACCCAAGTTGACATTAGTTGCTCTCATCTGTCTCTTTGCAAGATGGAGATCCCAGATTTGTATCTATGTCCGCATCTAAATTATTACAAGTCATTTTAAAATAGCCATTTTTGATTCACAGGTATCTTTACTCTAGTGTACTGTGAAACCCAACTTGCTTCCCTACTCTAGTTTACCAAATATAGTGCTGCCAGGCTTACCTCTTCTCCTGTTTTACTGAACATATCTCTTCCTGTTTTTTTTTTTTACTTTCATTGTTTGCTTCCAATTTCATGTTACATCAAGTTCAATCTCATGCTTTGCTTTCATCTTTAATATTTCACCTATTTTTTTTTCTCAGCTTGTTTACCTATCTCTCACCTGCAGCTCTTTGTACTGAAAATCTAAATGCTTCTTAGTTAAGCAAGATCTGTGTAATGTGCAACCTGGGAATGATTTAAGCTTCTCTCATGATTTCACTTCAAGTTTGAATTATAATGCTGGTAGTAATGATTCTCAGTTTAAAAAGTGCATTGAAATCTAAATATTAAAGAGAATTTAACACTCACGCATTATTTAATTTTAATTTTAATTGCAGATTCTTCATCTGAACAGTAGTTATAAGATCTAATATTAGACTTGTTCTATTCAGGGTTATATACAAAGATGCCTAAATGAGAATTGAATCCTTTACTCAGTGAATTTCATTATATCTTGCTTTTTCAAGTTGATTTGTTCTTTCTTGTAATGGGCAACTGTCACAGCAAATGATCAGTGAACACTTGGGCATTGAGAGTACTGAGATTTTCCAAAATGAGAAGGCTCAAAAGAGAACTATACATAATCCACCATCTTTGACTGAGTCACTCAAAGTCACTCTCCATTATCTAAAACTGACAGGAGCCTGGCTGTATAGAGGATCATGCCTCCATGAAGAAATAATCAGGAACTAAATCCAGGTTTTTGTAGATCATAATGATATTATTACATCTGCTTCCCTCAAAAGACTTGGCATTCTGAATATTTGTACTGACATTCTTATAGTAAGTGTATTCTCAATATCTATATTATGGTAACTGGGATTTGCAATACTGCTGGACAGTGGAGTCTTGGATCACTTCAAGGAATTGGGAAATTCGGTTTATATAGTCCAACTACCTGATTTCAAAGTCAGGCATGCTTAGCTATGCAAGGGGACAGAGCCTTTCATGCGGTTTCCTGAAACCAGCACTTTATCAAGACAAGGTACTATTTTCCTCCTTTGGATAATGCAAGGTTTTAATTAATGGGCTAAATAGAATTAATAATCTCAGAGGAATATGCATGTTTCTACAAAATACGGCCATATTTTACAAAATCATAAAGTGGAATAAAGGGGATCCCTGAGCTATAAAAACACAAAGTACATTCCCTTCCTCTTAAAAAACAGTGCTATTGCATGAAGATTTTTTAATGTAAAAACAATTTGGTTCTCATGTGAGCTATCTGCTGTGCTCTGCTTGCCAGTTTCTTTAGACTGGAAGGCTTGTGGCACTAAAGGACGTATTCAGGTACAGGTCTGATCCCATGGTCATTATACGCAAGGCCTAAATTAAAGGGAAAAAAAAGAGAGGAGGGATCGGGAGGAGGAAGAGCATTTGCACTGAACTAATTGCATGACATAAAAGAAAACAGAACTAGTTTTTTCTGTTTTTCTAAACTGAGAAAAATATTTCATAGCAACAACCTTTGCAATTTTCAACCCTAATTTTTTAAAAATATTTAGATTTAGTGTTATTTTCCTAGTATGCAATCAATGCTAAGTGCTTAGAAGTTTTTTATGTATAGTTAAAATTTACTGATTCCAGTTTCCTCCATATATTATTACAAGTATGCTTTTTTAAAAAAGGTATTAATCTTCAGTGACTTTTTGTGGGTTTCTACATTGAAATGGCTTGAAAAATCCAGTACTATGAGGGCCTTAAGTCTCCAGGGAGGTGGCATATCTCGAGTCAGTATTATGCAGGCTAAACATTTACACAGTTGACCAGAATGATCCCTTCAGTCCCATCATGGCATCTTAAAAACCCTTTACTGCATATCTACACAGCTGGTCAAAGCACCTCTGAAGCCAGTGTTGTTAACTGAGTCAATAATTACTATTTCAAAAAGTCATTAGGTAAAAGCTATCTGAGCTTTCAAGGCAATTGGATATTATCCCTTGTATGTAAGTTCTACAGGAGACTTTGAGCAGCACAATGCTTCATAATAATAGTTAACAGTACTGAATTTGATTTACTACCATAGAAAAATGTTAGTGATCCTAGTAAGAACTAATCCAATCCTTGAACAAAGCCAATGATGTTTTTACCTGTGGTTAATGAGTCATGAAATTACTGAACTGAGTGTTATAAAGAGCTTCTTTACCATCTTTGCTTAACATAAACTGACCAATGTACATCAAGTGTATGACATTTAATACAGATGGACATCTGGAGTCCTCTCCTTGTAAAAGATAGAAAAATTGAGAAAGATCCAAAACTGACATGAATGTAATTTAGTTTATGTTATTGTATTAGAGAATTATTTCCTTGAGCTAGAATTGCTGTTTTATAATAGATTATATAATTACACTGCGAGGTAATCACTGACCTAAATATTTATTTTATAGATGTTAGTATTGACACCAGGTTCAGAGATAGAAATTCTGAAAACTTTGAACATGCTGAACTAGTTTACAGAAATTATGAAATTTATAATATATTTATGAACTCCATCATGGAATTTATAATCATCCATGCCCCAAGGTATAATTCTCTGAGAGTTTTTCAAGTATTCAGTACTTTGAAACATTAGAATTAGACTTAAGCAGCTTAAAATCATGACTCTTGTGCATATGCAGACTTTTTGTTTTTTTTCTTGACCTAACATCTTTTTTTATTAAGTTTTATATGTGTGGTACAAATCTTTAAAGAAAGTTACTTTTCATTTTGTATTTTTTTGACACCTTTAGGTGACCTTCCTTTAGGTCCAAAGTTCTGGGTCTTGTCGTTTCATTAAGTATGCTTAATACTGTGCCCAAATTTAGAAATATGGTTTGTTTTAGACATGAAAAATTTAATTTTCTTTCTGTAGCTACTTGTCATACATAGCGTGAACAGGTTTGACTTCATTATCATAAACAGGGTGTGAGAAGTAGCATGCACTGTTTCTGGTGAACTCTTGCTCTCAGTATCTTTCCACACTAAGGGGATTTTTTTTTTTTTTTTTCATCAGGAACAATGATTAAATATGCATGGAGATGAAAAAAAAAAAAGACATGGAAACTGTGTGAAATCACAAAGCCTTAGTTTTGGAGTTCTGTAATTACAGTATGAGATATTTTTTATTTGACAGCTCTCAAATGATATATGTAGCTCAAGAAAGAAATCCCTGATAGCACATACAGATGTAATGTATTTACTTGTAAACAGGGGAACATAGTGCTGAAAATGTTACTCAGTCCCATATAGGTAAGGAGATCCTTGCTAAGCCTCAGAACTCTAATAGTACTGTGAGGTGTTGAATGCTGCATGCATTCTATTTGTTAGTTTTATAATGGGATACTCATTTTAATATAGCTAGGCATAAACACAACTAACTACAATACTGAGGGCTCAATTTAATTTATGATAGTTAAGCAGTGGACATCATCTCCAGGTCTGGATAAGGAACATCTTTTTATAAACTTTTTTGCAGAAAACCAGAATGACATGAACAGAGAAATTGGTTTAGAGTCAACTAAACAAATAAAATTAAACTTCAATGATATAAAAAGTGTCTTATGTAGTAGTGAATGTTCTTTTCCTTCCTCATTGTTTTTCATCTCAAAGTTTCATCTATCCCTTTTGTTTATACTGTGAGGGTTGTTTTAACATATAATCAACTTTCTTTCTTTTCACCTGAAGCAATCTGTAACTTCTCAGTTTGAAGCAGCATTTTTTTATTTAAGACTTCAATTTTAAAAATTTCTAGGCAAAGAAATTCAAAGATTCCTAAAATTATTATTTTGCTTAAGAAATATCATCAAACAACAGCTTTTAAACTTCTCCGTTCCTTCTATCCTGTCACATCCTTTCTACCACTAGGAAGACCATCCCCGAGCTCAAGATTGTGTCCATACAGTTCTTGAATATCTCCTGTATAACCTTTGTGGACAATCTGTTCCAGTGCTCGGTCACCTGCACAGTAAAGAAGTTCTTCGTGTTCAGGTGGAACTCCCTGTGTGTCAGTCTCTGCTTGTTGCCTCTTGTCCTATTGCGGGGTACCACCAAGTAGAGCCTGGCTCCATCCTCTTGACACCTTCCCTTCAGATGCTGATAGACATTGGTGAGGCCACCCCTCAGTCATCTCTTCTTGAGGCTGAGCAAGTCCAGCTCTTCATCTTGTCTTTGTAGGAGAGATGCTCCACATATCAAAAGTAAAATAATATACTGAAGCATTTTAAAACCAGGAAAAGTCCTGTCAGAATCAAACCTATTGAAAAAATCTTGTTCTGACAGATTGCATTGTGTTTCCAGAAATTAACCACTCTTTCTTTCTTGCACACTGATTTTTAGTGTCAGAGGTTATACTGAGGTTTCATATACCTCTGCCTATGCATGTCTTAAATGAACTGCAAAGATCTTTCAAGTAACCAATACCAAAAAATCAACAAAAATAGGATCCTGCAATCATGAAGAATATCTTCTAAAATCTTATTGGCATACATGCCAATTCACTTTTTATGGTGGCTTCAAAATCATGTTTGGAGCACTATTACCACTAGAGCTCTTATTCCTTTTTATGCTCAAAGTTGCAGTTGATTTATGTGATTGCCCTATATAGCATACCAGCAGAGCTGAAATTAAGGTTTTCAAGATTTTTTTATCAATTAAATCACTTTATAGCTCAAGATAAAAATGAGAACTATGCTATATTTTATGCAAATTTGATTTAATTCAGCTGACCTACTCGTTATTATTCTACTTGAAGTCAGAGATATTAAAAATGACTGTTTGAGGAGGGAATAGTAGGAAATTAAACAGGCAGATATTCAGTACTTCCAGCAGGTCCTTAGGAAAAATCAGTGGGTGGATTAAACTTGAAAAGGACCACTCTAGCTATTTTTTTTTCCCTGTGTCCAGAGAAGAGGCCCTAGTCTCTTCCATTTGACTGCCCCTGCAAAATCCCCAGCACAAAAAACCCAGGGTAAATAAAGTTGTTGCTGTAGATGAGGAAGCTACAGGGCAGACAGCAGCTTCCCAAGGAGATGCACTGATTGCAGTAGAAGCATCCAGCAAGTGCAGCACTGAGACAGTTTGAGTTGGCCTTAGTAACTAAGATTTGGAAGAGGCATAATGAGCAGCGGGCAAGCCCTGGAATGTGGGTTTGGGGCTTCACCCTTTATTTGTGCATGTTTTTCCCCACTGTATAAAGTGTCCTCTGACATCAGATCCTTTGTGTGCAGAATCTCAAACCACAGAGGCTCAGGAGTGCTGTACTTCTCATCCTCTGCCCAGTCATGCCCTGCTCTGGGTGGTGCTGTGATGCCTTTCAGGCAGTAGGACTCTCAACAGCAAGATTTTGACCACAGTTGTTTATGCACATATGTAACACAACAGATGTCCAAGAGAGCAATGTTGCATGAACAAGAAGGTCCTTTGCAATATATGGCAGTATTGTTGGTACATTTTTTTTGGTAATCAAGATAATACTATCAAGAGGCACATACTTAAGTGGAAATTACTGCTTAACAGAAAGAAAATGTAATTATTTTCTCAGAAACCTTGAAAACTTTTCCTTGATGCCCTTATACTGCTGAACACAAAAATATGATAAGTCTAAAAATTATATTTCCTTTTTTTTTTTTTTGCTGGTACATTGTTTGTGTCTGTTTGAAGTAGTAGTACTTAGGAATCCAAAAATGAAATAAAATGATTTCTTAAAGACTGCACTGAAATGTGCTTATGCCCAAAAATTACTTTGGGCTATAATTTGTACTTAATGGAACTTTATCTTAGTTCTAGTGTAGAGGGACCAGGGCCATTGGTTATGATTGGTCCAGAGCTATCTTTAGTTTGTAGACTTGTGGCTCAATGCAGGGTCAAATGATACCACGCTGAAACTGCAAAATGGAAAACAAAAGCGTGTGGTCACCAGCATATTGCCCTTGACTGACATTGTACAGAGCAAAATACTTTTGCACAGCTCCAGAGGTCTTGAACTATGAAAGACTGAATTTGTAATGCTTTAGTTACTGAGCTAGTACCAAAATAATAGCTCTCCTTAGGAAGAAAAATAATCATACCGGATTAATTCTGAGCACATTTATAAAAAAATTTCTGGCTAGCGGAAGATTTATGTCATCAAGTATTGAAACCTAAAGAAGTAAACCTAATGAATAGAAGACTTTGCTTTTGTCGAGATATTCTTCCTGTCTTCCAAACCTGTGAGGGGAACACTAACCCAATTGTGATACAGACTTTTGATAGTTCAGGACTTCCTGGAAAACCTCAAAGTTTTGAGGTTCAAGAAACATTTCTAAAAAGAAATTAAATCCTTTAAATTTAAAGTCTAGCAGTTTAATGCTTGCTACCCACTGATTCAGACACATGAAGAAATTAAATTCTTCCATGCAAAATTTAAAAGCAAAATATTTGAAAGCTATCTACCATAAAGAAAAACTTCCAGTTTTTTTAGCAAAAGCATTATCTTAAAAAAAATTTGGGGAAGAAATCTATAAGGATGAAAATGAAACTGAGTGACAATCTCTCTTTACTTTTTATTTTTTAGGAGTTTGGAGATAAAATAATAATTAAAAATATTAGGAAATACTGACTTTTTTATTTCCATAAATAAAAAAAATTAGTAAGTAAATTTGTCATAGTCAGACTAATACTATTGAAAATGTAAATCATGAGGGTAAAGGTAGGTACAAAGATGACAGGCCAGCCAGAGGTTAAAGATGTAGGGAAGTTAAAGCCATAAGATAAAATCACTGCTTCTTCTTTCTGTACAGCTACTGACTTTGAGCATGGGAGTGAAAGCAGAGCTAATGAAAACAAAGGACAGACAAAAGTGAATAAAACATGAAAATAAAAGATCTGAGAGCTTGACACAAGAAAAATTGAGGATATGTCTCACACAGTGAATCAAATTGTAGGTCAGTCAGAATTTTTAACAAATCTATGAGCTTATGAATAACTTTTGTTAACAATGAATCTCTAATAACACTGCATCTGCTGGAAAAGAAAGCTGGAGTGACTCAGCAGTTCATTTTCAAAAGAGTGTGTGTTTTTTAAGAACTCTGTCTCAGGAAAGTAGTCTGATGACATGACGTGAAAAGAAAGCGTAGTACAACTAAGCATAATTCATCAAAGACCACTCATGCCTGAATAATAGATTATCCTTCTTTGATTAAAATAAATAATTCCTTACATAAAGGGAGGTAGTAAATCTGTTTGCCACAAAATGTTTGATCTGTGTCTTCAGTAGAAAATGATAGTCAAATTAGAATAAGAATTCAGTAAAATACATAGTAGAGAAGAAAATGTAGCACTTGCTGAGACAAAAGTCGAAATCTCAGGCTTAAGAGAAGTTGCCAGGGAATACTTTAAGGATTAATCTCAGGATCAATTTTGATCAATATTTTGACAATTTTACTAACATTTAAACTGTTATTAAGTTTTCTGATTTAGAAACATTTGATTCATTGTCAATAAAAAACAATTTTTAACTAGAAACAACAGAAGTTATGCTAGCAAAAGCCAAAAGAAAAAAATTACCAAAGACGTGGTAAGAGTTTAAGCTAATATTAGGGAATTCAAGTGAAAGGTAATGTCCAAACATGTAACTCTAACCTCACAGTGGGTGCAATTCTAGCAGCAGAAGTGCTTTAACTACCCAACGATTTCAAAGCAGGATCTTACTATTCCCTAGGGTGCCTTCTTTTTGCTTGCGCTGAGCATATTTGTGCCCATTTTGTGAAAGAAGCACCATGAAGTAAACATGCAGTAATTCCTTTTTCTGAAATACTTCTACCTCATATGTGTTATGACTCACTGATAAAAGCAATTTACATAAATAATAAACTGTCCTATTTATTTATTTAAATACAAAGCATAGAAACCATACAGGGAGCAGGGTCTATGTTAATTTCCTGGGGAATGCCACTTTGTATAATTTCATGCTCTTACTTTCCTTATGTACCTGCTTTTCCTCTCTGATGGGAGAGGTGCGAACACCCTGCTGCACAGCTCCACAGAGCTGCTGGATACTGGGTTAAGCCTCACTATAGTCTTGCTAGCAAGGGCATACTCCTGGGAGAGGAGTGGTGGATTTCAGAGTTTGCTCAGCAGGAAGAGACCAATGCACCCAGGCCCCTCCTTTCTTGGCTCTTGGAATAGTGAGCACCATCATACACTGCTCACAAAGCTGTGCCTCAGCTGACTGAATGTCATTAGCTCTTTAGAAAAACAATATAAGCATAATTCCTAAAAAATATTCCAGGTCAATGGTTTACAGCTGGATAACAATACCTCCCAGCATCCCTGCATGAAGATTGTCAGATTTTAAAAAACCACCTTTTTGCTCAGCAGTTCTTACTTGTGTCTTGGACTTTGGATCTCATTTTAATAATTTTATCAACTCCCTGATGTTAACTAAGGAATCTAACCATTTAACCAGGAGCAGTGGATCACTGCAGGGTGTTTTCAGATGCCTCAGTGTTTTCTTGAATATAGTCTTTGTAGAAGATTAACTATAGTATGGACAGTTTGGAAAATGGCAGGCAAGAAGATCTGGATATTACTGGTTTGTAAACGTAGTATTGAACCTCTAACATGATATAAAAATATAAATGCAGTTTTAAGTATTATTATTATTACGTGGTATTTCTGGTAGAAATAATAGTATAGAAACAATGATGCATTTATGCTTTGCACTGATAATATTGCATTCAATGCTGGTACAATTGTCATGTTTCAAAAGCTTTCAAGACAGAGTTTCACCATTAAGTTAAAATCTCTCTATGCATGCTTATCCCTCATCCTAGGGACAGAACAGAGAAGCTATTTTCTACAATTCCCTAAAACATGTTTCAAATATGTGGTCAGAATCATTTATCTGTCTCGCTTGCTTCGGTAATGATGCCTTCATTCTTATTAAAGTAATTTTGATGTTCATAGTAAGCTTGACAATTATTTTGGAACTAGAGGGCTTCTGAGAAAGGTGTTTAAACATGTCCTCCTAGAACCAAAACTTCCCTGGTCCACAGGAAACCTTCTAAGAACGAGGTGATTATGTAGTCATGTGTGGGAACAGTGACACTTCTTCGTCAAGTGAAAGAAAGATACTATATTACAGGTGGACTTGATGATCTTAAAGACCATTTCTGGCATAAGGGATTCTGTGATTCTAACTGATTCCTAAGTTCTAACACTAAAAAAATGCAAAAACACAGAGGAAAAATAAAGTTCAATACCCCCATCATAAAATTCAAACTAAGCCAAAGATTTTATATTTTTTATCTTTTTAATTTTGAGAGTAAAAGAACATTTTTATAATAACAACATAAGGTTTTGAGTACTTGGAACATTATAGACACATTAGTGCAACCAATAGAATGAATCTAACTGAGAATTACTAAATTAGAGAAAAGTAGATGGAATTTACTTAATTAGTCTATGAAGTTTTAATTAACCTCTCCAGTGGCCCAATTATGGTTCAGGAGATATCAGATGATATCCTTAAAAAAAAAAAAAAAACCAAAAACAAACCAAAAAAACTTTGGGTTGAATATCAGTTGATTCCACCAAGTAATTAGTTTTATTCCTGGTACAGCAATCCAAATTACAAACATCAACTATGTGGAGGAAGAAAGAAAATATTCTGAAAGTAGCTTTGAATAAAAGAAAATATCACAAGTTTCTCCATCTGGATAGGGGCACATTAAAGGCTAGCAGAAAGAGATTATTTTAGGAAGATACTTACAAGAGAATAACAGCAAAGTCCACTAAATTTGGAAATGAATCAGCATGTTGCCTATTCCCATGCTGAGTACATGATGTCAATGTTTTGTAGCTACCAGAGATTTTTCGACTTTGATTTTTTGAAGCATAAGGCAGCTCTAACAATGTTTCTGAACTCTGGCCTTGTGGTCAAACTCTTCAGCTTACTGCTGCAGACTAAAATAATTCCAGTGGATTTATTTCGGGTGTACTCTTGGGAAGGTGAGCGTTCCTAACCCTGAGTGTCAGGTAGCCTGATATGATTACTTCTTAAAAATTTTTGATCTCTCCTACTTCTTTTCTTTTGGATGTAATGATTGTAGGTTTTGGTAATCAATTTTTTCATTTGAATATATTCAAATATATTGAAATTTGTATATTGAATCTATTGTATGTTTTTGGAAAAATGCCCTTTGGTATGCAGTCAGTTGAAACTCAATGAATAGAGGTTCAGCAAAACCTTCTTCATTCAATGTTTATTTCAAAATAGGCTACACCGCTGGAAAACTGGAGTCACGGTCCCAGCAGCCTACTTATGCAAAATCTACCTCAGAAGTAATATGACATCCTTACAGTGAAATAGTAACTGAACTAAGGTAAAAGAAAAAAATAAGAGAAAAAAAAAAGTTTTGGAACTGGATGCAAGGTGTTTGCAAGTCTTCTGCGTACTCAAAATTATTGAAAATTTTATTGCTATTATGTTCCTATATTTGGATCTAAGAGGATAGAAAGTAGAATTTTAAAAAACATTATACATGAAAGTACACACGCAAAAGCAAAGCATAGATGTTGGAATTTGAGTAATGAAATGTGAAGGCAGCCAAAGACAGCTGAGAAGCTGAAAGGAGCAGGGTAGATTCAGTGCTTGGAAAAAAGATCAGCAGTATGCCCATTGATTGGCTAACTTCCTCAGAGCTGCAGAAAATCCCCTCTGGTAGACCTGGTAAAATTCTATTAGTTAAGTTAAATTCTATTAGTTGGCAGCTGAGTTTTGCTTTGCCTTGTGATAGACTATCAGCTGCTGGTCCCAAGAGTGCCAGCTGTGGCCTGTGTATATATTTCTTGAGGGACAGCTGTAGGCTTGTGAGATCCTCAGTGGAGACCAAAAGGCAGTATAACTATCAGAGACCACCCAACAAAAAATACTGGAGTTCTCTATGAACAGTTAGCAGAAATCTATGCCACCGACTTCACTGCAGTAAAGACTTCTCAATATGCTAATATCTATTCAGAAAAGATCACAGTGAAAACATTATCTGTCCAGGCAGCAGATGTATAGTCTTACACCTCCTACCATAAACCTAATTGCTTATGTAATTTATCTATCAAAAAATTAGAATCAAATTACAAATATTTCTGTTAGCTAGTGTAGGAAGGAAGAGTAAAGGCAGTATAAAAATATTTAGGACAGTTACTAGGATACTCTGATTTTTTCATAAGTTGTTTTAACAGACCTAGTATAATGTTATTTTTTGAATTATAGAACATCCTGAGTTGGAAGGAATCCACTAGGATCATCAAATTCCTGCGCAAAACATCCCAAGAATCACAACAAGATGATATTTTGGAATAAATTATCATATATTGAGAAATTTTGAAATAGCTATGATAAAAGAGCATCACATGAGAATGATAGCATGCATGGTAAGAGAATGAAAGTGTGAAACAATCTTTCAGCTGAGGTCTTTTAAGATCTGCAAAAATAGTCCTGTACTTAGATTCCATCCATGCAACTCTCATTGCAGGGTTAATTCTTGTTGCACAGGACTGTGGGTAATATCAGCTAGAAGAAAATTGTGGGGTTTTCCTAGAGCTTTAAATCCAAACAGTATAAATCTATTTTATAAGTTTATTGCATACCACATGTTAACAATCTCATAGACTTTAATTGAATCTGTTATGTGCTAATATTATTACATTAATGGAATGGCCTTGGGTTCTTTTTGAGAGGATGACATCATTAGTCAAGGCCTTGTTCACCAAGATGCAGCCAGTGAAGGTTAAGGACACAAGATTTTGTCAAATTGAATTGTCTGAAGCTGTGCTGAAGCTAGGATATTCCATATTAAATGTGTTTCTCCATGCTTCATGATGTGTGTGTTTCAAAACTGGACTTTTTCAAGAGATGCGGAAAATTTTTTCTCGAAGACCTACCAGAAGGCTTCCTCTGAACTTGCCAAGGAATAGACCACACTAATGAAATGTCAGCATCACTTAAAAAAATATTATTATAGAAGGATTTTACACTTTTCTTTTAACAATATAAAACCAATTCTAATTTCAATACAAGTTATGCAGCACCAACCATAAAGCAGTAAACAAAGAATTAATTTGTGTTCCTTCTGCACTTATCAGTCATTGACTAATTAGTTTCTCTCTCAGGTTCTGAGTGACTCTTAGAAAGAAGGATCTCTTGAGAATACAAAGGTTAATTTTGAAGTGATTACAAATATTCAGCTAACATTATAATTAATAACAATACTTAAAGCACAGCAGTCATCCCCCATCTACGTAAGGAACATTTACTAATTAGAGAGACTATTGGAATTTTTCAGGTTATTTAACTTTTCACTCCTCAATCAAGTGAGTTCATGAAGCTGGGAAAAATGTTAAACCATTTCAAATTCTTAAGCATCTAAAGAAATAAATATCATGTACTTAATTTTATCCCAATAACTCCTCAAACATGCTAAAAAATACTGGGCAGCTCATGCCATTACATACATATAAATCTTCCATGGATTCACAAATATTTTTAGGCTATTAACAAATGAGACAAAAATTACTTCTAGGCCTACAGATTGCAAAGAATAATTTATCCACCAGAGAAATTAATTTCTGTTCTGATTTGAGGTGGGATAAAGTTAAATTTCTTTACAGTTTTTATTATGGGGCTCTGTTTTGGGTTTGTGCTAAAACACTGTTGATAACACAGAGATGTTTCTTACCACTGAGCAGTGCTTCTATGGAGACAAGGTCTTTCCTTTTCCTCTTTCCACCTCACCAGCAAGGAGACTGAGGATGCACAGGGGATTGGGAAGAGCCACAGCCATGACAGCTGGCCTCAACTGACCACAGGGATATCCTAGACCATGTGGAGTCATGCTCAGCAAGAGAAGGTGGAGGAAGAAGAAAGAAGGGCACAACAGTCAGAGGGATGGTGTCACTGCATGTGATGGAGCTAACCGCCTGCTCATGAAAAGTGGTGAAAGAATTCCTGGGTTTTCTTTCCCTGCATGTGTAGCTTTTGCTTTACCTGTTAAATTGTCTTTATCCCAACCCATGGGTTTTCTCAAGTTTAGCCTTCTGATTCTCTCCCCTGTTCAACTGGAATGGGAGTGAGTGGCTGGATGGTGCTTAGATTCTCATTGGGTTTAAACCATGAAATTTTTTCTGATATTAGGCCTAGTATAACAAAATACACTAAGAAATTCCAAAAGGAAAATTTTATCCAGGTAAAATTATTTGCAGAAATAAAGAAATTAGCTTATTTATTGTAGTTCATAAAATTGCTATGGGAATTTCTGACCATGGTCAGGTTAGGATACAACATATCCTATTCAAATCTGGTATGTTTGTATTGAACTTAAGCCAGACATTTAATGGAATTATAAAACCATAACAACATCTTTCTTTCTTTTTGACATGCAGGCATCTCTTGAATGAATGCAGGTAAACCCAAACGTGAAGTCTGCTCTGAGATCTGTTAGTAATTCAGCTTTAGGTGATGAAGTCTTTGGCCAAGAAAAACATTACAAATTTTCATTCCAAATTAGAACTCTCGAAAAAGAAAAACCTTTAACAATGACATAATTCTGGCAATTGTTAGTCCATATTCCTATTTGGAGAGGGGCTTGTGATGCAACTGTTTGGATTAACAGACATATAACCGTCAAGCAGACAGCAGATGTAGCCATAATTTGTTGGGAGCTTATTAATGAGCAGCATTTTGCACAGAACTTGGTTTGTCCCCATCCACCACCCCTCCCCACAGGCTGTCTTTATTAAAAATACACAGTTATTTATATTTACATGCCATCATTTTAATAACTAGTTCAAACTGTTGAATTATTTTTTGTTGCCTGGAAAAAAACCATAAAAGCAGTGAGTGTCAAAGGTTGTTTGCAATGGTCTTTTTTACACATTTTATGTCCTTGGCAGAGTAAGAAATAGGCATGAAATTTCTGCATGCTTGAGTAATATGAGTCTTATCTGAACCTTTTTGTGGAAAGGTCTTTTTCTGATTAATAGCAAATCAATTTGAAAAGGTAATAATCTTTTTTTAATGTCAAATAGACAAATCTTGAAATACATATTTTTTGTAGCGTTTTAAAGTTCAACAATAAACTCCAATAGAAGAAGGGCGGCTCAAAACATTTCTGACATTAGTTTCTGGTATTATTTTCTGGACTCATACAACATATCTGGTCTTGTTTCTAACAAGTGGGTTTTTTAAACAGCCATAAATTCTGAGAACTGAGTAAAAATTTACATAATATCAAAGCTGAATTTAAATTTTCTACTTAGAGAAATGATGGTGTTTGTATACTGATTGTTTTGAAGGTTGCATGCATATGGAAGACATCTGCTGGAATCTGATCTTTTTTGTAAACCTTGCATTATACTATGCCTCTAAAACTTACTGCATTCTTCGTTAATAGTAAAAAAATAGTAGAAAGAATTGTTATTTCCATGGGGATATAATAGTTTGTCTCAGAAATGAAGTATGCAATTAAATTATAACTACTGAAATATCTCTTTTATTATTTTGGAATTGCAATGTCTGGTGTTTCCTTTTTTTTTCCTGAATTTTAGGACCTACTCTGGAGCATGGGAAATCAATATATTTTAGCTAGTCTTTAGATTTGAAGCAACAGAAGAAAGAGACTACTGTTCAAAAGAAGACGAAATATCATACTCTTCATTCCACTGCTTCTGTGGGACAGAAAATGTATTTTGTGTGTTTGTATTAGGCCTTACTAGATCATCCTATTTTGAATCCTTCACTAATATAAATATTTTTCTTCATATAGACTGAAACATTTAGTCTAGAACACTATTGTCCCAGTTACAGGCATGAAGAGATTTGTGCTAAGGTTTCAGGAAATGGTAGAAACTGAACAGAGCTGTATGGCTAGGTGGGAAAGAAATGGATCTAAGATACTTCAAGCAGTGAGTCCAGAACTGTGATTAAAAAATTCTGATTTAGTTGCCTCTTACACTTCTACAGCACAGAATGGCTTGGTATCCAAATGTCCAGCCAATGGCTAATGCCTGGGGGTACCCAGAAAATCAGCAAAGCAGGAATTACCTGCACACAGATTCTGTGACTGTGGATGATATAATTAAAATTGTCTTGTCACATGAAGAAGCAAAATTTTTCTAATTTCTTTAATTTTTGGGTTTTTTTCTTTACTTGTTAATTAATTTAAATGAAGGCATATTATTTTTTCCCGCTCCATAAATCCGGTTCTATTTTGCTTTAAGTGGTTTTCAGTAGTTGATTTACTGAAGATCACAGAAACGCAGTAGTCAAAGTTGGCAATGTTTTTGGGAGGAGACATGGTTCAGAACTCTAAGGCCAAGATGAGATGATTTTCAGAGTGGCTGGGAAGAGGAACAGGAATTGTTAGCTCTGAAACAAAGAGAGGGAAAAATATTCTGCTGCAGAAGCTGACATGTTTATTTGGCCAGAATTTTATGTAGCCTGCAAGCAATATGAAACATGTTCCAATGAAGAATTTGGAGCACCTGGAGTAATTGTATCATATAGAATATGAAAAATAAGCAAGACGAGTTTTTCAAAATTTAACACAATCTCAGTAGGTTCAAATGCCACACCAAAGGAGTAAGGGCACAGTTTTAGGCTGTATCGGGCTGACAGCAACAGTAACCATGAGATGCTAAGGGAAATTTAGAGTGTAGTTAAGGCAGAAAATTAATTGTACCAGGAGACTTTGCTTATTCCAGCGCTGACTCTGTAACAAAAAATGCATGATGTAAACTCTACATTTTAGATCCCTTGAGTGCTTATTGGAAAAAACTGGTCAGTTAGTGACCAAGAGGGGGCATGAGTCTTGATTTACTTTTTTGTTGTGCACAGGACCTGTGTTTAGAATTGCTCCATGCAGCTTTTGAGGAATCAGAGTTGTAACACCAGAGTAGGAATGTAAAAGTACATAAACCCAAAGCAGCAAATTTAATATGGAAATGGAAAAGTACAGGAAAATGTTTATATGAATCACTTAAAAACAAAAGAGAACAAGTTAAATAGAGAGCTGAGAAGGTAAAACATTCACAGACAGTATAAAGTTTGTTCAAAAATTCTATTTTATAGACACGATATAAAGCGATCAATAGACTCTGAGGAGCAAAAGTTTTTACTGGGTTAACAGCAGAGCCAAAATATTTTGCTTCCAATGAAAAGTGCAGATCTTGTCTAATTTAAAAGAGTATGAGTTTTGACAAGTTAAAAAAAAAGGTTTTTTATAATCAAGACGTACACTGAGCTGCATCAAAAAAATTTTAAAAGGGGTCAAAATAATTTTAAATGATTTTAAATTGTAGGGAAATGGTATCTGTAAATTAAGATGCTGCTGCACTAGAAACTCTGTACAGAAAATGGATATGAGGAATAATAATAAATTAATCTTACATAAGAGATTTTAGGAAAAATAATCAATACAATGATTGGTAGGAAAGCACTAAGAGTGGATAACACGCAAGCTAAAGAGAACCAATTATGAAAATGCTGAACTATTAATTTTCTGTACAACCTCTGTCTAAATCAGCATTAACAGTATTATTGCAGATTCTTCTTTGAAAACATGAGGTCAAAATTCAGCTGTGCCTCAAAAATCTAGTACAGTGTCAGGAATCATTAGGAAAATAATTAAGCTGAAAGAACAGTTCTGAAAATTGGTTTACAAGACAACGAGGCACTCAAATGTAAAATATTGAGTGACGCATTGGTCAATCCATCTCAAAATTGATTTAATAGACTTAGAAAAGTTAGAAAGAATGGTTCTTATCCAAAGTGAGATCACAGACTAGAACTGTGAAAATAATGAAAAGAGTTGAAGTCAAAATATTTTTCTTTGAAATTCGTTTTTTTTCCTTCAGCTTCATAATTACTGTTTTTGAAGCCATGCAGCAAAAAAAAAGAATATTTTAGTTTTTATTTAACATATTTTTATTTGAGCATATAATTATGCAAGTTTTTCTACATACAATTAACTCAACATTTAAAATTTTTAGATTAATTGGAAAAAAAAGCTTTTTTTATTTAATCCAATGTATGCTCAGCTGTTTAGGAAAACAAGACATTTTGTTGGTTACGAACTACTGTTACTGAACTTCTGGTGACATTTTATCAAAACTGGGAGTGACAGAAGAAGCAAAAATCAGATGTTTTCTTGAAATCTGTATTCTACAGATGTGCTATCATCTGGAATTTTTCTCACCCTTAGTTTGGAAAATTTTCCCATCTGCCTAGCGCTCGTATTGCGAGGTATATGTTTATAACTTTTTATGTTCATCCAGATTAAAACTTTTATGTCTGCACAAGTCCAGTTTCTATATTTACTGTCACCCTTTGACTTTCATCAATTTAACCTGAAAATTATTTATGTGTAAGACAAAGCAGGTGAAAATACTCATTATATCTCCACACAAAAGCAAAGAAACATGAGATATTGGGCCGTTCCTGAAAGACTGGAAGGGACATATGCAAAAAAGTCACTGGCGAGGCTGCTTGTATTCATTGCCATGTCCTGGATGTCTTTTACCCTTGTTTTCTCCTCAATTTCATATCTTTTAGACTGATGGTGGAATTTAATTGATCTAATAAAAGAAATTTCTCCTGTGAAAACCAGAGACAATTATTTGCTACAAGTTGCGAATTCCTAATATTACAGCAACTTCCAGACATCTGGTAGGGAGGGAAGAACAGTAGACCGCTAATGTTTTATTTGTATGACTGTTAAGATCAGCTTGTCATGTTATGGCCTAAGATTACAACAGGCTTCAGACAGCAGAGTGTGAAACAACACCCTTTTTTTCTGTTGGAAATGGAGGATACACTTATACAAATGTCAGGTATTAAATTGCAATGATAATTTGTTAGTGGAGACATATGGGAGGAGTATATGTAAGTTGCTTTACAGGAATATTATGGTGTGAAAATAACCCGTTGGCACAGGGAAGCTTTGATATCAGTGGGAAAATAACCCTTTAAAAATGAGAAATTCTCATCTTGAGCTAAACGGAAAATAAAATAAGACACTTCCCAAAGGACTTTCAGAAAGTAATAAGCATGGTAGGCAACCAGCCTGCCAGAGCAACCACAGTGTTTATTTTTCCCCTGTTTTTTCCTCCTGGTTGATCGCAGGGATCAGTTTAAATGCAGGCTGCAGGAATCATCTTTGAAATGGCTTCTGTGGAGGTGCGCTTGTACAGGTTAGACTCAGCCAATTCGACTGTGAGAAATTCTTTGTGACTTTGGTCATTTGACATCTACTAATGTGCCAGTATCAGAGGTAAAATATACTAAGAACATCAATCTGGAAAAGTTATTTTGGAATGCACGTAGCAAGAAAGAGCGAAGGAGAGACAGAGAGAGGGAAAGCAAGGGAGAACACTTGTCTTTGTGAGGGCTGAGGTGTAAAAAGCTAAAGGGAATTTCTGTGAAAAAAAAAAATCAGTGAGAAACCCTCATGCTACTTCTTGGTTAAAATTCAGGCTTGAACCAGAGCTAGTTGAGAATACATCTAGAGTATACTCTTACCTCATTTGTTATTTGCTGTGGAGAGAATATCTATAGTATGTGCTAATGCAGCACGCAACGTTTGCATTTGGTATTCATTGAAATACCCAGGATTGACCAAAAAAAGTTACCTAGACTAAAAATAAAATTAGTAAAAAATACTTCAATCTTGTGGGTCTTCCCCCAGAATATTCGTGCCTAGTTGTTTCTATGAATACTCACCTCCACTCTAGTATTCCAAACAGTTATTATCTGCTCCTCCACCTATCCTGCAATTCCAAGTCTTCGGTCTTCCTGATTTTCTTTTCCAGTACGCTTAGTTTCACCTTTACAGTACTTTCATCTGTTAAAAATTGTTAATGCTTTTGAGAGGAAGACAGATAATAAACTTTGGTTTTATAATATCGGATGATTTTTGATAGCAATTTTTTGTATGCATTTCCTTCAGTGCTTTTGGGAATTGAGAAAAAAAAATTAATTATTCCTTAAAGTCTTTCAGAAATATTAAGATAATTGCTATGAACTAATCAATGTATGCATTTGTAATCTGTTTGGTTCTCAAAGAAGCAATCTTAGAAGGAAGAGTGGAATGATATAGCATATGAATTAGTTTTAATGAACAATATTTTAATCAATAAACTTTAAATTTTCCTGAAAAAAACTATGTTTTTTCTTTAGTTTGTTCTAAAATTAAATACTCTGTCTTGAAAGGAGAAAGAGTTTCCAGGGAAAAAATATAGAAAGATTCATATATAGATGAGTTATTTTTTTCTCCATTTTATTTTTTTATACTTCCTTTGTGATTCCTAGTAAAAAGTAGATTGTCTCTTCCTTATTCTTGTTCTCTCTTCAAAAACAATAACATTTTTCAAATTCAGAAAAAAATGAATGCATTTTGTTGATGTCTGTATGATCTCCTATGAATAAATGCATGAAACTAAAATTTCCGGTCACCTGAAGAATGGATGTCATAATGATAAATAATTTTGTATTTGCAAAATATTCGAAGTATTTCATGTTACAGAATATTGCAACCGGCCTTTTTTTTTTTAGTTACCCAGGTCTGGGTAAAAGCAGCTTCCAATTTAAAATTTTACACTGTCTGGAAGCTTAAGCAGCTTCTTTTGAGTTCTTATTGGCATGACAAATGTATTGCTCTATCCATTATACTCCTTTTGTCTGTTGTTTCAGGCAGTGTGGCAAGAGTGTCACAGACAATCAAGCAAAGGCAGAACTTAGCTCAAACCACTGGGGATGGACTCTTCTTGGTCCCCACAAGCACAGTGGAGATGAATGGGGTGGCTTCTTGACATGAGAGATGGCAGCAGTGACCAAGAGCTATGGAACAGGTTACTGAAAGAGATACCCCTTTGCTGTGGCAAAGTGAAATTGAATTAAATTTTGTGCCTTTTACAGTCTTGACAGAAAGTCCATTGCCTCTGTGTTCAGAAATGCATTTTGAATAAACAGAAGCAGTTTACAGATTGTCAAACATCATACATCTTTCAGCCAGTTTACCTAGGTTATAATTAAGGTTGAAAGTTCTATTTTGTGATTGAGCTTTAAATTACCATGACATTTGGATCAGATCTCTTGGATGTGAACATCTGGGGAGAACCTAAGGGAAAATTTAGATTAATACTACAGTGAAGGCATGTTTGTAGAGAATGGTGGATTACTAAAAACGTTCTGTAACAATCAAAGACATTGCACAAAACCATGTTGTCACTCAATCATACTACTATAGCACAAAGAGAAGCAGACCGTGTGGTAAATCTGTCCAGCCTTTCAGATGGGTAAGCACTGCCTGCATTTGTTTTTTTTCAGAATATAGTTTCATCTGTTCCTGGGGCTGCGATTTCAAAGGTAGCTGAGGAAATTATACATGCTTCAATTAGTAAGCATTTTTAAGATGTTTGGAGTATTTTGTAAGAGCTTAAATCTGAGATGAACAATTTGCAGAGGAATATGCTACTATTCAATTTTAAACAGAAATGTCACAATGTGATAGAGTGATATAACAAATGTTCTATCACTTTTCTCAGCAAGGGCTTAAAACCAGCTGTAAATTATATATACTATGAAGCTATGACAAATGAACTTCCTCAGCCAGATATCTTGGCAATATTTGTATGTTCTATAAGTATTCTCTGTTTTGGCTCGGGCCATGTTTGAATTCAACTCCAAATTTTTTTCCTGTATCCTAAGCATGACTGGGAACTAGTAGAAATAATGAATTTCATTACCTAAATAATGCAAACCAGAAATTCACGTGCTGTCAGTCCTGTTTCACAAAGGCTTACAGCAGCTTCATCTGAATTATGAGGAGTAGACCTGTTTGAATGCAACACTGGAGAGGTTTCCATTGAGGCAAGCAATTTCTTTTAGATATGGTTTAAACTCTTTTTTAAAGCAGTGAAAAAATGCCACCTGAAGTAATCAACATAGTAGGAAATCCTTAGTTTGGATTAACTGTTAATTACAGTAAACTCTTGCATATTTTTCTAATCTGACCTGGAACCTTTTAATGCAGGTGCATTACATATCCTTTCTAAGGGGTAATGATATAAGCAGAGCAATGACAGCAGAATGAAATAATGAAAATGATTTAAAGTCAGCAACAGTTTGTTTAAAGCAGTTCTTTAAAGAAAGAGTAGCCAGTCCATTCCTTTGCCTTTGCTTTTGTAATTGTACCTAGAAGCACCTAGATACCTAGAAGGTAGCTAAATAGTTTACAGTTAAAATATTCGACAGCCTGAAATAGCATTGCACACTCTTTCTTCTTAAAAAGAATAGCTACACATTCCGTTAATTACTACTAAAAGATGCTGGTAACTGAACCATATCTGATGCTTATTGTTCCAGATTGATCATGAATAAGAGCAAATTAATTTTATAATAATTGTTTTTGTACAGTAATCTTTCCTGTCTTACTGGGAAGTTATGTCTGCTTTCGTTCAATAGATATTTTAGGCAACTATACTACTAAAGATAAAGGAGCTATATTATAAAAATAAGCCCTCACTGTTCTTGGATAAAAGCTGTTCCAAATTGCTCTTACTCTTCAAATTATGTTTCATCATTTTATTATGGTACTTTTTCATTGTGTTTCATTGTTGTGCATCTTTCTGAGATTTTGAACTCTGTAGACATGTGTCTTCTACACGTAAAAGACTCTGTCTTTTATGTGTAGGACTGTGTGATAGCTGTTTTGTGACTGTCACATCTGGCAGGGCTTCCAGAATCCAGCCCAATATTAGTAATAATAATTAGTGATAGCAGTATTAGCAGTAGATGTATACTACATTCACTGTATGAATTGGAAAGAATAATACTTTTTAGAAATTGCTTTTATATTTCATGCATAATGTAGAATCTTGACTACTGTCTATATCAAATTAGACTGAAAACATCAAGTTTCATAAAAGTCTGGTAAGAAATTAAAGTTACTTGGAAAAATTTTTGGCCCTAGTTTATAGTCCTTTTCTTGCCTTGTCTGCAGGACACAGTTTGGTGACCAGAGAACATCTTGTTAAGGACTGTCAGCTTTTGGAACACAAGCGTTAGCACCTGTTCACATCTTTTGTAAACATATTTGACATAATTATAATACCATATGTTACAAATAGTTGACAAAATTTGATTAATACGCATTAGTAGCTTACAGTACTTCTCATGCCACTTAAGTATTATACAGCAGTTAGCATTTCCCTAAGCATTGACAAGATGTATTTTCTGGCTTCTGAGACAGGTAAAAATTGAAATTAAAAATATAGGAGGAGTATTTATTGAAACAGATATTTCAGTTAGACCTTCACAGAAACATCTAATTTCTACATATTTGAGAGACAGCATTTTCTCATTACAAAATCTCTCACATACATGTATAGCATATTTGCCTGTTTCTGAATTGTTCTGTAGTAGCAATCGAAACAAGATACAAGTGACTGCAAGTTATGTATTTACTATGCTTGTATTATATATGCTATGTATTTACTTTTCTTGTCTTTCATCCAACTGTTTTTGTGTTTGTTTACCCATGGAGTTTCTACAGTCATACTTCAGTAGTAGCTTATCCCTATTTAACTATAATCATGGGGTCTTGATCCTGCTGGCATCTGTGGTACCACATATTATAAAAGAATTCCTAAGCAGTGTTTGAAATGAAAATCAAGAAGTCTTGTCATGAGATCCCTTCTGCAACCTATTAACTATTGTTTCCTTGGGAGAAAAAGTGACTGTGTATACCTGTTACATTCAGAGAATTACCAGCAAAGTATAGGTCCACTTTTTGTCAGGCCATAAAGGGCAGCATGAATCTTAGCCTGCCTGCGAGTACATAAAACAAAAGGGTAGGAATATATGAAAAACATATGGGAGATACATCAAACTTCTGGAAATTCTCTGGTGGAAATCCAATGTATTTGTCTAAACATGGTCTGTTTAAAACGGATGTTTCTTGTGGACAAACTGTATTTGTGAAAGCATTTATATATTAAAGCAAAGAAGAAGAAAGCATAAGAGTGAATATTTTAGGGCTTTTTTTTAACAGATGAAACCTTGTATGTATGTATGTGTTAGATATAGAACTTTCTGTAAATATTATTTCAAGGAAAATGAAGTGATTTCAGTAGACTATTCCTATGGTGTTCTGTAACATGAAGGATATCTTCAAGGATGCACATAAGTTAGAGCTATGTTGAGGTCTGAAAAGCAGCAACGATTTCAGCTCAACATTTCTAATCATATGTTTAGATTAGCATGCATGCCCTGAATAAGGACACGGAACTGTAAATAAAACTCACCAGCTTTTATCTTGACATAAAATGGAAGTATTCCTTAGAAGCCTTTAATCTGACTGTCATCTTTTTTCATTCACAGCAGTGAGCCGGTGAAGAGCTCTGCCTCTGCAGTGAAATACTACTGTATAGAAAGAAGGTTATCAAAAAGGTACTCTTGTTTGTTTATTGAAATCCTTATCAAAAGAATGTCAGTGCTTTTGAGAATTAAACATTTTGAGTCTAAATCCTGTGTCTGAACAAACGGTTCCTGTTAGATTTGGAAATGATAGCATCTACTGTAATAAGTCTTTGCCTGTGCATGTTTTTCCCCCAAACAATAGAGAACTATATAAAAATAAATTTAAAAAATAAACTTGTCTAACTACTGCTACTAAGTCTGCTTTAAGGAAATCTATCTTGTAATATTCACAGAACTTGCCATCAAACCACCTGAGACTATTTTTGTCTATTAAATTATGCATTATTTATGCTAAGAGTCATCCTTTAGAACACATTTTACATGTTAAGAATCCCAAGTAACTAAAGACCAACTTCTGAGAAAAGCCATTGAGAATATCTCATTACAGATAACCATAAGGAGACAAAATGCCTTGCTCTTTTTCAGCTTCCTCTGTCAATTTGAACACTGACACATGGGTTGGGGCGTAGATGTTAAATACAGTTTAAATCGACAAAACCTGCTTACAGCCCAAGTACTGGAGTGAGATTTACATGCTTGATAAAGCCAAAACCCTCTAAACAAAAAACTTGTTGTTATGAGAAGAGCGTTTCATGAACCACATTGATTTTCACAGATATCTTAGGCAAGAGGAACAATATTGTCTTGTTAGTGGAACCACATGGAAGTAAACATCTTCCTTAAACACAGCATTTTCTTTATTCCTCTAAAGTGCTATCAATTGGTCTCATAGGTTGCTCAGGTGAATGTTTTCATTGATTTCAAGTGGGGTTGCTCAATTGAGAAAGGTTACAAGGCAAGATTCTGACTTCATTCTTCAGTGTTTTAGGAATAGTTTCCTAGAAATTTCTAAAATGGTGTATTTGTTCATACTCCAAATGCAACCCCACAGAGCTTTGAAATTTGTAGCCTCCCTAACCTCAGAAAAATTAGATGAGAAAGATGTTTGGGATCTCATATCCCTGATGTAGGCTTTATTGTGCCTGCAGTTTAATCTTTGCCTCCCTCTCAGAGGGAGGCAAAGATGGTTTTGTCCTTCTTAGATCAACTCTCTATGTTTACAGTACTCAGTCCATAGGGATAGATGCCTATGAAAATCCCAAGCTATCCCTCTGAGAACCCATTTAGTGGGTAGAAAACATAGTTACTGGTTAAAGATCACTATTCTATGTAAGTTATTCTATTGCAATAAAAAATATAAAATAATAGTAATTTGCATATGCTTTGGATTTAGTCTAGAAGAAAAGAATAAGGTCAGTCTCCTAAAACAGGAATGTGGTTACAATGTCCATGAATCACTTCCTTTTCAAACCAATGCCATGGATCAGGCATCCACTAGAAAGGATGCTGAATCTTGTTGGGACACTTTGAACTGGATCTGTGGCTTTGAGGTTAGAGCCAGAGACTTCCAAATGGAAAGTAAGGAGTTAGGCCTGGATGACTGCAAAATATTCTGAACATTGTATAACCTAAAACCTAATCAAGATTTCTTAGGTTTTCTTACAGTTGGAAATACTGGAAAGATAAAATGCAACACTTTCTATCTGACATATGGTCGAAGAAAGTGGAAGGTTTATTTAATTTTTAGAAATTGCAACATTTTCTTAACAAGATGTTTCTCTGTCCTTCTACTCCAATTTCAAGGATAAAATCTATTAAAGGAGAAAGGTTTAGATAGATTGCCTAATTTTCTTATTTGCTTGTTTGTAAATAACTTGCTTTTTTTCTTCTTCATGTGGACACGATTCCCCAAAACAGAGAGAGGAGCCAGAACTATGTGTCAAGAAAACATTGCAAAGCATGACTGTACTATAGGACTTATTATTTTACTGTAATTTCTGAATCTCTTTTTCTTTACAGGTTGCATAACTCATTCTGTTCCAGAGATGTCAAAAATGGAAAACGTGCCATATTTTTTCTTTGCTTCTAATTGTAATTCAATGCAAAGAATAAAAAAAAATGTGTAGTTGAATATTTATTTCTGCTTTGGTAAATATGTTAAGATCTTGTTAAATGAATGAAAAAATCATTGGCAACTTTTTTTAAGGGAGGGGTAGGAATCATACATAGAATTCTCTTTTTTATTTAAAAAGTTGTTTTAAACGGAACTTTAGAGAAGAGTAAAAATTGTCTCAAAAGTTACCCTCTTCTAGTAATATTCATTGCTAGTGTAACTTAGTAGGCTAGATAGGTACTATTATATTTTCATCAGGGTAACACTATGGCATCTCTTTTCCAGCAGTCTGTAGGATCACTTTTATACATATAAATGATTTTGAGAAATATAGGATTTAATTTCTTTGTCCATTATAGAATGTTAAAATGGGAGTTTAGACAATTAATTTTTTATACAGCAGACTCTGTTCTTTTGAGTGATGAAATCCCTATCCTTCTCTGTTTTTGAATATTCTTCTCTTGTGGATAGTAGGAGAGTTCAGGTAAACTTGAAATTCATGTCAAGTGATTTGGTCTGGAATTTAGTGTAGAGCATTTTTAGCAAGGCTTGGTCACCCAAAATGAGAACTTTTTGGGCCACCAGTTTTCAAGTTCATGTTTACTCTTGACAATTTCTGCAGAATTCCATATATTCCACATCTTTCAGAATTTCACCCAAGTGAGTCCTTGAAGGAATTTGAGGACAAGAGATTGGAAAAAACAAAATTAGGCTCAGAAAACACAGAGCAACACATTTTTTCTCTTCTCAAATTGGCAAGAAAAACAGTGTTGTTTCTCTTTCGTGTGTGTGTATGTATTTCTATTTTCCTGTTTTGTTGGCAGCTTCCATTGTGCACCAGCTTGTTTTTGTCTTTAAAGTGGTTGAGTTCCCTTATATCTTGAATAATGGCCACAGCATCAACAGCCAAATCCAGCACACTCATATTTTTACTGGTGAAACCAGGCAGCTCTATGCCCACTTGCTGACATACAATTGGAATTTTGCTACTGTTTGTCATTGCCAGCTCATAGCAGATTGCGGTGTTGCTCTCATGTTATTTCTCTACTTTTTCAAGATAATGATTTTTCTAATTTCTAATGAAACTGTTCAGTTATGAGTTTTATCTTTATCAAAGCAGATACATTGTTTCTTCTAATAAGTATCATAGTGGTTTATAATTGTGTATCCTCTGTGGCTCTTGGAGCATTGATTACTCTGTAAAGCAAACTAAAGATAAATGTTGGCATAAAGCTATTATTATCAACAAGAAATAAACTGGAATTTTTTAGCCTCTCTACAATTTTTAATGGGTATTAAAAATGGTATATTCTTCTGTTTTGTCCAGTTATGAATAGAAGCTGGAAAGCACTGGGAGAGGAAGGCAGAAGAAAATATTCTCATACTGTTTCTAGCTATCTGTACCTGAATTCTCTCATTCACACATTCAGCTGTTCATTATAATTCTACTGTCCTTTCTAAAGTCCTGGCATGGTTCTCTCTGCTTCAGCTGTGTCTGCTAAACCCTTCAACAAATTTTGAAAACAGTTTCTCTCCCATCACCCAGTGCCTCTGCTGCTTCTCTGACCAATGCGCAATTTAAGATCTTTGCTCATTACCTTTCACAACCTCCACTCCAGCCTGAAAGGATGCTCAGGGAAATCTCCCTTGCACTGCTGCAGAATGCCTTCTGGCTTTCCTCTTCTTGGGAAATTGCAGTCCCAACTGCCCTTCCTCCTGCTGCCTCACCAGGCCCTTTAAGACAAACGCGTGGTCCTAATCTGTCTCTACCCTTCTTCTGTCCTTTCTGCTACTCTCTCAGGAACCAGTCCTGACCTTTTAGTCCTTTCCCTGCTTGCTCAATAGGTTTATTCAAGCTCAGTCTGTTAAAATCTATAGATTTATTTGCTTATTCTGTTTCACGTGATAAATTCATGTTTATGTTTTTAGAACTCAGAATGCTCTCTTCAAAACAGTTCTGACCTATATTGTTTGCTTGTCTGCCTCTTCATATTTTTCCTTTATTTTTCCCCAGCAGTGGAGTTTTCACTGTCTTTATCTTAATGTCAGCTTTGCTCACCTTCCCCTGCTGCAGTCAGCGAATGTCACTGGCTGTGCTCAGCTCAGTAGCATTAGATTGTATTACAAGCAGCCTGACATTTTATGTAAATAATGTAAGCAATGTGGTGTCCTACAGAACAGGATTAATTTCAAAAATCTCTTTACACCTTTGCTGTGAAACTGTAATTTCAGCCAGCTGTCCTGTCACATACCCTCTCAGTTCTACTAGAAACCACTTTTCAAACAATGCCTTACAGAGGCAGGAGAACACCTTATGTAGCAGAGAAAAAGCTAACTCGGTGAACTAATACTGTTATACCTAAATAAGACATACACTTAACAAATTTATGAGGAAGATGGGTATAATTACTTGATATTGTGTTGCAGCTCTGGGGTCAATATCCAGGATTTAATTTCTAAAATGTTAATGTTTAGGTGATTTAATCCAAAACTCACATTCTCATGGTTTTGACCCCATATCGTGATCTAGGTTGTGATTAAATGAAAAAGCCAATCCAACTGCAACCTCTTATATCCAGGCCCCTTTCTCCTGTAATTCATGTTTTTCTAAGGCTAATTTACTGCAAGTTCATCTGCCCATGCCACTGATAATGTGCCATGTACGTAAGGACCAGCAGTGTGGCAGGCAGGAACTCTCATGAGACCAAAGTTCCTACAGCTTACTGCAAAACCGTGCCTCTAGAGTTGGCAGCCTCAGGTCCATGAGTAAATGAGGTTTACGTTGCTGAGTTCAAGAGGTCTTATTTATAGGTTTTTAGAGGTTATGATTTTTATTGCCTACCATGTTGCAAGTCACTAGTCACTATAGTGGTGCAGCAAAAGATCAGCCCTCCCAATCCATGTATATGTAGAGGTTTAAATAAAATGTGTGGAACTTGCAAAAATTTGGTGATAATGGACTTAATGCATCTGCAAGGAAAAATGGTGCAAATCACTGGGAAAGGCTCAACAAAATGTGTGTCTGTCTCTGCTGTCTTTTACACTAGTAATTGATAAGAGCTGTGGCTGGTAAGATGAAGCCTTTTGGTAATGGGGCACCAGCCCTTCTTATCTAGCTTTCATATATTCATTTTTATGCATTCTCCACACTCTTTTGCAATATGCCTATGATTTTTTTTGGGAAAAGCTAATATACTTTCTACAGGTAATGTCTGTGAATGCACCAGTGCACAAACTGAGGCAGCACAGAGCCCTGGGCAACCTCTGTTCCACTTGAATGGCAGATGGATTTCATCCTGGTCCTGTCATATTGTTATCTTCTCTGGTTTTCTTAGCAAATAATAAACTAATTTCCTGGAATAGTTCAGCCACATGCCTAGAAAGAAAGGTTGCTGCTTAAGAACAATCTCTACTTGTCCACTGATGAGATTTTTCAAACCGCTTTCACAAAAATTTGAAAGCAGTATCATATTTAACACCTCAGGCTTAAAACCAGGGCAATTTAATTGAATATGGTTAAGCACAGAGAAGCTATATCCCTAGAAGCAGAATTTCTAACAGTATCTGTTTTCTAAAATTATAAAATATTAAATGTTTGCTCCAGAAATTCAAAGAGGCTCTATGAAACGGCAGTTTGAGTTGCAAGGCTCCTCCTTTTCTGATCTTGTGGAATATTGGAGCTTTTAGAGGAGAAATGGTAGAGGATGGTTGTACAAGATGGAGTACAGGATGGCTGAGCCTGTATGAAAGTTGCAGATGTGGTTAAAAGACACAGAAGTTTTCTCTTGCTGTAGAAACAAGACACTTGCCCTGGAGAATGAACACATTACTCATTCCTGGAGTGAATTATTTTGGCAATTGGATTTGTTTTTGGAAAATCCAGTTCTGGGTAGATGATTGAAATCTAGATGGAGCCATGTATACACAGATATAATTGCACTCTTTTTGCTGTGATGATAACGAAAAGCCACAGCCACCACGCTGTCGGGTTACTACATGATAATGTCACATGAAAGATTATATTAGAAAGGTTTAAAGTGCTTCTTGTCACTTCACCTACAGCATTTCCTCTGTTCTGTGTTTTCTTGCTGCCTGTAAATTTATGGGCTCAAAATGTGTAATATCATAATTAATTATTAATATTTGAAAAATGTACTTACAGAAAGTAAATTGGCCATAACTCAGAGTTGTTGAACCTGCATCAAACTGGACTGATGATGAATCCCAGTTTACCCTTTTAGTTCTGCCTATTTCTCACTTCTCGTTTTTTATATTATGTTTATCATTAGAAATAGAAGACTTCCATAGATTTAAAAATACTACAGAGAAGAGCAGCCCAGAATATGCATGTGCAGGTCATTAAGGATGCTACCATTATCTTGTTATTCTGCAGTATCAATTCTATCACCTGCTTCAAAAGGTCACTGATAACAGTGTTTTGAAAGAGGGAGTTAACGTACTTCAGAAAAATGAACAACCTGAAGAAAAAAAGAAGGAAGTAAAGAGAGAATTTCACAAGTGATAATCTTGTTTCTGTGAGATTTTATCAAATGAGAATTTCACTTGAGAACTCAGCTGGATCACAATGGATCACTATACCTTAGAAAGCTGGCATAATTTTTTTCATCAGTATTTTCTGTGGTTGCAGTAGGATGTAGCAGTATAAAATGGAAGATACAATAACTGAAATACATTTATATGCAGTGAAGCACCTGTGATGTTATCCAGAGCTATAAACATTTAGGAACTATGACTGGATACTATTCATGGTATATATCTATATATATTATACTATTTGGTACTGCAACTGTTACTGCTTCAGGCTTTAAGCGATATCTTTACCTGGGTGAGTGACTTGAGTGTTAGAGAATAAAATACCAAAATAATTTCTGAAGAATAAACTTTAAATGGAAGATGAAACCACAGGATTTTTAAGTTTTTTGTAGCTCTTCATTCCTATTTTTATAGCTTTAACAGCTTTTCATTTATCCAGATACTTGTCTGTTGGTAAAAAAAAAATTAAAATTTTGACTTTTATCTATTAACAGATCTATTATATTCAGAAAAATATTTTAAAGCTGAGAATGGAATAACAGAATAAACTTTGAAAAGAATAGAATCCCAGAGTGTTCATATTTTAATTGTGCTAGAAAGCTAACATGATGGAATATTTCATCTCTTTAAGAGGAAAACTTGTTGTGTATCAACCCAAATGGTGATTATGTAGTAGGAAAGTCCTCCAAATGAGATCTACCACTATAAGGAAAAAAATCCAAAACATTCAGGTTTGAAAGGTTAGCAGTTGAATAATTGTGTGCTGCAATTTGAGACATAAAGAAGCTGATAAAAACAGGAAAAAATGAAATTGTAATAATCTCCTCTGAGATTAGAGCCTAACATATAGGTCTGAATAAGTCTCCCAATCTACTGATAATTCTACAGATAATGTTAAATTGTAAAAGACAGAAATGTTTGAAAATAAAAAGTTTTCTGTCATGTTATGACTACAAACTACATTGCTTTTCTTCTGAATTGTACTGTTTCAGTAATATTTAAAAATATATAGCATATTGCGGCAGTGAGTGGTTGGTTCAACCTTTAACCAGTGTCAAAATGACAACACATATTTGATTAGTAATTACTTTTTGTCTACTTTTCAGTTCTGTAACTTTGAAAAGCAGTGATAATTTGGATTAAATAATATAAATTCATTCTAGTTTCTTTGTAAGAGAGCTGGGATTCATACACATTTTACTTTTAAGACCTGAGAGGAAATGATTTGTTGTCACTTATTGTGAAAATATGAATGCTGCATTTGTGCTTCTCTTAGAAGTTTTGTCATGCCTAGTGTTAAATAGCAGCTGACTTCAACTACAGAATTTTTAAACTCACATAAACAGATCTAAAGTTTTATTCCTCACTATTTGCCTTTTGATCAAAACCAAGGAGAGCAGATTGACTTCTGAAAGATTCAAGATTTGAAACTATTTTGAAATTCTGCCTTTTTCACTTGAAAATTATTGATTGATTGATAATAGGATCATATAGGAGAGAAAACGGGTTAGTCTTCTACTGATGTGCAGAATAACAATAGACGAAATAAGTTAAATAAAATTAGGTGTTACTCTGATGGCATCGTAAATTGAATCCAATCGATGGAACTGGCAATTCCATTCAAGATTTTCTGTTAATGTCCTATAGAACTCTTCTATTCAGAAAGCAGTTTAGATGTTATTCTTTATAGCTGAGCAATGAAAAGGTTTGGAGCCCATTTAAAAGATTTTAGTTGATTGCTTTTTAAAAAAATAAATTGCCTTTGTGGGTCAAAATGCACAGATCTGAATAACTGCTTTTTAGCAATGTTCAAAGTATGCTTTGTTTCAGAACTATGAGCCAGACAAGGAAATATGAATTCTGCAGGAAAGTTGTATTTAAAAAGACCAAACACAGGGTGGTCAGAAAATGTATAGAATGGGTATCTACAACTCATAGGCCAGAATGCAAGTAATTTTTTTTGACTCTGACTCTAGGCCTGCCAAAATTAACATGGCAGTTCCATTTTATCACCTGCTACTTGCTTTTACTGTCTGGATGACCAAGGGCTTGTTTAGTTCAATTTATCTATCAGTAAAATTTCTATTGTGATGTGACCTTTTGAAATGTGTATCCATAGGGAACCTGTGCTTAGAGTACTGTTAAAATGCTCTGTTGTATCAAATATTTAGTATGGCTATTTAATACTGTGCTATGCTGAAGATAATGTACCGTGTTTCTTTCAGCTGAGAAATGCACTTATACACAGCTATGGGGATGTATGGTCTGGGTATCCCACAGCAGATCTCTCTATGCTGGGGAGAACAATCTGCAGAAACTTTTTCAAATGGCCATGAGAGAAATGAAACTTAAACCAATGTTTCTCATCCAATCTGGCACCTGTAATCTATTAGCATGCTGTGTACCTAAAAAAAAAAAGTAAATGTTATTCTTTTCCAAGGGATAGTTTAGATCTAATCAGAGCAGGTTGCTCACAAGTGAACTATTAGAGAGTTGCCATAGTAAACTTGGCAATCCAACAGACCTGGAAACACAAGTAAGTGGAGACAGCTGGAAAACAAGTCAATTGGGGAATAAAATCCTATTTCTCAATATCTTAATATAAATATCTTTATAGAAATTAACTTAACATCCAAAGTTGTTTGCTAACTGTAGGCCGAACTGAAACAGAAATAAAATGTTTGAAGTGAGAATCCTTACTGCTCATACAGTGAATTAAGTCTAGGCTCCTAATGTTGACTCTTCATTACCAGACTCTACAGAAGGGTAGCATTTCAGAACAGAAATCTATCACAAAGTCTACTTCTCTCTTAAATGCTTAGCACTGAAGCGTTATTTGTCTGCCAGAAAATGAAGCAGCAGGATGAATTAACCCAGGTTGCTGACTAGACCCTTACTAATAGAAATATTTCTTACCTAAATATGTCATCTTTATCATTGATAAACTATGCAAGAAAATCCTTGTTGACTGCAAAAGCAAAGCAGCAGATACAGCCATTTCCTTTGGCCTAGAAATTCTTTACAAAAATGCAACATTGACAAATAACTCTGATAAGACCATTTTTTTCTGATATGGAAATTTCCCTTTAACTAAGGCTGTGTTTTAAACTCCCTCTTCCCTAGGTCTCATGTACAGAATAAATTAGCTCTAGCTGATCTTGACTGCTTCTGGTACATAAGCCAGCTTGTTAAGCATGTTCATAAACAAAAATGTATACTACATTCCTGCCTACCCTTGAGTGAGTCAGGAAAGCTATTTAGATTTTTTTTCCCCGCAGGATCAACTTCTGTAAATGTTGTCAGTGTTTTGGTTGCTTGGTTTTTTCATCTCCAACAGCCAGGGCCCAAGATAAAAAGAGTTCACAAAAGAGAAGTTTGAAAAACTCATCATGAAACAAAGGAAAGAAAGAAAATAAAATAATAAATTTTACCTATCTTTTCACTGCCTTCTTTCTACTATGTACTGCCAAAATCAGAAAACTTGTCAGTTTCTTCATGTTTTTCTCCATTTGTCTCTCCCTAGAGAGAGACTTTCAAGCACCAGGTGCTCTCTATCATCCTGCTTATAATATTTGCTGCTCTTTCTCTATTCAAGGCATCATTACATTCTTACTATACCTCAAGAAATTTCCTACCACCTTTTCCAGAAACAGGTGTTGGTATGGCTTTTCCTCCATTTTTTTCCAAAATATTTTTACTTCGGGATTTTTGGCAGTGATCTTGCAGTAGTTGCTGGCACTTCACAGAAAATATTTGTTCTGAGACCTAACAGGGTATGTCCTTCCAAAACATGTAAGAGTTTACAGGCACCTAGGTCCAGGTTCGTCTTGAGCATCGTTAGACACAGAACTGTGGGGCCTACACTCTGAACAGAGCTGTCCTATGGACTCAAGCAGCTGACAAAAGAGGAGGCACCTTCTTTAAGATCTGATTTAATGTATGAAGGTGTCTGTGTCATTGCACTGGCAATAGATGTGCTGTGGTGTTTGGCTCCCTAAAGTGAGATAGAATGAGTCTAGGTCTGCTCTTGGCATATTAATGTGTGGTAAATAACCATATTATTGCACTGAGATAGTCAATTTGTTCTGTTAAAATAGTCTCAATATTATTGAGATCATATATAATACTAATACAGTTCAGTATGAACCTCATTACAAGGATGAAGGAAGAGAGGTATTTTCCTAGGCAGGGATTAAATATAGGTATATAGAATTTGAAATATTAGCAAGCTGGTAGTTTGGAGGAGGCGTATTCCCAATTGTTCAAAGTAACAAGTGTGGTTAGAGTTTCCCACAGTGAAATAAATGCTATCTGCATTACCATATGTCATGCTTGATTTTTTCCCCATTAAAATAAGTGAAAATTTCACTTACGGACATTCTAAAGGTCACCTAGAAACAACAGTGCTGTGAGCGAGACAGAGGCAGAAAGGGCAGGTTAAGTACATAGAGAAGGTAGCCAGAGGACTAAGTCCTAGCAAATGAAAAAAAATCTAAATAAATTATTTTTAAATTTTTCTTTCAATTTTTCAACTCTTCCCTGTCTTCATCTAAGATTTTACTATTGCTACTAAAACAGTTCAAAAAATTGCACAATTCAACAGATACCAGCACTCTCTTTTGCTAAAAATGCTTTTCATATATTATTATTGTTAGGCAAGTTTTCCAGGAGATATCTGAGGAAATGACTTGGGATTAAAATGATGCACAAGACCACAGAAGAGAGAGGGAAGAGTAAGAATATGTCTGTCTAGAGCATCATTCATTGGTTCTAGATTCTGCACTGTGTTTTCAATCTTCTTTTACTCCTCAGTTGCTTTTTGTCTGACTTTGCTCTTTACTAAGGAATTCCCTGAGGAAGAAATTAATATGTGGTTTTCATTTATACTAGATAAGGACTATCAATATCATCTTTCATCTTAGAATGGCTTGAAGTATGGGAAGACACCAGCAGATTTATTGGAATTTATAGTGTCAGGTTCTGCTATGTCCACAGAATATTAAAGGGCTTGAGATATCCTTAAAGTTTTGGAAAAAAAAATCATTTTTCAACTAAACCCATAATGATCTCATTCAGATCTTGTTAGGCAATTGCCATTTCAGAGAGGAAAAATGGATATTTGTAGAGAACTTGTCTCCTGCTTTTTAGTTACTCTCGGTGCTATATATTCTTTGAATGATATAGTATAAAATACAGTACTGCAGGTCTGATGCTACGTTGGCCTTGAAATTTATTTGCACAGATCGATCAAAAGTGAATGTCAGAAAATCATCTGTCAGTCACAGCTTGAAATGTCTTTTAAAGGTTTTTTAAACCTTTTAGGTTGATGAGAACTTTACATTTCTCTCCTGCAAGTTGACCTGTTACATGGATCTTTCTGATATCACGGTTGAATTGCTGCAGTATGCTTGATTGTGTGCTGCCAAAAAGGTTCATCTATCACCTGCAGCTAGAGCAGATTTCAGCAGAATGAGTGTTTGCAGGTGTGGAATGGGGGATTCTGCTGCTCTTCAGGTTTGCTATATGAACTCAGTATAATGAGTTAAATTTCTTTCTTTTCCTGCATAGTGTCTGCCTCTAAAATCTTCTCTGCAAAAGCCTAAGGGTTTGAAAGTTTCCCCAGGTGTCATTTCCAGCAGAGGAGTTCTTATGGTGAATCCACATAAGTCATAGCTCTCCCTGGGAGCTAAGGGAGCTGTGTGCCTCCCTTAGCTCAGTCTATCTGCAAACACTGCATGAGCACCTGGTGTGAGTCTTCCTAAACATTCTTACAGAAAGAACTGAATCAAATCTATCGTTTTGCAGGCTTTTGTTTGCAACAGGTCTTGTATTCTCAACTCTTGCTCTCAGAGTGATTATTTCTTTTAAAGATGTTTGAGAGATCATTTGTGGGGGAATAGGGAAAAAAACTGCTCAATTTATGTAGTTTAAAACAAATAATAATAGAAGTGGTATATTGATTTATTAATGACACAGAATCAACAAGGAATGAGCAAGATGTAATTCAGGTCCAATATGAGCTATATAACAGATAAACAACAATAATAGACATGTAAAAAATGTTAACGAACACCTTTTCAAATACCTTCTATAATGAAAGGTCTCCAAAAGTCTAATTCTCTCCACTGTGTATTCACAGTTAACTGCAGTGACCAGTCATGTGGGTCTCTAGGCCCTTTTCTCCTTCAGGGAGTGCTCCCCACAGCTGCAAACTCCTCTCTCCCTGAAAGATGTGGTTGCTCCAGCTCTGTGCCTTTCCCCATTACTCCCAGCTATCCATGCACCAGCTTGAGAGCACCCTGTTATTTCATAGGCAAAAGAGCACGGGTCTTTGCATGCTGCACCCTGCACTGCTGCTGAACTAACTGCATGTAGCCTGCTTGTAGTGTCCAACAGAGAACAAAACAACACTCTTTCGTTAGCTAATAATTTTAGTTTTAAACCCTCGATATTTGAGGATATTTCCTACTCTGAGGGACTCCACAACATAAGTCTCAAGTGTCTGAGCAACCTTGCTGTGAACCACAGCGTTCAGTTCTTAAGAACCAATCTACTTTCTATTATTATTGGGTAATTATTTCACAACGAGTGTTGTGAATTTAAACCAGAAATTTCTGAAAAAACAGCCTTTAATAATCGGAAAATTAAGATTTTAATAATCTGAAAATTAATTTAATAGCCTGAATATGTTCTTTGTTTTCCTGTTCCACTGAATGCAAAAATGCAAGCAGAAACAGCCTTACATGTCAGGTGAAGTTTATGTATTGCCTTTATTTATTTCTGATTAATAGAACATAATTATCATGGGAAATTCTAATCTAATTAAGATTTTTTACAAGTAAAACATGCTATAGTTTCTGGCAGTATAAATGTACGTAGCTCTGTTTTCTTTTGAACTGCTTTTTTTGTATCAGTAGGAAACAATCATATCAATTTACTTCAGTCATATCCAATATATAGAAGCCCAAAGACTATCTAATTCATTAAGTTTAAAACAGGAAAAAAAAAGTCTGAGATTTGTGGGCCAAATCCATCTCTATTTTGAGACAAATACACATATATCTGCCTATGTACCAAAAGCAGTCATAATTTACATATTTCACTGTAGGTGTAAGTTTACAATGAAGGGATAGTGGAGCAAGTATAATAATTAACATAAGATGTATAATGAATATTTGTATGGCAGTATTTTGTAATATGGGGGAGTATTTTTCTGTCTAGATTTCTGGTGCATGCAGTCCTGCTTCACCTCAGTATGCAAACCAGTTTCAGTTTATTGTCATGTTTAACTGGGGTGAGTTTACCTGTTATTTACTACTTGCACTGGTTTTTGAACAACTTATTTGACATATAATTTTTTTAATGTAAAAATATATTTTCCTTACCCCTAAATTTAAATACATGATGAAATCTATGAGATCTCCACTGAGTCACTAGAGTCTGAATTTGACACTCTGGACTAAGTTCAGAAGTGTCATAAATTAATTTGTAAATATGTCGTGTATAAACTGGTATAACAAATATGCTGGAAGATATCTAGCATAGACATCTAGCATTTTCAATAGAAAAAAGAATCAGTAAATATGTGAAAAATATAATTTGGGGAAGCAAGATATATTCACATGCATATCAATATAGTTCTATTCCTCTCTTATCTCATCATAACTGTTAAGTAATTTGTATATCCTGACTTTCCTCTTCCTTGAGAACAAGCCAAGTGATTTAAAACAAACTTATCATTTGCTAGGAGACAAATATCAGGGAGACTGTGTTTGAAACAGATCAGAGAGAGGCCTTGTGCTAAATTTAGATGAGCTAAGGTTAAACCCTATTGATCAAACATTATGGCTTGAGAGAGTAATTATGAAAAGGTTTTATATAATTAGTATTATATAAGCTCAGTAGAAAGGACTGTTAGGGAGGGAGCTATCATAAGTAATACTGACATGCTTTGCAAATGCTGTGCAGATTTGCCTTTGATTTGCCTTTGTATGACTTCTTCCATCTCTGCAAAAGAGTTCTTTGATACTAAGCAGAATATTATGGGATCCTTTCTAATTCTAAAACAGTTTTGGAAAAATTCTTACAAATAATCCTTGTTCATAATGCACCATCTCGTATGATGTTACAAAACCAATCAATAATAACAAAATATGTTAGGATTGGGTGTAGATATTAGAAGAAAATTTTGACATAAAAATCAGAGAATAATTGCCAATTAAAAGTGTAAACATTTCTCTATGGTATTTCTGTTAAGCTGTTCTATTTGAGGAATGTAAAACATGACTAACTACATCAGCAGGTGCAGTGTAGGTGTAGTGCAATTATACATTGACATTTTTGCTGAAGCCTACAAAGTATTATTTTGTACTGGCTACCATTCTAAATGTAGACCTGATTAAAAATAATTGAAGGATCAGTTATGTGCTAAAAATACTTTTTCCTGCAACTAGAAATCTTAGCAAGGATAGATCGTTCAGACAGAAATATGAACTTCAATCTGAAAAGGAATATTGTACTGGTTTTAAGATTTTTATTTCTGTCTTATTCTCCTGGTTTTTGTTTTAATGACAAACATTTCTAAATTTATTAGCAGTTGTGGTTTTTTTGCATGTTTCCTATTCAATATTAATTTTAACAG
The DNA here is from genome assembly GCA_013400175.1 of Phainopepla nitens. NCBI lineage: Eukaryota > Metazoa > Chordata > Aves > Passeriformes > Bombycillidae > Phainopepla > Phainopepla nitens. The sequence continues at coordinate 250,674 of VXBQ01001599.1, read as the reverse complement.
TTGTATATGATAAGTGATATTGTGAATACAGTTAAGTCAGTGGCTGGTTAAGTCACTCTCATTTACCATCAGTCTTTGGCTAACCATGTTGACCCATAGTTGACTGGAAGTTAGCAAGTGTAACACCGATATGCAAGAAAGGTTGTAAAGAGGATCTGGGGAAACCCCTAGACTGATCTCAGTGCCAGAAAGATCACGGAGCAGATCATCCTGAGTACCATCTTGGGGTACGTATGGGACAACCAGGGAATTTGGCCCAGCCATCATGGTTTATGAAGTGTTTGTGAAAGGCAGCTAGAGGAAACCTACACCACAGCTGTGGTGGTTGTGAATTCACCAGGGTAATTTACTTTACTCTGAATGATTTTGTATGCAGATATATCATTTATATTAGTAATATTGGTGGTTATCTGAATGACAGAACAGATGGCAATAGAGTAGGCAATGTACAGTTTTATCTCCTGTTAAAAACTAACAAAATTTATTTTTGTATGAGGAATAGGAGAGATAATACAGAGAGGAGCAAAGGTAGAACATGAGAGGGTCTGTATCTAAGAAGAAGATGTGTTTTGCTTGGATCTGTTTAATATCTGTTTGGTAGTTTTACATTTCAATCCACGAATAGGTTCTGGTATAAGACACAATTGAAACAGAACCAAGTTCTCTTTGTGTAAAAACCTCATAAAATCTTAACCCAGAAAAAAGGCCTCTTAGCAAGGTTTTCTAGAAAATTCCAGCTACCAGATACCATGTAGGAATTCCATGACATGTAATGAGTATTTTATGATGGTTTGATCACAGACCAACAGGATCATCTGCAATGACAGCTGGACATTCCACTGAAGTTATGTGCTGTGTGATGATGTGCTGAAAGTGTTTTGATCTGGGACAAGATGCTATTGGAAGGCAGTTGTCAACATCTTGATAGTATACTTATTTGATAAAAACAGAATGGAAGGAAAAGAAAAAGTAGAGTTATGGGTTGATATTCCTGTACTGTCCTGTTAATACCACCAAAATTGAATGAAGACAAAACATACAAAAAAACCTCTACTTGTCAGACACAGGGTCTATAATTAAGTTAAAGAGTGGGACTGGATTGATGGAAGGCATGGATTAAGGGGAGACTAGAAGCGGATTCAGTATAACTAAATGGTCAAAGATGAGTCTTGTGAAGGGAGTGATCTGATTTTGGCATGAGGGACAACGCACTGTAGGCCTGCATTAGATTATCAAGGCCAAAACACAAGTGTGTGCATGTACTTGTTCCACTAGCATCCTTGCAAAGTCATTCTCTAGCATTTGTTTTGCTTGTGAAAGCTAATAGCATCCCAGAAAACACTCAGCCATGATCTGGGTTACTGCAAAGCAGGAGTAATTTCTAGTGGTTTTGTTCTTGGCTCAGGTGTGGCCTTTCTCTTTTACAGAGGAAGACAGTTTAAGTGTGTGGATGTGTCATACTGGGTCATGTGGCCTCTGGACCAGATAGTAATCACCCAAATACTGTTCTTTATCATGATCCTTAACTGAGCCACAGGATTTTGATATTTTCACAGCCATGGAATAGATGAGAGAGTAGTGTCTACATCCAAGACATAATTTATTCAGAGAGTATAAACATAAGCGTTATCAATAGTGGTCTGCACTTTGGTGTCTGCGCCTTCCTTTAACCTCAGTCAGTCAGTTAATAGAGAGTCAACCACTGGGAAATTAATTTCCTTAGCTGATGTATATTTATTGTGAGTCTACTCAGCACACTCAGAACCATCATTCTAAAAGAAGTTTGAGCTTCTGAAAGGTAATTGAAAGGCAAAGGAAAAAAGTCTTTCCATACCTAGGAATGACCCTGAATCAAAATTCCAAATCCAAAACCCCTTAAACTGTACAGACTTACTATGTGCATTCTTTTCAAAGGATGTTTCTACAGAAATATTGTCTTATCCTTGGAATGTCTCTTTAGAGAAACATCTACCCTAAACAAATAACGTAGCACACTTCTTTTATGTTGTCACACTATTTCAAAAAGCGTCATGTCTGGTAATTAATGATTTTACTTCATTCTAGTAATAATAATAATAAAATTTAAACACTCACTTGTTTAGTAGTCATTTATCCTGCCTGTGTTCTCAGAGCTTATAATAAGCATTTACTGTTTTAAAAACTGACAGTTTAAATCTAGCACAAGCCCAAGTGGCACTAAGAAGCAAATTGTTTCCATTTGTGAAACCTATTGTAGTAATTACTACTGACTCCAGAGACATTCCCTAGGCAGGAGCAGTAATGATAATTTGGTAGCTTTCTTTTAAGTAGACTTCGTTTACAACAGCTAGCAGATATTTCTGCCTTCAGGGCTGAGGACAGGTTTTTGGACTACAGTAATAGCTTCCTGCTTTAAATTTTTCAAAAGTGGTTGCTTTAGTAGAAAGCAAAACCCACTGTATTTTCCAAGTGGTATTTCTTAATTATCAACAATTATCTTTATCAATCCTGATCCTTTATGGGGCTCCCAAAAACACACAAGACAAAACTCTGGTCCAAATTCACAGATATTATTAATTAATTTTCATATTAGTAAATCACGGAATCATTTATGTTGGAAAAGTCCTTTAAGATCATCAAGTCCAATTTTTAATCCAGCACTTTTAACAGATTATTTCTTGAAATTGGAGCAGCTATAGCAGGGATGCCAACCTCTTGCAGTCCCTTATATAAAGCAAATACAATTTCTATGCACTTTCCTTCTCTAGAGCCCTTACCCTTTCATTGCCCTTCTCTGAACATGCCCTAGCACCTCAATGTCCTCTACTTGCAAGTATCCCAAAGATGAGCACAAGATTCGAGGTGTAGCCTCACCAGTGCCAAGTGCCAAGGATAGTCACTGCCCTGGTCCTGCTGGCCACACTATTGCTGATACAAGCCAGGATGCCATTGGCCTGGGACTACTCTATTTCCATTAGGAAGACCATGCTTGATCATATTGCAGCTGTTGATGACAACCACTTGTTACTTTATTATTCACTACATAGACTGGAGTGTCACAGAGGAGCAAGACCAAGTTGTAAAGTGCAAGGTAGAGTGAAAGTCTCTGAGTTGAATAGTTTACAAAGCAATACTAGGATCAGTAGAGAGTTAACTGATGCTTTCACCCTTTTTTGTTTTGATTTAAGAACTTATGCATTGTTAAGAGATTCAGACTTCTTTAGGATCCCAGTTTAGGACGGTGATAAAAAAAATTGTTGGATTGCCAAAGAATCTTAGTATAGTGTGTAAATCTATACCTGCTCATAAAGAAAATGTGAATTTGAAATCTGGCTTTTAGTTTATGCTTAAACGATTTTCAAAGTAGACAAAAAAGCCTTGAATATTACAATTACACAGGAGTTGTAGTCAATGACCCTTGTGGGTCCCTTCCAACTCAGGGTATTGCAGGATTCTATGAAGGTGATATGCTCCTTTACTTTTTAGAAATATGATCCTAGGTTATCTTTCCCATCCACAGGAGTCTTCAATGAGAGGATGGAATATTTGTTGCAGTCAGTTGCCCATCCCTGTTGCAGTCTTCACTTACTACTGGAAAACCAAATACAAGTATATATGTCAAACCTTCTTTGTGGGGGCTAAGCTTTGAGCTCTATTTTCATGTACTCATGTGCTAATATAGCAAATTAGAAATAGTTCTGTAAATATAATAAAAAAAGAGGATGTAAAACTGAATAAAAATGAGAACAGGAGTATCAAACTTAGTCTAGAATATGATCTATTTTATCAAAACCATTGTATTAGAAATTTTGACACTGATTTATAAGAACCAAACCAGCTGACAATTTACATTGAAAGAATTATCGATAAAAACAGTGCAGAGAGAAATCATAACACACACCCCCACCATTAAAAGACAAGAGTAGGTGGCTCACAAATGAGTGGAATGAGGCTCACAATGAGTAAATTAATTAACAGACCAATGTATTTGCTAAATGTCATTTGCTCCTTTTTTTCTTTTTTCTTGATGCATATAAAGCTGAAACCACTTCCCAGCTTATTGAGTTTGCTTGCGCTCTATTCTTATATAAATAAATACCATAGATTCTTAGTTCAGCAAATATACTGAAAAAATATTTTGGGCATCCCAGTGTTTTCTGCTGGAAAAACTGATTATTTCTTGAAATTGGAGTGAGTATAGCAGGGATGCCTACCTCCTGCAGTTTATTATGTAAAGGAAATACTGGAAAAATAATCCTTTCAAGGGAAGTACATGGAAATTGACATTTCATATCTTTTTATCCCAGTATTTCTTGCATTGTTTTGTCTTTGTCACATTCTTTTTCATTAAGTACATCAAGAACATAGAGACTGGAATTGCAACTGAATAAATTATTAATTCTAAGAAAATTATAAATCCATTTCTCAACAAAGTTTGTTCCTCATATTCATTTGGACTTAGAGGTAATTGAAGACAACATTTGAGTTTTTTAATCATATAATACCTAGCATTTTCAGAGCAAATTAGAAGGACTGAGACACTAATTATTAAAAATTCTAGTTCGAGAGAGAATCTTTAATAAAACTGTCTCCATCTTCAATTTTTTTTTTAATTGCAGTAAAAAGGATGAAATGCAGAATATTTAAAACAAATCACAGTGACTCCAGTTATTTCCTAGTAACTGGTGTAATATGTATGGGAGAATATGACTCAATTTTCTACTTTCCTTCTTTAACTTCAGTACCTCAGAGAATTTCCTAATTACCCCTCCTGTGGAGTGGAAATCCTGAAATGTTGCAGGACAACATTTTGTGTTGCAGACAAAATTATTCTTAGAAAAACAGCAAATGTCAAAGTTAGCACAGTGGGAGTGGGATCAGGAACACACCCTTTTCAGAAAAATTAGATACAATAATATAAAAGTTAAAATTAATATAAAAGTTATATATATATATATATATATATATACATACAACTGAAAGAAAAATTCTGGCTGACTTGAAACAGAATTCTGGAAGTAAAATACTTCTACTTTGATTCTTTGATTCACAAATTCTACTTTGTGAATTATCTATAGGAATAAATCAATGTTTTCTGACAGCCTGATGTGAAGGTACTGAATATATGTATGCTGAATATATTTGCTACATTATATATTTACTATGTATTTATGATATATCCATTATATACGATAAATATTTATTTTATTGTGATTTCTTCTCTTTGATACTAAATTACTAAAAAGCCATTTGCTTTATATTAAGTAATTGAAGCATGATAGAATTTCACATTGATATTATAGGTATGTAATGTTAATATTCATGGCTGTGAACAATATCTGTGTCTCTTTCAACTCTTGACATAGAGAATTGGGCTCCTTCAGGACTGCTTTTTAGCTGTGGATTTATTTAACTCCGTCTGGACTAATTTTGATGGTAGCAATTCACCTTACTTGTCATTCCTCTGTGCAATCCCTTCCTCATTACTGTCACTGAATTCTGGTGTTTTCCTAAGCTTTATTTTCCTTAGTCTGGAAAATGACTTATTTATGCCTTCTTCTTCACCACTGGTTTATTATGTCTTCTTCTATACAGATGTTAACACATCTAGTCCATGTGTATTACCATGTTGTATTTTCACTTTGTTCTGTCTCAGGATGCACCCCTATTTTATTCAATGAAACTTCAAATGTTACTTAGGTCAGAATCATCCACGTTCCCTGAGCACTACTCTGGATTTCCTTCTATTCATCTCCAGTGTATTTCATTTGACATTTATGTTCAGGAAGACTACCATATGTTGTCTGTGATATTTTTTCCCAGTGTGTGGTGTATGAGAATTTATTTAGTATAGGCCTCTGCAAAAGAAAAAAAAAAAGTGCGAAACTGTCAGCTTAAAATCTTCAGTTGTTCCTGTTGTTCATTTGGACTTACATACTGTGGGTGGCACTTGAGGGTTGGTTTGTTGCTGTCTATAAAAAGACGTGCCTTTTACAAATGAGAACACTGCTACATGACAATACATTGAAAGAATCAGATGAAGATTGAGCACTTGTATTTTTATCATGAAATATCTACATGATACCAGCGGTAGTCAAGCTACCTTGCTGGGCTGACCTTATTCAGTTTACCTCCGAGTGGAATTGTAATTCCTTGTCCCTCCCTAGGTTTCTGGGTTGGAAAGAGAAATGTGTATAAATAAATTTGCAGTGAAAAATTCTTACACTTACCTCTTAAGTAGTGAAGACTCATCCTTGGTGTTGACCTGTGAGAGACTGGACTAATGACAGCATAATTCAACTTTCAGAATCTGCAGCCTCTAACAGTAAAAAAAATGAGGGAATACCCACAGCCTGTTTTGTCAGATAGCCTGAAAGGGGCAATGTCACCTCTGGAGTACAGTCTGCTTTTCCTCTCCCTACCTTTTCCCCTCAGACATACTGTTTTATTGGTGAAAGTATTCAGGCAGTGCTAGCAAAGACTGAGTAGGAATTCTTTCAAGGAGGTTATGGGTTTTTTTTCTCTTGTATCTTGAGTGGGTCAGGAAGACTCTGAAGATCACCTGTGGCCTTTTGCTTCTAACTCAGCTTTGCAGCTGTAGCTTATGAAGTCATTGCAGACAGCGAAACATTGCCAAGTTTTATAAATTTCAGCAATTTTTTTTCAAGTTAGTCACTGCTTCCAGTTGCAACATAGGGTCCTGAAATTTTTTGACATTCATCTGCTCTTGACTTAGAGCTCAGAGTATTAGATTATATGATTAAAGGCCAACGCCCATAAACAAAAAGATTCGTGGGATCAGAGGAACTGTGGCAGGTAGAGGGGCTCTAAGAAGCTAAGACTTGTGAATAGAGTATCCTGACCTGGCATTCCCAGCACCTTCCACGGTGAGTGATGAACCCTGGAGCTAGTGGGGAACCCACCAAGACAAGTCAGCTCAAGGAACTGCCTCTTCTGAATGCCTTGGAGAATGCAGGGTAGAGGGACTATGATGGAATGTAGAAGGGAAAGAATTTAGAGATTCTGTGATATTTATTATATGATGCTTTAAATTTGGGAATTTTGGGATGATGAGACACTTTTATAATGGGATGTTTAGTGAATGGAAAAAAGCAAAGGAAAGGGTGGGGCTTGACTGTACTGGAGAGGAATATGTGTGGGTAAAGAAAGGGTAAAGGCCAGGTGACTGTAAACAGGGGTTAGCTGGTACATTTGTCTGGCTAAGCCCTGTGCTTTATCACTGCACACTGTCTTATATTCTAACTAAATACCTTTTTTTTTATTTATTTTTTTTAATGTATGTGGGTGTTACAGAAATTCAACCAGGACTGGTTGGTGATAGACTAAGATATTTGATAACCAGCAAATGAGGTGGGACCATGAGTCTCAGAGGCTTGAGAGTCTGAGATTATACCAAGTTGGGAACACCTAGGAGACTGCTACTGGGTAGACTGAATGTCCAGGATCAGCTTCTGACAAGAACCTTAGTGTATGTATATTCCACTAACAGATTTTGATCTGATCATCCATAGAGAAGGGCCAGGGCTGAGCCTTTCACACTGTTCATGTTTGTGTGGGTGTTCTTTGTGTTTAACTAGATGCCATAAAATAGGCTTTATTCTCTCTGTGTTGGTCTGTGTATCCAGCTGTGTGTTTATAGTGTGTATGCACATACAGTCACATGTGTACGTGTTGGGTTTAGCCTTGACACTGCCTGGACCTGGGAATAGGGCACTGCCATGGCCTCACATCTTCATGGCTAGGTCAGGAGTACTTTCTGGGTCCCATTGACCTCTGTGTTGGGTAGTCTCTAATACAGAGACACTTAAAAATTAGTGTGTGTCCAACAAGTGTGATCTGCTTGTAATTCACAGCCCTGGGAAAGTAAAAACTCACAGTTCCCATTCAGTGCAGTTCAAGCAATCGTATTTCATTCATATTTCAGTTTTTGAGTCTATTTCTTCTTTTTTTTTTTCCCAAATTATCTCTACAGCTACTTGAAACAAAGCATGATATACTCGTGTTGGGCATAATTCAGGTGATGAGGCCAAACAGGAGTAAATCCATGGTCTGCAACAAAGACAGAAAGAAACAGAAACACAGGAAGCATGATTATTTTTTTTAATGGTGTAAATCACTTTCCATAATCCCACAGCAGATATAAATCTGTTAAATGTCTAAAATTTTTTGTTGTCTTTTATAAAATGTAAATAAGGTTTGGACCATTCCTACTTAGGTTGTTCTTTTTCTGTCAGTGTTGAGCTCATAGGGTCTGGAGGTCATGTTACTAGTGTGTTTTTAAGCTTCACACAATTACCCTCAACCCTGTAAAGCATTGCACAGCAGGAGAGTATTTATGACTTGTCACAATGAAAGCCACTGTCTCCTGCAGCCCTACAGGAGTCCAAGTATAATGCAGTGGTTATGAAGAATATGAAGGTACAATGTAGGAATAACATATTTAAACATAACATTACTGTGTCTTTGAACATAACTTCTTGCAATCCATATTTTCCACTCTGAAGTTAAGCTGCATGTGTCCTCAGTGGGTTGCCGAAGTAGAAATCCTATTTATCGGCTATCTATTATTTTCTTAGCAAAATTATCATCTTACATCCCATTATTTGGAGGGATTATTAACCTTAACTACTGACATCCAAGGGCACTTCACAAGGTATTACTCACTTAGTCCTCATGTTCGCCAACATTTTGTTTGAATTTTTCTTCAAGAACAAACTATCACGTAGTCTTACATTAAGCTCAAAGTAATTCTTCATGCACCAGAAGTTGTTCAGGTTATATATATATTGAAATGGCTATATATTCACACCATGTAAAAATAAGAAGCCATTAAATTGAGCCAGCATGTCAGAAAAGGATATTTTGCTATATAAAATAGCTCTTCCATAATGTGGCAAACAAATGCAGGTATGATAAATGTAGAATTTTAGAATCACTTAATGTCTTTCTAAAAACATTTTTCCACCAACAATATAACTTTCATTCCTCCAATAAGAAATGTGAAGGGGATTAAAAATAAAAATTATAAAACTAAAAATGAATATAGTAAATTGTGTTCTCAATTGCTGTTCTCACACTTAGACATTATCTTTCTGATGTCTTTCTGTTTACAATCTTGCATAAGTGCAAGGAAATCACTTATAAAAGTGATTTCTTGGTTCTATGTTGAGTATTTTATATGAAAAACCTGTCATAAAGCTGCTATTTCCTTCTTTTTTTTTTCCCCTGGAAATCTAATGAACATTTATTCTTTTAAAATCTGTTATTTTAAAATTGTAAACCCAAATTATGATATACTTTTAAAATGTCAGCATTTGTGAGTTCTGTGGAATCCATCACGCCCATGATTAGTCATGGCTTTAGCATCAGAATGTGTCACATATGGATGGTTTATCCAAGCTGCCATTGTTTTACAGCTGATCAAGTAAATATCTTTCAATGCTAAAGACTCTCTTTAATTTACAGGCAGACAATATCCGTTAATGGTTTTGTCTTAGCAGACCAGCAACTTTGGATCTATATCACCTGGCATTTGATTAATTATGTACCTAGGGCAGCTGATCACAGAAATATTCTGCCTTATCCCCTCAGTACTTGTATTCGTTCTTCACAATTAGCCATAGTCACTCAATTGTTGTATATGATGAAGTCAGCAAAGCAAACCTTATCAGAGTGTTAAATATTGGGAAAAATAAATGGAATTTAGTTAATCCGGTACATAAAAGAAATAGGGCAAAGAATTTTTGGAAGTTTATTACTTTCTTAACTTGGGAGAGATACTATTTCTCCTTTAAAATGCAATTACACTATTTGTGTTAATACTTAAAGACATTGATCCTCTCCTCTTATCCCCATCTAATTAATAACATTTTCTTGTCTTTTTCTTAAATATGTCTTGCTTAAATTAACAATGTAGGATTCAGTCATGGTTAGTTAGTTTGGTTTTTTTCCAGCATATGTATTATGTTTAAAACTGTTACATGCTCAGTGACAAAACAGCATTTTTCCTGTTACTACAATACTGATTAGGGAGCATTTTGCAGTTCACTCTGGTCTACCATAAGCAAGATCATTCTGTGAGCCTTTGGGGCAGTGTGTGTTTAGTGATGATCGGGGAGGTTGCCAAGGGTGAGAAGGAAAACTACAGATGAAAGCAGTGCAAACTCAGGGCTGATGTGGTGTGGTACTGCTGTAAGCTGCATCCCATCCTATGCAGAGAGAGGCACCCATGGGCTTAGACAGCCATCCTCTCTTTGTAGAGCTCACCCCTTCTAGGATGTTGTGGGTCCTCATCGTATGTGGGATCTCACCTCATCTTGGCATCTGGCCACCAAAGGCATGCATTTAGCTGCTCCTAAAGCTTTAGATGAAGTGCTGGTCCTGGATGCTTGACAAATATGTGCCTCACCAGAAATGCAGCCTGTTTCAGCAGAAACCTAGACAAACAATTGAGGTAACAATAAGTAGGAAAAGCATGAATTTTGAGAAAGTTTTTTTTATTAAAAATATTTTCCTGGTTGACAACACCTGTTTTCAAATATTTGAATCAACTTTCTGGCTTCTATAGCTCTGTAAAAGTCTGCTAGATATAGGATACCCATGCTGACTGAAATGAATATTTAACCAGTCGTTCTCTAGTTGCCACACATGATCTATCTGACTTCCATTTACAAGTTGAAATGTGTTACTCCCTTAAATAAGAAGAATCAGCATCCTAGAAGCATGTGCACCCTTGGATTCATCCAGCTAGTAATTTCAGGAGGAACTCCTAGAGTTTGATCCAAGACAATCATACAGCTGGGTGCTTTCCTTTCATTCCAAGATGTCCCTGGAAAGTCCCCTACAAAATGTTCCTAGCCTTTATCTGTGGTGATACCGTACCATACAACATTCCCGAAGGATGCCAACGGAGCCCATAGTGTCTCAATATGAAGATGTAGATGACAGCAGGTAATTTGACCTTAACAGTACACAAGCAGTACACAACCTCTCTCTAATCTGCTTTACTATTAGAATGCTTTGCAAAAACAGGGCAGCATTTTTCCCCTGAATTACATTTTTTCCCTTTAATAACTTCCTTTCCTTTCAAACTTTTCCTTTTATATTTTTTAATCAAATGTTATTCAAATCCTCCAAACTCCTTATGTGCTCTTTAAATCACGATGGAAAAGGTTTGTATTTCTGCAATGTATTTGCTTTTGAAAAATATAGTGTTCCTGAAAACACTATAATAAACATTTTGAAAGCTTTTTTTTTAACTTTACTATTCTTTCTTCCTGGATGAATTGCTTTGTGAACAGATAACATTGATATGAAAACTAAAGCTCTTAAATAAAATTTTTGTAGCACAGATTTGTACATATTCTTTAAAATTATACATTTCCTGCAATGGATACCAAAGCTTCAAATATTAATACAATTTTAATATTACATAGAAAAAGGTAGAAGGTTAAGATGCTCTTATACCTCAGTATTATTCCTACAAAGTAAGAAATAGTTATGGATTATTAAGGGTTGATGTAGCTAGTGGCACATCAATGAAAAATAACAAATCTGAGTGCAACAGCATGAAGAATGCTGAGTTACTCTTTCATTATTCACTCCAATCTCATAACTTCAGTGACATACAAAGCATGAAATACATTGTCAGAAATACATAGTTCAGAATACAATACCATTAAATATTTTATCCAATTGGCAACAGTGCTGCAAAAAGACTGCACATTAAACTGAACCCTGCTCTTAAAAAAATGACACTGCACTGAGCTTTCCATCTCTTTCTACAGATAAAAGCTTTCTGTCAGCAATTTCTTTTTAAGTAAAGTGAAGCAAGTCTCTCACTCTCTTTTATTTCCTCCCTGTGAATACACCACAGAAAGTCTCTACCTCTAGGAAGAGTCTAGTCTCTATCCTAGGACATAAAAGAAAACTCCTTTCTGTGACTACTGGGATGCAGATTTGACTTCTAGTTAGCAATTTTTTTTCTTATTAGGTAAATTAAGAATGGTTTCTTAGCATAATAAACAGTAAGAAAATTCTGAGTTACAAAATGTGAAATGTGATTCATGCAAGGGAGAGATTACATACACACGTTAGTGGTTCAGGATTTCCTTATTTCCTCAGGTCATAGTGAATTAAAACTACTCTGTTCTGCACTAGTTTCTTAAAATGTATCTTCTCTGCTTTTTTTGTTCTTATTTTGCCCATGACAGTTGGAACATCTAAAGAATTGCTTTGTTATCTTTAAGTATCAGCCCAATATTTTCTTGGACTGTCTATTCTAGCCTCTTTTATGTCACTTACACTTGTGTGAATTATGGCCATCAGCATATTTTAGAAGATTGTCCAGAAGTCCTTTAAAGTCTACATTGCATCCAGTTCAGACAGAGGACAAGAGAATAGTCCATTTTCACACAAATAAATAACCAGATTCCTACAAATCGATAGTCAGGACAGGTTGTGTGCAAAAGAGATTTTAAAAGAGGACTTGAAGGATAGTACCGAGATGACTTATGCAAGTTTAGGGAGAGCGTTACACAAGTGGGAAAGATAGTGTGAGAAAAAGGATTTTGCCTGAAAATCTGTCCTCAGTGCTGTGTACAATGTCCAGCCTTGACTCCTCTGCCCAGTCAAGCTTACATTAATATGAACGTGAATTTATATAACTTGGTATAACCCAATAATATGAACTCATAATCTTTCAACGCATATGGGAAAGAGTTTCTATCTACAACCTAAAGTGTAGCCAGTCATTGCTTGGGCAGAGAAAATCACAGAAACTTTGTTCGGTTATGTAGCTGGTCACACATAAAATATATGTATTTATGATATACAGAACACATACAAGTTGCCAGCGTGCCTCTTCTGGGGAGTCTTGTCTGACAGGTTGAGGGTGCCTCCTCAAGGAAGTTGCAGAGAGGAATCCTGTTAACACCCCACAAATGCTCACTGTCAGCCTATCCAGGAGCTTTTTCCGTGAGCTCTACCCTGTTCCAAGGATCCAAACACATTGCTTCAGTTGTTTGTGTAATAAAATCACAACATGAGTCTTCTCTTGTACCAGCTAGACACTGCCTTTTTATCACTCCTAAAATGTAGGCTCTCATGTCTGTTTACAAGAACATATAGTGATAGGACAAGGGGGATTTGCTTTAAGATGAAAGAAAGTAGATTGGACGTTACGTATAAATTCTTTACTGTGAGGCTGATGAGGCACTGGAACAGGTTGCCCTGAGAAGTTCTGGATGCCCCATCACTGGCACTTTTCAAAGCCAGGTTGGATGAGGCTTTGAGCAGCCTGGTCTAATGGAAGGTATCCCTGCCTGTGGCAGAGAGGTTGGAACTAGGGATTTCAAAGTCTCTTCCAAAGCTTACCTTTCCGTGATTATATGATCTCAAAGCCTTAATTTCTTCCATTATTCTCATTTATTGAGTTTTTACTTCCCAACAGCTAGTCATGATGCATATTTCAATGAGTTTGAATTAGTCTACATCATAGATTATGAGAAGGTTGAAAATAGGGGGAGGAGGGAGTTGAACTGCATGCAATGGGTCAAATTTTTTAAATCTAAGGGTGGCTTTGTTAGCAACTTGCTTTGATGGCAGATAAAATTTTTGTTAGGCAATGCCCGTCTAGCTGGTGTATTGTTCTATATGTATTACTCTGTTAATAAACCACATGTTGCTGTTTCTGGGCTCAAGAGCTCTTGATCAGTACTCAGCAAGTGAAAGAACTTTCTGAAGGCTTGGAGGTGAACTTTAGTTCAAAATTTTTGTAAGCCTTTTTTGCTTGTACAACCTTTTTGCCAGGTCAAAACTATGCAAGGGGGATTATGGGAAGCTGACATTTATATTGTTTATGGAGGGATGAAAGCTAGTCTTAAATAAATATCACTCCAGGCTCTATGTGGGAATCTATTGCCTATGCAGACGCATTAGGTGCATGGGGCAAGAATTTCATTTCACTACATCAGAAGCAGTGAATTCCTACCTTGGCATTGCAATTTTTCATGTGTTTTCAAGTTTCTCTGTTTCCAATATCTAAGTAAACTCATCTCATCAACCTATTGCCACAAGCTGCAGAAGAAAGCAGCAAACCTCACCTGAGATGCACACTGAATGAAAACATAAAAGGTAAGAGTTAATAGCAACAGCTGTTGAAATGGGTCTTTACACAGGGGCCTTGCATGTTTTAGAACAAGCTGAGACAATGACACAAAATTGCGTTTATCTTTGTGTCTATCTTGCCTGTAGTCACTGTTTCTGGAGGGGTTCTCCAGGAAAAGATATTCTGTGGGAGAATACAACTTCAGTAGCCCTTTTGAACACCTCCAGTACCTCCTTACTCTTCCTAGCTAGTGAACTGTAAAAAAAATTCCTACATTTTCTGATCTTTAGGCTGAGCTGAATTACTTATCATAGCAGTGCACACAGAACACCCAAGTATCAATGTATTTGATATGATTAAAAGTTTGAAAATTTGTATACTTGTCTATAAGCATATGTTAATGATTTTAACAAATTAATTGACTTTATATTTCTGCCTATTTTGTATTTGGTTTCTTCAGCAACTCCTGAAATTTTGTTTGGCCACCTCTGAGATGTACAAAAGTAAAGCATAAAGCTTCTTATACACAGATATTCAAATGGACTTTCTTCAAGTAACTTCTTCTGGGTATACCTAATGCTCGCATCATTGCTTTTAACTAATTAAAAGTTTTGGTTTGATTGCCATAGGATGCCAAAGTCCAAGGATGGACTACCTGTGTGCTAGCAAATAGCTTGTGTGGTATTGCCGTAGCTGGTCTTGGCGCATGCCCTTAGAAAAGCAGGGATACATTTAAACATCAGGCAACGGAGAGAGGGGATATCATGTCACAGAACATGTTAAGTTGTTTTTTGATAACAATCATAGCTTGGCAAGAGAACTACAAAGCAGAGGAAGTGCTTCTTAAACAGCTCAAGTGTTGCTCCTACCTTAGGATAAGTAATGTGTATATGTTGGCTCGAATATGGTGAGCTACTGAATGCATTTGCTGAGATAATTATATTGTGATAAGATGAAAAAACTCATCTAGCAGGAGAACAGTGAAGCCTTGTTTTCCTCCTTGATCATTCTAGAAAAGACAGGGCTTTCTGATGCCCTGCGTATGCTACATTTTTATCCAGGAAATATTTTAACATTACTGGAACAGAAAGTATGGATGCATCAACCAGAGAATAGTCACAGTTAATGAGAAGTACTAATGAATTAGTAGAACTACTAAATTAAAAAAAAAAAGAAAAAAAGAAAACCAAGCAAATCCCAGTCTGTTTGTAGGAATAAGGTTCTGCAAGTTTTAAACAGAGCAGGGTTAGGCAGATGGTAAGTATTATTTTGAAAATATTATCTGGAAGCTTTGTTTCATCCTGTATATATTTAGCAAATATTCTGAAAATATTTAGCAGAAAATCTACCCAACTGCAGCATGGACAGTTGATAACAGCCACAAAAATGCTGTTGTTGACAACACAGTTTTCCTTCAATTTACAGTATTTTATTACAGTATTTTGCTGATATTTGTAAAATAAAAAAAAAGCCACCATAAACAAATAAAACCCAGATAACAATAATTTTTGTAATAGACCTTTATTATTAGTACATTTACAGGAGTGATTCAACATAATACTATGCTCAGGGGACTCGGGTATATGGGTGTTAGCAGAGAGAAAGTAGTTACCCTTTTACCCTTACACTGTTAAACTCAATAAAATGAAATTAGAGTTGTAGGAGGATAACAGGATTATTGTAGAGTCATCATTTCCTGCAGCATTTATCCTTTAAATTTGACCTTTGCAGGAGTTCATTATGCCAAAATTGATAGATCATGCTCACGGGAAAAAGTCATCTGAAACACTCGAGAGCTATTGAGCTAACTAAATAAACAACTCGAGACAGTGAATGTATAGATGTAAAATTGGTTTTGTGTGTGTGTGCATACGTATATATATGCGTGTGTGTGTGTGTGTGTGCACATATAGGTGCTGCAAGACCTGTCCCCGGCACTTAATTTTAATTACCATTTGTGAATATAAACAGAAATTTAGTTATGATGGAAAGTAGCACAGTGCTCAAAAAGTATAGCAGGAAATGACAGAAATACGATGACCCAATGTAAAGACATATGACCAAATCTTCCTAACAGTGAAAAAAGTCAGATATTTCCTTTTTTTTTCTGTCTCTCTATTCCTGTTCTAGATAATTGATGAGATGAATGCCTCAGGAGCTAAGGAAGACTGATGTGAACCTTCAGGGGGACAGAAATACTGTGGAAAAACAATGTTCTACTCAGTCCTAAGGGAGTTGCTTCCAGGCCTTCAAGGAGTGCCAAGCCTGATCTCAACTTTGGATTTGCTTCTGAAGAATTGCAGAATATCCATGAAGAAAGTGCCTTCCAGCAGCTGTAATATACCAATCTTTGAAAACCAATTGTCTGCATTAGTCACTGCATTAAAGACGGGATTAAAGCCCAAATCAACTTTGCTATGCCCATCCCAAGACATCTCAGCTCTCTGAAGAAATAATGACTATGTCTATCCTCTGGATTCCATCTTCTGTAAACAAGCATATCGCTGCCCAATTTATTGTAACTGAGATAGACTGTTCACTTTAATGATTAAATGGTTTTATCTCCTATTTTGTGATATCTAACAGTCTATCTGAGATACCAAATTTTAGAGAGTTCCGTGACCTCTTTAATGGACTCATTCCTTATAGAGATCCTTAACAATTTTTTTTTAGCTTCTTGTTATTCCCTATCTTTCATTTTTAAGGTTGAAATGACAATGTCAAGCTTTAGCATAATCCATCAATTTATATTAAAGGGTTGGGAGAAAGTTGTCAGCCAAACAAAGACCTTCAAACTTTAAAAGAGTTTACAAGTTCCGTGATCAAAATGCATATTACTGTCTCTCTGCTATCCCACCCTTCAAGTTAAGGACAAAATCCATACTGGTCCGATAAAATGATGGTGCTGCATACACCTCTAATGCATTGAAGTGTTGTGGATGTCTTCGAACAGTTTTGGTTTCATTCCCTAGTGTCACAAGAAAAGAGAATAGAACCAATAAACTGCAGTGGCAGTGTGCTGATCAGAGCTTCCTGTGCAGAGAGAAGAGAGACAAAACACACTGAGCCCACTCTCCTGTCTGTTGCTATTTGGGGCATGGAGCAGTTAATCCCATGACTGGTTTGGTTACAGCTCTTTCTATTTTAATATTTGCTTGTGATCTATAAAATTGATTAATGCTCATTCATTGTGAAAACTATAATCCTTTCACTTTTTTGCAGATGAGTAACTTTTTTTAAACCCACAATATACTGATTCATTATGTACTAACTACAGTGTAGCTCATACTTCCTTAAAGACGTTTTGAAAGATTCAGTGGATGTCTGACTCTTATTTTTAGACTGTAGTATTAATCTGTTTTACAGTTTTTTATTTTCTAATCAGTACTCATACATAATACTGGAAATTAAGGATCCCATGGTAATTCCTAGAGAACAGGTATTTCAGATTCTGATTTGCCTGGATCAGGATACCTCTCATGAAAATGAGTTTGTGAAACTGATATCTCTAATGGTTCCTTTCTTATGTTAAAAATAAACGTCTTGCAAATTTCACATACTAAAATTAGCTGGGTTCAAACTGGTTATGATAAGAATCTCTGCAGACTTGGTTATAAAATGTAGATTAAATCTCTTGCAGCAAGCTTTAAAGGTCTTTATGCTGGGAGTTCTGCTGAGATTCTTTTAATTTCAAGCTTTTTTTCCTTGTTTTGTGATAAAATATATAGTTAAGATTGATTTTGATTAAAAGGAAAGATGATTTTTAATCTAAGATGACTGAAGGTTATAGAATGATGGAGGGTAATGAATATTAATTATTATTGAAGATAACAGGACTGTATCCTGAGGCTATATTGTACTTCTATATTTCATACCTCCTCAGATGACACTGAATATTTCTGATGAGGATGCTATCCTAAGGAGAAGACTTATTGAGGAAAATAATTCTTGATGAACTCTTAGAGAATTTTCTTATGCAGTCCAAGACTTTTCCTGCTTCTTTTGTTGATGGAAAATCTGTATATATTAATTTTGGCTGAACACAGAGTAGCTTAACAATATAAGAAGAAAATATAAGCAAGTGTGTTTTAGACACACATTTAGTTTCCCATATATTCATCATAAAGGAAAAACTATAGTGACTTGAGGTATTGTTCCTTCATTGCACCATAAAACAATTGTGCCAATTCCTAATGCATTGTAGCATTTTCAAATACTACCAGCCAAAAATAATACTCATAGAGCTCTGTTGTGAACCTCTTCCTAAGTTCTTCATTTTCTTGCAGAGAACAATATTGCACTCACTGAACTTCTATGAATTAACCTATGGATCAGTGACAATATGGATCACTGAAAAACTGTCAGAACAGTATAAAGTATATAGTTAAGTGATATGAAAGTGTATAAAGTTAAGTGATATTTGAAAAGCCTTTTACTTTTCTACATTTGCAAAAGTTCATACTGACTTTCTCCTCCTGTTTTCAGAAAGCAAAACCCTTTCTCACATACAGTGTCTTAGCCAGAATGGAGAGGTGGCTGATCACATCCACTGGGCTATATTATCAAAAATGCAGTCAAGAATGAGGAATAAATTACTTCAAGTTTACTACTGCAGAATGTCAAAAGCTGCCTTCTGACAATAGAGAGCATTCCCGGATTTAATCAAGTTTAGTGCAGTGAAAGAGGTCTAAGGAATATATGTTT
This sequence comes from Phainopepla nitens, assembly GCA_013400175.1. Classification (NCBI taxonomy): domain Eukaryota; kingdom Metazoa; phylum Chordata; class Aves; order Passeriformes; family Bombycillidae; genus Phainopepla; species Phainopepla nitens. Next base: position 231,863 of record VXBQ01001599.1, on the reverse strand, counting down.
TAAGGATAAATATAGAACATCATCACAATGAAGATAATCCCCAGCATACTGACTGGGAAGATTTTGACTCCTTTGGGGAAGATTCATCTGCTCAAGCAAAACTGTAGAATGAGAAACTCGGGACTTCAATTGACCTCTCAATGTCTTTTCTTCCAGATGACAACCACAGAACACTTCTCTTTTGCTTTGAAGTTTTTAATGTACATATACCTGAACAGTTGCTCTTTTCATAAAAGAAGATTTAAAAGGCCCATTAGTTACAAGGATTACAAGTGGATTACAATTGTCACAATGTTGTCAATGTTGTCATCTTTTCCTGTTTTACATGTGTATATAACTACAGCAGCTATGTTTTTTACATAGACAATCAAAACAAAGAAAAGTATTAACATCTACCTTCCTTTTTGACTGGTAGCTGTTAATCTTTCTATGGTGCCTGTAATTATTTATTGTCCTCTTATTATTATTTTTCCTTAAGGAATACAAGAATCGTCCTTTGGGAATGGAAAGAATAAATCCTTAGAGAGAAAGTCAGTGATAAGTGCTATCTGCTATAGAGAAGCCCTAACAAAGATGCTTTATTATGGTTCAGTGTGCTGGGCTACTTTACATAGTTGTTAGAAAGAGGAAGGACAAGATGGTGTCCAAGCCATGTCTAGGTTAAAGCAAACTGCTGAGTATTTTTGTATGACAACACCCTTTTTCTGAAAAGAATTGTACTTTTAGCAAAACAGAGTTGTGCTTACTATTTTTTTATTGGTTTATTTGCTTTGTGTTTGTTTTGTTTGTCTGTTTGTTGTTTTCTTTTCCCAACTGTGTAGAGTGCTCTGTTGCTCTCTTGCCTGTGATTTATACACTTCTGTTTGTTTTTATTCCATCTCTATGTTGAAATACTTACTTCCCTGAAATTTCTGTTTATGGAATCACTCTGGGCTCTGTGAGCCTGTTTTCCTTGAGAATCATTATTTCTGCTCAGGGTAGAAACCCAGACTCTCTTTATAGTCCAGGGTTATATAATTAAGCCCCCTAGAGGCAATTAATCCTGTGCTTACCTTACAGACACTTTGTGTGGGACACGGGCTTTCAGCATTTACCTCTCCCACTTGTTCTCCCTGACTGTGAGGAGGGCCTGGATGGCTGGTTTAGCTTAGCCACAGAAAGGCAGTTGAATGGGATCCTCTCCAGGTGACTGCACTGCTTCTAGAAAACTGAGACGCCCTTCAGAAGGCTGGATCCACCACTGAAGTTAAAGAATGAGAAAGCCTGCACCTAAACTAAAGCCTGAGCTAATCTCGTCAAAGCTGAGACAGAGGACTGTGAGCCTGTAATCGTCTGGGCATATCAAACTTCCCTCTTTCCCAGTGTACTCCGGCGCCAAATATTTAGAAACATCTATGTAGTGATTACTGGCACAGAGATACTTGCAAAAGGTGTCTTGTTCTATGACTTTAAGGAGGTAGTAGGTCAGTCACTTCTCCCAGCTTTGCTTTGTTTCCCCCCATTGAGTGTTTCTGTGATATTTCTCAGGATCAGTGGATTCTTTCATTTGAAGGAGCTCATGTACTGCAAATTTGTCCTTGTGCAGGTGCAGCAAAAGCTCAGGATCTAGTCCTATTTAGCTCTTTATAATGTTTCTATTTTGACTTTGTTGCTACTTCATTATTTCAACCAAGCTTTTTCAAAAGTAGCAAAATAGGCCACCCACAATTTCAGAAGTAGTCTTGGCAGTGCTCCCTTTATAAAGGGGTGCTTCCTCACAGCTTCTCTTTTCTACTACCAAAACTATTTTCAAAACACAACCAGCTCAGATGATTGCCCTACATTCACAGCAATTTTCACTTAATTTGTTCGCAGCCACGGAAATTAGTGTAGCCCTAGGAGGACTTATTCAGCACCTTTTATTAGAATGCTTTGCTGTGAAATAAACTGCAGTCCTTCCAGTTTTGTAGCATGAGGAGTGTGAGCATTCTTGGACTGAGCATGCTGCTAGGAATACTAATAGGAGAATCCTGGTTCTGATGCTCATCTTATCTGAAATTTTTGAAGGCTATCCCTAATGTCTGTAAGGTACAGACGCTTGCAGTTTCTATTTCATCTATACTTGATGTTTTCCTGATGTGAAATTTATTTGTGCAGCAAGATAACTCTCAGACCTTTCCAAAAGCTTGCTGCAATTAAAAGGATATACCTTTAGGTGATTGATGTGGCTCATGAAGCTAGCTCCCTGCAGAGAAGTACATTTCTGCTTCTGGACTACCCTTGGGCATGATAGCTTTTTGCAATTTGTTTTAGTTCAATTGCAGAAAAACATTTATTTAGTAAATCAGGAAAAGAAATCCAGAAAGTACAGACTTTTTTCTGCTTTGATTACTTTATTATTTTTCTTTTTCGTATTGAATATCTTCTTTCTATTTGTCTCTGAATCAGCAGGGGAATTTTATTTTGAAGATTTGCAGAAAAAGCTCTAATTTTTGGAAGAACTGAAGCTTGAGTATTTAATCTTAGGACAAACAGGAAAGAAGACTGAAGGTTAGGACCTGGGCTAGCAAGCAAAACCATTTCTCCAAACTTCTCTCATCAGCATCAGGCTGGAAAGGATGTTAAGTATCCTACTCACTTTTTTCTTTATGAGTAAGTTTTTGTACTGAAACATCACAAACTTTCCTCAGGCTCAAGATTTTGTTATTGAGGAGCTGATGATATTCATGTAGTTCATATTCTCATACTTATTAATTTGATCAGTTATTTTACTAAAAATCTGCATGATCACTTCCTAAACCACTCAGTAATCCTAGTAGTTCCATGTGGGAATTCTCAGGGTTTTGTTGTTTTGAAATTAACTCTCTCAAAGCTTAATTTTTTATAGTAAAAGAGAGACAATTTTGACAGTACCTACTGTCAGTCAGAATGATTTGTGTTACTAATGCCCTTGAGCACTTTGGAGAATAAGCCTTAAGAGATGGTCTTTTTGTGGCTTTGGCAATGCCTGCAAAACTGCACAGAGCCACCAAGTGCTTTTTTAGTCAATAGAGAGAAATACAATTTTGCAGAGAAATTCAGAGTTGGAGCTTAATTTTAGAAGTTTTCAATCACTCTCTGCGTATGTCTTTCCCTTCCTTAATAAAGGACTCTGTAGAGACCAGTCTTGCCAGCTGAAACCAATTGTGGGGATAAGCTCATGAGGCTAGTAAATTGCATAGATATTTTTATATATTTTAGAGAATACCTTTTCCCTTCTATTTGAAATCTATCTGCCATGATCATAAGGCATTTATTTTAGGACTGCTGTGAATCAATGTGTGTGTTTGGAAGCTGTATTTTTACTATTTTTACGACACTGAAAGGATATAAAACTAATTTTGGTCGTCCTTTGGAACTTCGCTATTTGCAAATGAGTTAGACTTTTAGTAAAAATTTGTCTAAACAATTTAGCTTAAATCAATATTTTCATTCCTGATATAAAAGGTAAGGCTAAAAATTTGAAATTGATTTCTTTTTTCTTCTTAGTATTATGTGAGGTTGCATAGGGTGCTAGAGTTCTGGAGTGACAATCTACATTTGGTTTTGTTTGTTTGTTTGGATTTTATGGGGGATTTTTCTTGGCTTTTTGATGTTTGTTTGATTTAGTTTTTTGTTTTGTTTTTAGAAAATGCTATTCTGTTATTTAAAACGTAAGAAAAAAGCAGTGCATGGAGAAATGTTTCTTTTTGCTCTTCTTTTTAAGCAAAATAATTCAGATGATGTTAAAATTAAACAGAAAAACTGTTACAAAATTGCTGAAAAAGACAGGAATGGGATTAGGTAATGTTAAATATCTGTTTTGAAAAGCCCAAACCTTGCTTTTGTGGTATTATTGATATGCATTTCTTAAGAAGTAAAGTTTGCCCTGCATTAATACTGTTTCTTTCTAAGCATTGAGAATGGGAATGATATTTTCATTCTCGTTCCAAAGTTTGCTCTTACTTTTCAATGCCAATTTGGTTGGCATTTTTTTGTCCCACAGAAACTGCGGTTATATGCTCAGCCTTATTCCCACTGTACATCAGTTCTCTTTCATTTTTTAATGGTATCTGAGTTATTTTAATCTCAGTGAAAAAAAAATAATGCACAACTGTCTTCCACATTTTTATTAAAATGATTTAATTACAGTTTCTTTCATCATTGAAGTTTCATTTGCAAACACATCTGAAGTATGTATTACTACGTAAATGTGTCTTGTTTAATCATTAACTTGTAGGTGATTCATGTATTTGCAGCATATTTAAACTCTGATTTATTATGGTTTGATAGCAAAGGTAAACAAATACCATTAGCTTCAGTATTTTCACAGTATTACAGGTATTTAGTTATGTTATTAAGGATTAGCCTTTGCAATTCCTTGCAATCTTTTTCAATCCAAACTCCAGTGAGCTGAGTAAGAGTAGACCTGCTGGACAACTGATTACTCACTAAAAAAGAAAGAACAACAGCAATCAGAGGAGCAATGAAAATGTTGCAAACTGATGACTTCATTCTTTTTTTTCCATTTCTACTGTATAGCATATAGCAGCTTTGTATATCAAAAATAGGATAACTAAAGTCTCATGCCTGCTGAAATTTCCTGTAATGAGCCACTCAGTCTGTTACAAGAGCAAAGCTCACATTTATACTTTCCCTTATCCATCTTTTCAGTGCCACGTTGCAGCTACGATGGTTCATAGCAAGGGCCTTCAGATAAAAATTACTGCATGAAACGGAGGAACTTAACCATGACCTAGCTCAGGGAAGTGGATTAGGTGATATCTATGAGAGAAGAGGGAAAGAAAAGAAAAATAAAAAAGGGACTTCATCGTTCACGCACACCCGCCAGGTCCACACCAGGATCCAAGTCAAGGACCACCCAGAATTGTGTTTGTGTTTCACAACTGGATGCTCAGCCTAGTGCCAGGGGTAAAAAGGAAGAATCATCATTCTGGTGTGTTTAGTGAACTAACAACTTTGTATCACTATCAACAAGGACTGGTATAGCTATGAAATGCAGCAACTGATTTCAAGGCCGAAAATAAAAGGGATGTCTTACTGAGACTTTGCAAGTGAGCCACATGATGCAGAAAGAAAGCTTTGTTCCATCTTGTTCCTAAAAACTCTTTCTCGGTCTTTTGTGCCCTGTGGTATCTCATTGCTCCATGTTATGTCACTTGAGAACAGCCGTACTCAGTGAGCTGATTTTTAAGCCAAAAGAAATCCTCTAGAAGCCTTCACAAAAACTGCCCATTAATTTCCCCGTCAGGTAAATAACACAAAAAAGATGTTGCTTATGACACTTGATATTAAGTTTAATGTTGCTGGCTTCCGTCAATTAGCATGACTGTAGTAGCAATACAGAGACAGTGGAGATGACTGGGAACAGAGAGGATTTTTCTCATATGATGTGATTTTAAATTTGGTTTCATATTCACAAAAGAGAAGGCATGTAAGTGTAAATTTAAGATATTCCTTACATTGCCTCTCAGTTGCCTGGTACAGGTCATGCCTTTCTTCTAAAATGTAACAGAAAATTAAGCAGAGGGGAGAAATTTTTTTACTGAAGAGGAAATGTTCTCCCTTTCTAGATTTTATTTTTCTAATTTCTGTTAATTTTAGGTGGGCACAAGAAGATAAGGGCTTGAAAGAACATATATTTTCAGAGATTTTTTCCTTGGGTAAGAAATTGCAGTAACATTAATACTACTAGCAAGCAGAGTGCAAGACCGTGCATTCCTTTTATTTTATCTTTGCATGGTATGTAATTTATAATGATTGTTATACTCTCTCTACTGTTTTATAATATTGTTCTTTATGATATTTGGATACCAGCTTCGCTCCAGGCAGTGACTGCAATTGAATAAGTTTGTGTTGATATAGTTTAAGAGGAAAAATAAAATTTGACTTAGTGCTTTCTTTCATGTATGTAGAATAAAAGTGTTACTTCAGATAAAATGATCAGAATAAGGAATGAGTTAGGTGGACAGATTTATGTCTTAATGGCTCTCAAATGTGGTTTCATTGCCCTGAATTTTTCTCATCGGTACATTGCGAAATTTATTTATATTTATATACCACATTTGCCATGGAGTACAATTTGCAATGTAAAATAAGGATAACATTTCTTGCATTGTCTTGCTAATAATTTTGATATCCATGATCAAAAGTAATTTCCAAGTCAATTGTGATTGAAAAATAAACAATCACAATTTTCTCCATAAAAGGCATAAAATTCATTTTTATTTTAAATTACATAGCTTAAAATAATTGTAAAACCCAGTCAAAGTAAAACTATTCTCTAAAATTTGTGTTGTTACAGAGTTATTGCGTATATTCTATATTATTCTTTAAAGCTAAGAATTGTTCACCGCCTAATTAACAAATTCACAGTCTGAATTAGATGTGAAACACTAATGATCAATCTGTTTTTTCCAGAGTATCGTAGTATAATTTAGGTTGAAAAAGGTCTTCAAGACTTCTGAGTCCAACCTGCGACTACCTTGTCAACTAGACCAGAGCACTAAGTGACACATCCAGCCCTTCCTTGAACGTCTCCAGAGATGGTGACTCCACCATCTCCCTGGGAAGCCAGTTACAGCGCTGGATGATCTTTACTGTGAAGAAAGATTTTCGGGGTTTTTTTTGTTTTGTTTGTTTTTTTTTTTCTTCCAGAAAGATTTTCTTTATTTGCAACAATGGAACTTTTTTTTGGTATGTACTTGTACGCATTTGTAAAGGTATCTGTATGTACTTGGCAGGCAAGTGCCAAGTACATACAGATGTATGTACTTGGCACTATTGTTGTATGTATTGTTGTATGTATGTATGTTAAAGAATGTATAACGGTTTTGAGCTTTGAGTTGAAATTTTGGTGTTGCCCTAGGCAAGCTCGCCTTTGAAAGCTGTCTTCATTTTCATATATTTCAGTTTCCCAAAATGAAAGTAAAAATATAGTGAAAAATATTCATTAAAGTGGAGTGCTCAAATGCTCCTGTTGTGGGAGACCTCTGCTCCATGAGGAGTATTGTGTGTGCTCACTGTTGCGGTATCTCAGTGCCTGATGCATACAAATCAGTGAAAGCTGAACTCAGCTTTTACTCTCATCTTTTGTGCCCCTGTGGGAGATCCATTGCGCGGTAGTCCGGGGGTAGGACATTTTACAACCATCAGCCTTTTAAAGCATTGGCAACAGGGAACTTAGAACGCATATTCTAGTTGAAAATATATCTCTATACCTGTATGTCTATAAAGTCGCACAGTTGAAGCAGCTCTGTTACTTATTCCATAACCTCATTCCATATTGAAAGGACTGGGAAAAATGGGTCTGTCTGCATGCAAATACAATGACAATGAAAAAGCTATAGCTGATTTTCTTGTTATGCAGAGGCTCAAAGTTATGCAGCAATGAATGAAGCACTCTGCTGGGCTCCTTCCTTAGGGCTATTTTAGCAGATTAAGCAAAATCTAGCAGAGTGCAGTCATCTATGCTGCTGAGCTGTGAGAATGATTGCTAGCCTGCTTCTGGCTCTTGGTGTCAAGCACTCTCCCAGATGATTCTGGGCATGGTGTGGGACTTTAGACAGTTTGTACCTATTCATGAGCTGCTTTTTTTTTTTTTTTTTTTNGGTTTTTTTTTTTTTTTTTTTTTTTTTTTGGTAAGAATTTACCAACAGTGACAATGGTTCTTCCATACGAATGCTGTGACTGTTCTGGGGATGTTTAATTCCTTGGTGTAAACACAGACCTTGGCTGCTGATACCAAAAGATATGATTCAAGAGTTTTGATCTTATCTAGAAAGCAAAAGGAGGATAAAATGGATTTAATTCTGATTTGTAAACTACTCAGGAAATTTCCATCTAAGTATTCCAGTTCTCCTTCGCAGTATATTCCTGTGACTCTGCCTCCTCTCAGTGGGGTTTGGTACATCAGTAGGGTGATTCATAACAATATTGTTAATGTGAAGGCTGAGCAAGTTGTGTTCTTCCAGGTGTGAGACATGAATGAACTTTACTATTGACTTGCCCTTTCTTTTCTAGCTTTTTTTTCACCCTGTTCCCTAAAACTGTGCAGAACACTTTTTCTAAATAAAACTGCAATTTTTACATGTAAACAAGAAAATGGGAGTTTACAAAACACTGTAGAGTTAGGGATGAATTTTTGAGAGTGGGAAGTGTTATAATCATGAATTGTTAGATTTCATGGTGGAATCATCTCCAGGATTTCAAAGTCTGTTTCTAGTAGGCATAGAAGAAAAAGGAAGATTTATCCCTGGGATCTGCAGGATTTTTATTACATTTTATTTCATTGTTTTTCAGTCTTTACTTAGTGAATCTATAGATGCTTAAGGAAAATTACCAGTGAAAGTAACCTATAAAGTATATAAATTTATTCTAGTCTAATAGAAAAATGTGGGTCTATTTGTCAATGTAGCTTCTGAAGTTGTATGTCTCTAGAACTGGTTAGATGTCATCTGTGATGCTAAAGTACCACACTTTCTGAGAAAGAGTAAGGAGTTAAAAAAAAAGAAATTATTGCTGCTAATGCCATGGATATAGTTTTAAATATTTTCAAGAACCAGATGAAAATGCCACTTACATTCATATGTGCTTTATCAAGCTCATGCTATAGTACTTTTCTACCTTATGTTTATATTTTTAATAATACAGAGCCTGTATATGCAATTTTTTTGTGACTTGATTTTCTTGTTTCAGTGGATACTTGGATAATTTATGTTAGTGTGAAATGTGAAAGTTTCTTAACTTGCTTAGGAAAGAAGAGCAATTTGCTGTTATTCGCCCATTGACACAGAAATAGGTAGTTGCTTACTTCTGATGTTTAATGATAATCTATTTGAAGACTTTTTTTACCTTTTTTATCATCAAAGCTGTCTTTGATTTAATTTTGTAAAAGCCATTAGTGTCTCACAGAGGATTCAAGGCTGGATGGGAGCAAGATTAAATAAGGATTAATGTTTGACCATAGTTTAGCTGTACACAGTAATATTTTTCTACATTGCATTCCAGTTTTCGTAGAACTGTGATTTTAGTAAAACTGCTGGAGATACTGAAAATATGTTGTCCAATTCATTATCTTTCCTTTTCAGATTTATAATAAAATATAAGTAAATTAATTGCAGTACACTTAAAGTACTTCTCATAATTTTTAGGATTACATCCTACAAATTATAATGTGAAATATAGACTTACCCAACTCCTTTGAGTTCCCATTTTATTTGCATATTTTAACACTGATACTATAATACTAAGTTAAAAAAAAAAAAATTCAATATTTACTAGGTTCAAAATTCCATGAGTTCCAGAATGCACTAAGATATTTCTTGAAGTCTTGAATTTTAAAATTCTAGTCTTTTGAATATCAATTTTGTATGGTTTTGTTAACCTTTTATTTTCCATGTAACACTTAAGAATAACACAGTTAAAAAATGAAATTAAGGGAAGTTTTCTACAGCTTTGTCTTCTTCCCTCCCCTCTGCCCCCCTTGCTAGACTTGTATTTTAAATTAATGTGGTCTTTTTGTTTTCTAGTTCAGTGGGCAGAAACAGCAAAAACCCAGGGAAAAAGCACGGTGATGTGTATTTGTTTTGCAGACTTCAGTGGGGCAAAATTTGGTTTTGATATACGAGCACCTAATCTGATATTTTAATAACAGTAGAAATATTCCCATTCATCACAGGAACAGCTCCTGATGATTTCAATGGGACTTATGGGTTGTTTCATACTAGCCAAAATACCATCTCTCAGTAAGAATTAAGGTTGTCATCATCCTTAGTCATTATAGATCAGCTTTCACCGTATTCCAGTTATTCTAGTCACATTTTCATATTTTCTAAGAATTAAGATGTAATTCTTTGGTGTTCTTCTGAAGTGGTTCTTTTTATTTGCTAGGTGTAAGTGAATCATAACAGTAAGGCGGAGATACATTCATTTGACTTTGACTTCATTTTTCTTAGCTGTTCTGATAGTTGTATCTCAATAATGTAATGGACTAAGCCACATTTGGCATTCCCTGCTTTGCTGCAGCTGTCCCACAAACACCAGTGTCAGCTGAACTCAGGAGAACTTTTCCTCGTGTTGTTTTACATGTATAAAACATATTCAATCTCTACTGCTGCAGATAAAATAGCCAAGAAAACACGTTTCTTATGAGATCATAATCTATGAATCAAATAGTTGCAGACACTCATATTCATTGGTGTACACTATTTGCCACCTTTAGAGGAACCTGTAGTTGATACAACGTCTAATGCCAGCTCTTCAGCTCTCCTTATCCCCCTTATAAAAAGGACAAGGATTCAAATCAGGCTCTTTACTACTGGATAACCAGCTTTTCCCTTTGGCTAGGTCACTACCAAAGTAACCCTCCCTCCTCATTAGAGCTTGCTGCCAGGTCATCACTTAAGAACTTACACATCCCCAAGTGATATTTCGAATAATTTTGTCTTTTAATTTTCCCTCCAAATTGGCAGTTCTTGATCCTTTTTGAACAAACATGGCTACCCCACAGTTTCTCTGAGGGCTCAACCTGTCTGCTTGCTAGTATTCCCATAATATTCACAGTAAAATATTTTGTGATAGAACTTGTTTGGCATAAACTGCACAAAATAAAGCCATGCTGTGCTGTGTGTGCCTTACTACTGAAAGCCTGAAAGGAGAAAGCAACTCTATTTCATACCATCTTTTTTATCTGGAGTTGCTCATTTTTAAAAAAAGAAATAGAACTGCCTAATCCATGGATATAAGATTCTTGAACTGAAGAAAGTCACACTATCACCATTTTAATTATGTTAATGAGACAAATTATGAAGAAAACATCTAGTGATAATTATTCCCAATTTAAATCCTTGTTGCCACATACAAAATTTGAACTGTGGTAAATACAAATTTGAAGAAAAATGGCTAATATTCATGGTAGTGTGTATTGAGAGCAATGACTGAGAGTAAATGATTTATTCACCTATCACTGTAGTGGCATGAGTACTGTGAACTGGGTATGTCAGTCTGAAATGAACTGCAGCATTTCTGCATGTATTTTAATAAACATAAAAAACCCAAGAAAATAGGACAGAAAAGTTAGTTCCAGTCAACTGAGCTTTTTTGTGAAGAGTAAGTGCTTCTTTGGAGCTGAATATGCAAAAAATTATGCCTGTTCTTGTTTGGGCATGCAGCAGAGAAGCCCCAGAAGAGAAAGAATGTACAGCTAACACTGCAAAATTTCTACAAAATACACTGGTGAGGCCCAAAGTATACGTAAAAGGAAGTTGTGCAAGAATCAAAATGTAACGATCTAAAATCTGGTGAAAGCATCATTGAGGAATTAATGTTAAGGAACTCTCCAGATAAGCTTGCCCTTGACATTGTGGATTGCTGGGATTTCATGCAAAAATTTCATGTTTACTTTCCTGTTGCGGCCCTTAATTTTGTTTTCTCCCTAATTTTATGGTTTGGTCCTAATCCCCCCATCATTTTCCCAAGATAGTATCCTCCACACATCTCTCCTCCCCTCATTCCAACCCCTTCCCTATCAATCAGTTCAACCCTACCCCTTATTCCAGACCCTTCCATGCCCATCCCCACATGGGCCAACCCCTGCAGTGTCCTCCCCCTCAGAATTCCCCTTGACTTCGATGCCCCATTGGCCCATGTGAACCCTTTTTCTCCTCCCCCTTGTTCGGATTTGTCCCCTGGTAATGGGGTGCCCTCCTCCCTCCTCCCTCTCTCCACCCCTCCAACTTCCCCATTGGCTCTTTGATTGTACCCGCCCCTCTGTCCACCCCTGTATTTAACCCCCTACACAGGTCTGTGGGTTGCCTTGGTCCCCTCTGACACAAATAAATAGTTTGGGTTGTCCCAAGATGACAAGGACTGCCTCCTCATCTTTATTCTCCAGACAGCGGCATCCTCTAAGTGGGCAGCAGCTCACAGGTTGGGTCTCTGGCCCATCATCTCCCAGGACCCTTCCCCACACTCGGCGCGGTGTTCCCTCTGGGACATCAATGTGTGGGTGAATCACCCAGAGAGCTAGCCGTGCTCCAGAGGGCCACATCACTTTCCCTATTTCTGCTTCTGCTTGAAACTTAAACACTGCTTTCATTTTGGAGACCCTCTTTTCTAGTCTTTAGACATATATTTGCTTCCTTAGGCCATTTGATGCTCAAGTATTAGACTTCATTTGTTTCCCAGAACCTACCCTAAAAGCTTGAGGAGTTCAATATATGGGTAATAGATGCTTGCTAGGAAGATGCTTTCCAGGTTTCCAGGTCTTCTCGATGGGGCTAATGGTTGTCTAGCTCTGATAACTCAGCTGAAGTTTTAATTGTTAGAACATACATTACTCTTTTAAGGTGGACATGGTGATGTACAAAACCATGCCTCCAGGAGAGAAATAGCCATGTGTGACTCTGTAGCCCTGTAAACAAGTGAATTTTCTGGGAAGCTATATATGATTTAGGTTTCTTTTTTCCCCCCATAGTCTTTATGCGTTTAGTATTCAATAGTGTTTGCTATTAAAAAACAAATTTCTGCTCTTCTAAATGTGGACAATGTTCCTCACATGTATCTGGGCTACTCTACATCTTTGGACTTGACATGTTTATATTTTGTTTTTAAAGTGTGAATTTGTTTTATTTCTGTTTTTCAGCTGAAAACCATGTTTTCTCCAGAACCTGATGTGCAGCCCACCAAATTGTCTAAAAAGACACTTTAGACATGCAGAAGAACTTGATTAATTTTAAAATGGAAGAATTTAATTTTTTTTCATAGGAGAACAACCCAATCAGCACATTACTGCCCATTTTCTTTGTTTTGATAACTGATATTATGTATTGTTCCTGCTCCTCAGTTCTATAGATTTTCAGTGAAACATAGCTGCTGAGTCATAATGACTTCTAAGACAGCTTATGTAATTATTAACTGTTGGAAGAATAAAAGACTAAGGACTAAGCAAAGTATTTCAGTTAAATACTAAATATTGGAAAAGTGATTCTGTTGTTATCAATAAATTAGTGAGCAAAAATAATGACAACCCATATTTCTGAGCTATTGCTTCAGATGGTCTGGAAGGTGTTGTTGCAGCAACTGTCTTATGCCATATTGCAAATTAAATTTGAAATCTGTTATTGTTGAAATGCTAATAAATAAATAAACTCAAAGATGGAGGTTTTTTTTTGGAGATTCAGGTGCATATTGTAGACACATGTGACATGAAATACTATGTACTATGTACTAAATACTATGTATTTATTCTAGATATCTTAGGGGAAAAAATTTAAAAGGCTACTAAAAGGACCAGTTCACGGAAGGACTGGCTTGTGACATTAAAAATATTCCAGAGAGACTTCTTGAAGAACCTGAGCCAATTAGAATAAGTTTGCTCTGACAAACAATGAATGCTAGACATTTTAAGTAAGTTTCTTGCTGCAAGAGATTCCAGGAGACAGAATCATATACTATTTAGCCTTTAAGATATCACATATAGCTAAAAAAATAAAACCACAAAAAAATTGCAGAAGATTGTCAGTCTCCTGGAATAGTAGAAAAAAGTTGTGTGGGAAGGAACTTCACAAAACAAGTTTGTTTATATTTGAATGAACTGCATCAGTATAGGTGTTATATATTTTTACAGGAATTTATTGAGCATTCTCTATTTGTTTTTTTATAATGTTACTTTTTCAGCACTGTAGAATGGCATTTTGTCATTAGGAAACTGAGAAGATTAGGAACAAACTTTTCTCGTGCTCATGTAAAAGTATAGTTCAGTCTAAATATTGGACAAAACTGACATTAGATTGCTCAATCACAGAATACAGTCCTTAAAGAAGTTACAGTGAAGGAGGATCACTCCTGTTCACACACTTGGTGAAGGTATGCATATATCCAATGCTCTGAGCTAGTGGCATAGGGACACTTTGTCAATATTGCTACAGTAAATGTTGAAGTGAAATGACAGATTTTCCTCTTGGGACTCCCATGAGAAGCTTATGTGTAATCATTATTGAGACTTAATTTCTTTCCTGCTCTTAGCTGGAGGGAATGTGAAGCTCAAAGCCTGAAAGGAATCTGCAGTCTGACTGAGAGCAGGAGATTTGCATGTAACTTTCAGAATGTGACTTGAATCTGTTCCCAACCTGGAAGATGCTGCTCATAGTTTTTGTTACAGTCCAATGCATTCATCAATGTATTGTCTTCCTTTTGCGTTGCTATGACAGATAAATATGAACAAATGTAGGGGTTAGCATCAGGGAAGATGATCCCAAGACTGAATCCTATCCCATAAATACAGAGTTAATGAAGTTCTTAAAGAGGAACAGTGTGATCTGCCAAGAGATCTGACTGAGAAGAAAACTGAAATATGGCAAGTAAAAGAGGACTGATTTGTGTAGAAAAAGGAGATGGTAGTTGGACAGACAGGAAACTACTAAAAAATTTTTGGAGAAGGTAATCTGTTAACTGGGAAGGACTGCGACAGGAGGGAGATATCTCAGTGGGGAAAGGTTGGCATAAAATGGCACACAAGACATACAAATTATCTTCTTTTCAGTTGTAAAATCTCAGGCTATGACAAACTTTAAGTGGAGCAATTCCAAAGGAGTTAAAAAATTAGGATGACTTGGTAAGGTGACATGACAGAAATGTGGAGAGTGGGATGAATATTAGAGGTCGAGTTAAATGTAATATGATGGTTTTCAGCTTCCAGGAAAAAGTATAAATACATGTAATAGTTATGTACCTTGTCTTTCCTCCACAAAATATGAATTAAATACTTATTTTTCATGAGGTTACTGGTGGTCAAAATGTTCTTCCCAAACACACACTTCTCAAGATGTAGATCTCCCCTGAGTCCAGTACAGTCCCACAATTACCCTGAGATCTCAGACCTGTAATCCTAAGTCTGTAAGTCTATGATCTCCTGATAGAAGAACAGAATTGTTTACTTTTGGTCATATGAGCCAGTAGTTTACATGGATGGTTAAAATAACCTGCATGGGAAGGAGCAAGGCAGGAGAGGAACAAGATAAATACTAACTAGGGGACAATAAATTTCTAGACTCCGTGGTGGGTCTTTCAACCCAGGTCATTTTGTCTCAGGTACAAAGAAACTAAATATTATTTATAAGCTATGCTAGAGATCCGTTCTCTATAACCTTATTCTGAAGGCAAAGTAAATTTTCATATCCCTCTGCAGATACTGAAAACATATTGCTCAGCAAATTTCCCTGAACAGTCCTGGAGCTTTGATCAAATCAATCAAGAAAAGACTTCTGTAGGTTTTTGGAGTTTTTTCCAGTTGGGCAAGAAGCCTCAGAGGAAAAGGAATAAAAATTGAAAGAATCTTGGCTTAAAGAAAAAGCATGTGTTTTTCACCTTTAATGTTCCTTGCAGCTGTTTATATTTTGAAAGGTGATTCCAGGTTTCAGTAATTCTTTACTGTATAGAAGAATTAAGTGCTATCCTAGATCCTAGATTAACTGTTCTGAGTCTTGCTCTGTGGCCTTTGTTTGGTGGAATTATATGTCCAGGAACAAGTAACAGGGAATTTAACAAGCCAACAGAGTCAAATGTGTAATAAAAATATTAATTTTTCTTTTAGAAAATAATCTGAAGTAATGAAAATGTTTCTGCTTTCAAAGACCAAGAGGGGTTAAAAAACATCTGTAGAATGAGTTGATGCTTTTGAACAAACACTACCAAGAATTCCTCAATGTGCTCCATATATACACTTTTTCAATCTTTCAGGAAAATCTTTTGAACTCCCTGTTTAATCTCCCATCTGGTGTGTACCTCAGCACTTGTTTTTCTGAACATGAGTGGGTATCACGCTTGATACCTGTTTTGCTTGATACTTGCTCTCAAAAACTACCCATGGGTAATCAATATTTTCACTTGAAGCACTTTGTGTATGTTCAGCATAGAAAAAAAGATTGTTTTCTTTTTAACATTTTTGATACATCACACTGCTTAAAGAGGATATTTTCAGATGGAGTCAATGTGTCTTGTGAAGAAACAAAATATATTCTGAAAGGAGCTACAACTGAAGATTTTCTTGCAGAAATATAATGTAAATTTGATTTCAAATAGCCTTTCCTCTTGTTGACAGATAGCCCTTGAGATTCAGGTAGTTCTCAGAACATTTAATTAAACAGGGTTCATATTGCTCATCATTAGCTTTCCTCTGTGCTGATTTTCCATTGTGAGCTCATAAATACTATCATTAGAAGAACCTTTCAAAAGAGGTTACAGTTTTGAAAGTATTTAATTTGCTTTTCCGGGTGGATTATTACTGCTGTCATGTTATTAACCAGTATAAAAAATCATGCGTCGGGTGCACTTAACAACAAGCTGTTTAACTAAGATTACTCTTGTTAGAGATGCACTGTGCATAATATTCTGCACCAGGTAATGCAAACCAAGAAGCAAAAGCCACACTAGCTGAAACAATGTATATTAGCTTTTGTATTTTTCCTGACTTTTCAATTTTAGTGCACAGATCTGCTTCCAATGAACTTAATCACAGGATTAGGAGCTTTTTTAAAAAAATCACCTAAAAGGCTTTTTTTTTTCTTTTTGGTGAGGCATGGAAAAAAAATATTTTCCTTCTCTTTTTTTCTCTCAGACTTTATTATTTCCAGTTAGTAGACTGAAATGATTGCTTCTATCTCTTGGGTCTAATAAAGCAATTTGGCTCTTTAATGGGCCTTGTTAGGGTTGAAGACCAATGTCTTTCTGGTATTACTTTTTGCATTATCGGTGCACTACCTGCTGAGTCACCAGTACAGAAACCAGAGGTTAATTTCACTTTCACTAAATGAAGCAGATAATCAGCCATCAGAGGATGGTTCCAGTACTGTAAATAAGTCTTGACAAGCAGAGGGACAGCACTGTGGATCACTCAGCCCTCTTCACACCATCTGTCCACAAATTAAGACAAAGTAAGGATATTAATTCATTACATTTCAAAAGCTGTATTGACAAACCCACATGGACATTTTTAAATGGCAGTGAATAACTAAAACATTTTTATTAGTATTTCATTGAGTCATATGTTATAGTTGTTAGTTATGAAAACTTCTTTTCCAACAGTGAATGTGTGGAAAGTGTCTTGACCAGATGTACAGACTCTCAAAGCAGATTCATTCCAAAGTATATTGCTACAGAGTATTTTTTACTTAGGTTGAAAGTGGTATGGCACAAGGACCTGATGGCCAATCTGTTGAATATGACAGAGATGCTATGTGGAGAATAAACTTTCAGCTAATGGGGATGCTGTCACATAGTTTCGGGGGCCAGAAACACTACGGAAAAATAAGGACAGACCAGAATAATGAATGGCAGAAAAAATTCTTGTAAATTGATGAATTGAGACCGTATCTTATCTATTTCACTAAATCCATGTGACATGAAGGCAGAGCAGGGGTTCAATTGAACTTACACTAAATCATGCCAGCTTGCAGGGGAAGTAGGAATGGATCTATCTGCAAGAGAATTAGTTTTATAGATATGTTTTAATTATTCATTACATGATATGTCTATTCATGGCAGCTCTTATTTTCAAATATAAGAGAGTTCAAAAGGTTCAAAGGTTAAGTATGTATTAGTGAAAAAGGCATTAAAATATTATGGAGTTATTCTAATGATCTCCAAACTAAGCACTATGAAAACAGGAAATCCAGAACTGGAGTCAGATTGAAAAGAAATGATGGCCGAAAGCAATTTTAATTTTTCCCTGGAGCAGGGCCACACAACATCTAGAAGGCTATGAAATAACTACAGGGCTATAATTAACGACTAATAATGCTTCCATATCTAGATTAGGCTAATCAGCTTTTTAAAGAAAGTGTTTTAAATTTTCATTCTTCATTAGAGGATAGAAATAAAATTAGGCATCTAAACAGAAGTTACAAGAAGCTTTTTTTTTCTTAATGGTTTTATAAAATGGCTCTGAGTTTGTAGATAGCAGGATCATAATTATCCAGTTTAATGGGTGCTTGGACATCTAGTTTACCTCCTGTCATCTGAATTAGATGTCATAATGTACAGCTGGATCCTATCCTCTAACAGCTCTGTTAGAATGGAGCACTTCTCTTCAGTCATGTGTGCCTCTGCATTTACTCTGTGGGGATCAAAGGTAACAGGCTTAAATTAAGGAGCTAATTTTTCATCTGCTAAGCTTAGATGAGATAGGAGCCGCCTACGGTTCAGGGAAGTACTTTCCAAGCATTTTTAATTAATGTTGATCAGATTCTCATTACAACCAGAGGACTGTCCCTTAATTGTATCCTCAGAAGAAAACCCATGCAGAAAGTGAATGAAGTCACACTAGAGGTTTGAACTAAGTTATTGATGAAGTTTGTTTCAATGAGAAGCTTTTATATTCTTAATTGCTATCATCTGTCAGGTTTTATTCTTAACACCTGCCAGTAGGTTTGTGATATGGCAAGATATAAGAGGTGTACAATGTTAAAACCTGTAGGATTCTTGAACATTAATTGATGAAATGTAAATGTAATGACTCAGTATTATTAAATTAATCCATAGTATCAATGCAAAGTAAATAATCAGGCTAGAAGTTATTGAAAATATTTTTTAAAAGGTGAATTTAACCTATGTTTTGTTACTGCGAGGTTGCTGTTCTTTGCACTGAAACATTTGATCCTGCTGGCTTCCTGGAGCCTGGCATCTGTTCTCATTTGGCAAACTGATGAGTCATACACCAGTAGGTTTTGGTTTTGTTCCAGGCCCAGGTGAACTGAACCTCTGTAATCATTTATTAAATCTCATCCTTGCTGACTGCACCTTCTAGTAAAACAGTCTTTCTCTTTATTCCTATTATTTTCTGTTGTTGCTTTCTATTTGATCATCAAAGCTAAGATTCATCAGAGCTGGCTTTAGAGAGCACATTTTTCTGAATTCAAGTGCTTAAGGTGAAACAGAATTAAATGATTGGGCAGAGAAGCTGTGAAACTTCCCTTTGGCTATTAGGACGTGGGGAAGAGAAGACATGAAATAAAATATGTTACAAAGAGGTGGCTAACTTGAGTTTAGTAATGTTTACATAAACTGCGTTTATAAAAAATTATTTTGCCTATAATATTGCTAAAATATCCTTATTTTGGATAACTATTGAAACTAAATTGTAGATACCCCTTCCAGGAATTCGAGATGCAGTATTTTTAGTGTAAAATGAATCTTTAAAATATATTTACTTCTTAGTTTCAAAGGTGAGAATCTGCAAGAATTGTTTTTGTAAAGCCCTGTTTTTAGCACAATAATCATATAAACAATAAAAAAAAATAATGAAATTATAGACCAAAAATACTCAAAATAGCTCAGTTGAATTGTTTTTGAAGATTCTTCTGATTAAGTGTAGTTTTAATAGCTTAGTGATCACAGAAAAGGAAATATATTCTCCTGGCTTAAAAGCCTTGGCTGAATAGGGTGTTTGAATGAAAAAGCTTGTTTTGCTTGCCTTCCCTGAAATAACTCTCCACAACAAGCACTCCAGAAAAATCTTATATAATTTACTGATGGGAGGTGGAACCCTCCTTGTATGTTACTTCATGCAGTCTCCCCTCTCCTAAATGTCAACAGCTGGGGTTTTGATTCCCTTTTCAATAAAGGTTGAAAGAGCAACGTGGTTGGTTTTTGCTGGTAGTAGCCTATGGTGTTACATTTGTTTCCTATCTGAAATATAGCAAGTGAGATAGGTTCCTTGGAAATGACTAGAGACTAGTTTATCGTGAGGAAAAGGAAATTAAATTTATTCTTTAATGCCTAGAGAACTTCCTTTAGTAAGTTACTCCTTTATTAACCTCTCTGAAAAGAAGAAAGCTGTTATTTAATGCTTTAAGTTTTCATGCAGTGTTTTCTAAATTTAGACTAAGAAGTAACATACCGGTTCTAGATTATTGTTCCTTAAAGCTTATCACTGCTCCATTTTAATGACAAACTGATATTCAAGAAATAATTCACTCTTCCACAGCTGTGCTTATTTTAGTAAGTGTTATTTGGGACCTGCAAGCTAAAATAGTTTCTTTAATTTTTGAACTTACGCAGCATAGTCTGTAGATTGGAGTTTCCTCAGAGTGTCTCAATATTGACTTGAAAGGAAGACCTTTATAATGAATTTTATTCTTTATTCTTACACTCTTAGTTGTAATTAATTTTACTTTTAAATGTGTTGATACTACACAGAAATTATTTTCTCTGGGAGCAGAAGAAAACCTGTACGAGCATGTAAACATGAAGGGCATTTTGAAAGTTTTCTAGTACTTTCTCTTTCTTCCCTTTTTAGTTTATGCTTCCTTGGATTACCAGGATGAAACAGAAGAGGTTAAAATAAATTAAAACTTAATTTTGCATGCAAATGGTGAGCTCATTACCATGGGCAAATACCAGCCTTGTTTGCTTTGAGGAGTCTCTGTTATTATGACTTTGAGGAGTAGCTGCTTGATAGCCCTCAGAGCATTGTGCATGCCACTTTTCATTCAGCATAAGGCTTCAAGAAACATTAGAAGGAGCTGCTCAGATTCTGTTAGGAAAAGCCTGATCAAAACACAAGCTCTTGTATATTTATTTTCTGGATATTCAGAACTGCCTTGCTCTTATTCCAAGCAGAGCTTACCTAGTATTGATATCCTATTGGTACTGTGATGTGGCCATTAACTGTATTTAAGCTGAGATAACAAGTGCAAGCCCAGAAGAGCATGGGATGGACTTTGGGAGGCTCATTGCACTTCTTTTGCTCACATAGCAACAAGTATCTACAACCTCTGATGGTAGATCAATAGGGAATTTTGGGAACTTCAGCTGTCAGATTTGGCAGTCATTCAAGCAGTGTAGACAAAAGGGGTTTGAACGGGTCCTTTCAGCTGGTCATTTTTATTCAATGCAGACTTAAATAATTTCTCCCTTTAACTTGCTTACTCTGAGGTATGCATACTACCTCTCTTTAATGAGCAGTGATTTCATTCATCAAATAATTTCCAACAATCATGTTTTCTCACTAATTAAATATTCATTTGACTTTTTCTGGTTTTATTAATGAGCCAGCATTTTCTTTGAGCTTATTTTAAATGTTTAATTTTTTTGCATGCTTTCTCTCTTTCTTGAAAAAAAAGTCCTTCATCCATGCAATTGAACCAAATAGTAGTAATTTTGGTACATTAATATCAGCATCTTAGGAAATGCTACAAATTGTTGGCAGAATTGAGACACCCTCAGTAACTCAGTATCTGCTGTGACACACAGACAAGAGACACAAAGTATTGGAGGTTGAATCCTCTAGTCTTCTGCGGACCTTCCATCACGTGACAATTAGGCAGAGAAATGCAATGGAAAGCTGTGTCTCAGAGCACTTTTTCAATTGGCACAATATATAGAGTTTTCCTACTGAGTGTATTTTGTGGAGAATTTTAAAAGGCATCATTAACAACTGAGGAAAACAATGTGATTACCAAAGTAACAGTTACTTGTGCAAAGGACTTGTTATTTATTGGAAAGGAAAAGGATAATTTCCATTTGAAAAAGAAAAGAAAAAAATCTTAGTTCTATTCCCATCACAACAAAGTGAAAATATGGCTTGGGAAAATCTTATACTGCTAGAGTTCAAGCATTTTAAGGCCTTTCTCTGGATACCTTTATATTTCATCTTTCAGGTGTTAGGAGGTTAAGTTCTCCAGCCCGATCTGCTATGAAAAGTGCTTATTGCCCACAAAAACTGTTGATAATGGAAAAAAACTAAATAAATGTTAAAACCTGCTCAAACACAAATATAGAGAAGGACAAATCATATTTTGCACTGCTTCAGGAACAATGCATAATTCTAGCTCACAAGCAAATCCTACCCTCTTCATCACATGGACATTTCTAAATGTTGTTTAGTGATGTACAGAGTTAAGACAAAATAAATCATATTATGTTATCAGAGAAGCATGAAGCTCCAGGAGGCTATGCCAAATGAGTTGTTTGTCCATTTAGAATGTTTATAAGCATTTGGCTTTAAATATCTTTGCTTAATGATCTTGGAAGAAAAGGACTTTTCCATGCTATCACTAGATATTTACATATGTATTTAAAAGCAAAAGTATTTTTTCTCATGGAAAATATCTTAGAAGATATCCTAATATTTCTCATGGCCCTATTGTCAGGGAGCATTTAATGTGGAAATGTGTATCCTTGTTCTTCATCTGATTCAGGACTGAGAGGACTGAGGTTATAATTTTTCTGAGAATACTTTTGGTTTTATTTTTTAATATCTTTTAGGCCAGCACAACAATGTTGTAAATTTGAACTTTAAAGTAATAATGGCCATACTTAATGAAACACCATGTATTATGTTTTGTACTTATTGTTTCTTGCTATATGCAAGCTGAGGAGGCAGGAAGGACAGAATTCAATTTGAGATTAAGACTATTAACTGTAGATGTCTGTGTTGTGTAAACTTCCTTTCTAATCAACAGTCAATACAGGCAGGGGAACCTAGGGACTTATTCATCTGGCTAGCTAATAGACATCAACTTTTACGTTGAGTTTAATCACATTCTTTAAGCTCTGCTGTCTCTACTGACTAAATATCTAGCAACTACCATGGCAATTGAAAGCACTTAGTTCACCTTTTGAAATGCAAATTTAAATATCTTGTTTGATGACTCTTCTCTTCCCCATTTTTAGTTTTAGTGCTTTCTTATGCTGATGTCCACCTGCAGATCACTCTTTAAGATGATGATGGTTGTCCTTCATTCAGGACATACAGAGACTGAGTAATCCACTTACCTGAAAAAGTCTAATTGGAGTTTTTTGGATGGAATTTGATGTTCAGAGAGTCAAATAATCACATTTGCCAGCTCTTCACAGCATTCATGACCTAATGACTTACAGATACTCACACACTGGCAGATTCTGAAAGCAGTACAGACAGGGAAGCACTCAAATAATTCAAAATCTGTCAGCCTTTGCTGTACTTTGGATGGACTCTGACTTTTTAGCACTTAGTTTGTAACCTTGTCTCATCCACCGCTGTCTCTTCATGTGTCTCTTTTATAGCTTATTTATGTAAAATACTCCCTGTGGTGCCATCTTTGGGATTATTTGGATCACTAAACCTTGTGCTCGTGAGATTTGCATCAGATTTTCAGTTTAAGTTCAGAAAGCATCTAAAGGTATTTAATTTACCCCTGTTTAGGACATCTTTAGATTCTCGTGTTTAATCAATATTTAAATGCTGTTGAAAGGATGATGAGATATGTGCATAAAATTTTATTTATGAAGTCCACAGATGATGGCATAAATTGACTTTAAAGTTACTTGGAGTGAAGAAGGGAGGAAGGAATCCATATGAATGAGAGAAAAAACAGGGAAAGTAAAAAAAAATTAAATAAGGAAGAGAGAAGGGAGAAATCTTTTTCTCTGTTGGCTAGCTGCTAAATTAAGTGGCAGGGTCCCCAGAAGAACATAGTCCTCTCTTGAATATCTTTTCCAGTGCAATGGTGTAGCAGGAAGTGGTAAATACGATGAGTTTTCCAGACATGTCTTTTTCCCTGGTACTGTATGGTTTTCCTCGGGACACAGAAATACTTGCTGGTTTTTTTCCATATTTATTATGCTTTTAGCACAAATGGGAGCATGCTTAATTAGGTACAAGCATTACGCACAAATTGGTTTACTGTGTGTTGGGTAATGCTTGTCAATGATTTATGACCATTATCTGGAATGTTACTCACTAAGCCCTGTATTCCCACTGTACAAACTAAAAGTTACAAAACAAGGAACAGGGCATGGCGTAGGCGAGATGATCCTCATGCCAATGGAAATAGCTTCTTGTGAGAATATGCCATTGTTACAACACTGGAGTTTGCAGGTGCAGGGCCATGAGAATAACGTGAAAGCCATAATGGGAACAAAAGCAGAGAAGTATTGCCGCATCAGCTGTAGTCAGACTACAGAACTGCAAATGTAGAGACCTTATCTTTAGGAGGGTTAAGACACTTGAGGCGCTGTGCAGTGTAGATGTATTTGCTTAAAAGCAAACACAGATATTTAGGTGCACTGAGAAATGGGAATGGTTTTCTAACCTGAGAACATTGAAAGCTATATTATACAAGAGGATCAGCTGTAGTCAGGTAAAGCCATGAACAGTATGTGGATGATTATTACTATATATAGTAATATATATATAATTATTAGTATGATTATGTTTTTCCCCCTAGAAATAGGAATTTACCATGCCTACTGGCAGTGCTGTATGAATGGTTGGGTGATTATCAAATCATTACATGGTATCCTCAATACGTCAATTGCATAAATGTCATATATTTTTGTGGTAGTACAGTAAATATGTGTAACAGGAAGTGCATTACTCAGTAAAGATTTATTAGCATCTCACATGCCATGTGATAAGGTTTTGTAAGACTACTGAGGTTAAGCATGTTATTCAGGCACACTGTGACTTCCTTTCAGAGGATGATAAAAACAGTAGGGTTGGAGGCTGGAATTGTACTGCCCTGAATCAGGACCAGTGATTTAGAGCAGTTGTTGAGAAATTTTCTAGTCCAATACAGAGAGACTGGCATTCTCAAGGTATGATTCACTGTATCTGAAATGTTGGGTAAAGCACCTGTTGATGCTTATTGCTTTCCAATAAATTAAACAAGTACAAGGGTGGATGTGTGAAAGGAAGAAAAAGAGGGTGAGCAGGAGCCGAATATATATTGAAATCAAATATATTGACATTTTACTTGGGTAACATGAAAGAGTGCTTCAAGAGATTATTTTAAAAACATACAGGTATCTAACCTCACACAGCATATTGGGCAACCATTTAGTCAGGCAGACATTGAAAGTGTCGTGGACATTGTACTTACTCCCCATCCATGGTTTAATAGTTGCTGTTTTCCATGACGCTCTGAAATTAGCTTTACCAAGTATAGACAGTCTACCTAGAATTACCTCTGAATCATAAACATACACATCATGATTGAGGTGTTTTTAAAAAGTTGTGATATAAAAAAATCTTCCAAATCACTATTTATCAAGATTTCTAACTATGCAAATTTTCACCTTAGTGTCCATATTGCGCATCTGCCTGGGACGTAATAAGTAAAGAATTGTTGTGATAATAACATTTCAGGTTTCATTGAAGTTTCTTTTCCTTATTCCTTTCGTTCTGTCAACTATTATATAATTCCTATTTCTTCTGAATAAGAAAGTTATCTTTGCAGAAATGTAACAAGCAAAGCAGAGATCATCTCTGAACAATATTGTTACTACCTGTTTGTTGGACGTTCAGTGATACCACTGTGTTAATATACTAATGTAAGAATAACTGTTTTCAAACATGTGGCACAAGTTTAATCCTCACAGATCTCACCAGACTAGTTTCCTGAGCAGGAGCTTAGAAGGGCTTCTAAAGGAAAGCCACAGACTTAGTCACAATAAAATTTGAAACTAATGTCATCCTTTTGGCTCTTTGCTGGGAAGGGTTTTTAGTTCTTCATGTGAATTTCAAGTAAATATGACCTGATGCATATTCTTCCTGTCAAATCTGGCAAAGTTACAGGCCAAATAAATTGTACAGAGAAAATATTTGTAGAGTAGATTTTTTTTTTTTTTTTAGTTAACCAGAGCAGGCTCCTCTAATAAATTATCATCAATATTTTATTATTTTTTTATATTATAAAGAAGAAAAAATTGCCAGTCTTTAATTAAGGTTCCATCATTTCTGTTGCATTCTGTTGCATTTTTAATTTTTAAATTTTGCTGTAGAGTATCATATTTGCACATTAATAATTGAATTCCTTTTTACTGTTACACCAGACAATTTCTCTATTGATTTCATCACTCATCCAAAAGAAAAATGTATTTTCATCTTTAATTGGCAAAATGCCGCAGGTGAAAATTTTCCAATTTAGCTTTATCTGTGTTAAATACAAACTCTACTACAATGTGGATCCCATTGCTAACAAAGACAGATAGACAGACAGTGCCTGTTCCTGGAATAAAGGAGACAAACTATTCTTTTGCAGCATACATCCTTTATTTATTAAAAGCCTAAAGTGACTGAGCAGTTCCAATAGCTTCATTGTCTGGATACAGAGAGTCAGGCTAATCCAATGAGTACATGTTCAGCCAGGTATTACTCTTGATTTGCTGTCAAAACAGGTAGAGTTTCCTTCTGACAAAACAAAGGATATCTTCTTAGGAGGTGTAACATGCCTTTGTATAACAGGAATAGATACCATACGGATGTGCTCTCTCTCTGCCATTGATTGCTGGGCTATAAAAGAGATTGGGCTTAACTTTTGGCCTTTGGATGGTGTCATGGTTTAACCCTAGAAAACAACTGAGCCCCACACAGCCACTTGCCACTTACTCATTTTGCTCTAGTTGGATAAGGGTGAGAAAATTCATAAGTTAAGAGAGAGATAGTTTGATAGGTAAAGCAAAAGCTGCACACACAAGCAAAAGCAAAACAAGGAATTCATTCACCGCTTCCCATGGGCAGGGAGGTGTTCAGCAATCACCAGGATAGCAGGGCTCCATCCTGCTTGATGGCCACTTGGTAGACAAACACCATCACTTCCCCACTTTCTCCCTCTTCCTTTCAGCTTTATATACTGAGCACGGCACCATTTTGTCAGAAATATCTCTTGGGTCACTTAGAGTCTGCAATACTGCCTGTGCTGCCTCCCAGCCTCTTGTGCACTCTCAGCCCACTCATAGTGGGGTTGGGTCAGAGACAGGAAAGGTCTTGACTTTGTGTCAGCACTGCTCAGCTGTAGCAAAAACGTCCCTGTGTTACCAACACTGTTCTCAGCACAAACCCAGAACATAGCCCCATACAAGCTAATACTGATAATTTAACTATTTCAGTCGAAACCTGTACAGATGGTTAGGTGAGATTGACTTACACTTTAAAACTTCATGGAACCTAAGTCCATGATGAAGTGCTTTGCCCTGCTGTAATCAACAGCAGCAAAGTTAGGAATTCTCCCCTACTCTGTTCAGGTCTCTTTATTTGCAAATATTCAATTTAAGTATACAAATTTTCAATTTTAAAACAAAAATAAGAATTTTCTTTTTACAGAATCACAGCTGAATTGGAAGGGACCCCAAAGGATCTTTGAGTCCAAATCCTTGCCCTGCACAGAACCATGCCCAAAGTCACACCATCTGCCCGAGAGTATTGTCTAAATGCCTCTTGAACTCCCCAGGCTTGATGCTGTGAACACTTCTCTGGGGAGCCTGTTCCAGTGCCCAACTACCCTCTGGGTAAAGAGCCTTTTTCTAATATCTTACCTACACCTCCCCTCACACAAGTTCAGGCCATTTCCTCAGATCCTGTCACTGGTCACCACAGAGCAGAGATCAGTGCCTGCCCCTCTTCTTTCCCTCACGACAAAGTTGCAGACTGCAATGATCTCTGCCCTCAGATGCTCCATCAGGGTGATGGAGCACCATCCACCCAAGTGGCCTCAGCTGCTCCTCATACAGCTTCCCCTCAAGGTCCTTCACTGTCTTTGCTGCCCTCCTTTGGGCACTCTCCAATAGCTTAATGTCTTATACTGTGGCACCCAGATCTGCCCCTGGTACTCGAGGTGAGGCCACCCCAGTGAAGAGCAAAGCGGGACAGTCCCCTCCCTTGCCTGGCTGGCTCTGCTGTGCCTGATGCCCCCCAGGACACGGGTGGCCCTCCTGGCTGCCAGGGCACTGCTGACTCAAATTCAACTTGGCACTGACCAGGACACCAGGTCCCTTTCCAGGACTCTGCTTTCCAGCATCTCATTCCCCAGTCTGTCCATATATCCAGGGCTGCCCTACCCCAGGTGGAAAATCCAGCACTTTCTCTTGTTGAACTTCATACAGCTGCTGATTGCTCAGCCCTCTCATTTGTTGAGGTCTCTCTGCAGGGCCTCCCTGCTCCTGCCAGTTTTGTATTGTTTGTGAACTTGCTTAGTATCCCTTCCAGTCCATTAAATAGACATTAAATTCAACCTTTGCAAAAGAAACCAACTTGCAAACTCAAAAGAGAGAAAAGTATTTACTGTATCTATTAACTACATTTAGATAAATGTACTTGAACCTTGAGTAGTAAAGACATGGGATTTGTGGTGAATCATACTTTGTGTATTTTAATGAGGTGATAATTCAAAAAAACTAAGTAGAAGTTTAAGCACATAAGTCTTCCTACACTTATGTGCAAAACCAGCCCTGTATTTTCAGTATGTGTAAATTGTTATGTATTTGCAACTGTAAAAGAGCAATTGAAATGCATTTTTATTTAATCTGTATGCTTTTACATTGCAAAGCATATTTTAATTTGAGCATCAAATACATTCTTTGTGACAACTTATTGAAATTTCATATATATGGTTAACCTGACAGAGCTGTTCTATTTAATTGGTGGAGAAGAAAATACACTGTGCAGACTATAAATAAATTAAACTAGATTTCTGGAGAATGACATCATTAGCAGATTGGTAAAGGGATTAATAGAACTCCACAAAGGAAGTTCCCTTTTATCAACTGATAAGTAGATGCCTGTAGCAGATTGTTGATCCTGCTAAAAGGCTTTATCTTCTATCTTTGTAAAGGAGATGGCATATTTCTCACTTTTCTCATGTTGGTGATTCGTGTATTTGAAACCAAAGGAAGACAAAACACATCACAAAATTTCTAATATTCAGATTTGCAGAAAAGACAGGTACTTGATAGCAAAAGGTTAATATACTCTGGAAAAAATACTAGAGAGGGAGAAATAATTCCTTCATCAACACTTCTGTATGTACACTTCAGGATTCTCAACACTCCTGTATGTACACTTAGGTCTGTAAAAACACCTTCAGGAGTTCCAGGTACTGCTTTCTGATCTAGGTCCAGTAATTCTTTTCCTCACTGACTCCACCCTAAGTCATGGTAATGACAATGCATTATTTTTACTTGATTGGATAAAGAAAAATTCTTACTCTTCAGCGATGTCCCAAAAATTTGTTTTTTTGAAAAATGTTTCCAGAGTCTGTTGTGTGTTTTGCTTTTATTCTGTAATTTTTTTCAGTGAGTGACTTGGTTGCCTGAAAATGCCTTGTCCTTTTGGCATAACCTAGGTGGAAGCCACATTGCTATTTCAAAATGAAATCCAGAAGGATGAGCATGTCCTTGTACCTCCTAGAATATTGCAAGAACTTTAAGACACTAACCTTGTTAGCAAGCAATTCTCTGAGATTTCTGGGTACATCCAGTGAAATAGAAGCTAGAAAAAGCAAGCAGAGTTCCCATTTTTCACACAGATGAGTGCCCAAAAGTGTGATATTCTGCTGTGAAGTGGCTCCAGAGTTGTTGGGCTTTGTTTTATTAAATTGTTATTGTTTTTATTTTTGGACTGCTCTGGATGGAAATCACAGATGCTGCTGCTTAACATTAGAAATGACTATAGAACAAGGTTGGACGGATTTTTGTCTTTTTTTTGGTGGATAAAGTTAAAGCACATTTTTTTCCAGCTTCAGTCAACTACCAGAATAGGACTCAGGTGATGTCATTCACTGTGAATTATTGGAAGTCCCTCCCTATGCTCAGTTTAAGAGACAAAAATATGCTCTTTCACCCAAATTCAAAGCCCCTTTTATTTGTATAGCACCAATCATATTTAATCTTGTGGAAGTTTATGTGTTGCAAAAGAGGCAGAAAAGTGCTGAGAACAGTAGACATGACATTTGGAGATGTGTATGTGTGTGTGTCTGTGTATGTGTATGTTACACATGCTACACAAGATGGTTTATTCAAAGGGGTTCAGTCTGAAAGTTTTTTATTTTTTTCTTCAACTAGCATAGATGGTCTAATAATATTTATTATTTCTCCTCATAAACATTTCCTTCCTTGTGGAAATACACTTGTAGACAATACATATTATTAAATTATTGACCCATATATATAATGCAGTTCAATAGTTATTGTACATCTGTCGGGGGTTGGGTGTTATTCCTTTTGTTCCTTTGCATTCTCTCTTGTGGAATTTTTCTCCCATTTGTTGTGGGGGAACCTGATGGTTGGTGCTTATGAGTGCTTTGGGAGACAATGAGTTTGGCCAGGCCTAGGGGGAAGGTGGAGGGGTGGAGAGGAAGGAGGTTCACTTTTAACCCGGACAGAGCTGCTTGGGCTGCTGCTGCTGCTGCTGCTTCGGCTTCTGCTTCGGCTTCCCCCCGTGGTACACACCCCTGCCCTGCTGGGACGTCCTGCTGAGACCGCTACGGAGCTGCGGACCCACCTCGTCCGTCCCCTGCCCCAGGACCTCTGCGTTCCAGCTTGGAGTTTTATTTCTTTCCCCTCGGAGTCCTGCCGGAGCACCCAGGATCAGCTGCCCAGGGGGTTTGTGAAGCAAAAGCTTTCCCCATCCCCCTCCCGTCTCTGCTACGGGGTCCCTGACTCTGTTTCTCTGTTGTTACTATTGCAGTTATTGTTGGTTTTCTGTATCTTGTTGTACGCACTAGTAAAGGACGGTTATTCCTTCCCCATATCTCGCCTGAGAGCCGTTTAATTTAAAAATTATAATAATTTGGAGGGAGGGGGTTTCCAAGGGAGGCTCCGGCTTTCCCCAGCAGATACCTGTCTTTTCAACCTAAGACAACATCATTTAACATTAGTTTTCAAGACAAGTTTCAGTCTCTCCAATTTTTTTGTGGACTAAAATCTTATTCCATAAATCTTCCGTGTCATATTTCCATATTTCGCTTTATTCCTTGTTTACAAACTATGGATTTAAAAAACTCTTAAAATACATTCAAACCCCTTATTAAAGATAAGTGCAATAATCTATATTATATCTGCATTTATTCTGCAAATTTTCCCAAAAACTTTTCAGCTTTCCATAGACTAAAAGGCCACTTAATGTCAATATGCACAGTGGAATTTGAAATCTTAATGGTTCATGAAAGTCCTAATGTTATTCGGATTTGTTACTATCAGTACTGAGAAAGAAAAATGAGAGAGTTGTTTCAGTTCATCCACCAGTCAAGAAAACTAATGGTCTTTCATTTGACATCTCTGATGCCATCGTTTATGATGCAGGATGAAATGAATGTAATTTGCATTTATATAATCTATGTCCTTTTAGCTTTCCAAAATGTGTATACTTATGCAGCACACAATTTGCACTGTTTCCTTAAAGAATTATAACATATAACATATATTTCATATAACATGTGTATTTCATATATATGTTGAGCGCATGTATTTCTTTGAGTCTTCTTTTCTCTGGATCTCTCCTTTCTTGTATTTCTTTTACATCTTGATTGATAAATTGACTTCGGTGCCTCCTGTTTTCTTGAACTCAATCACTTCCTAAACATCCTGTCCTATATGCTTTCAAGTCAACCTCACTATGTAGGTGGCCCCATCAGAAATGAGATGTGGGATGGGAGTACAACTTGCCTCAAGCTCTGTGATATGCTGGTGCTTGTTGCCCCACAAACATCAAATGGTGTAAAGCAGTCAGCTGATACGCAGAGAAAGAATATTTGGAAAACATACTAAGGTTAATAGTTACTGAAATTAGGATCTAATAAAAATAATAAAACCAGAAAAATCTTCAAAAACATGTCTCTGAAATGTAGCAAATGTGTGAAGGGAACATAAGATGAAATCTTAAATACTAAATACATACATATTAGTTGAGTACAATTTACAGTCTCAAGCAGGGAAAACTTGCAACTTTCCATGACATCCCACACTTTCTAGCAGCCTTCTGCTGTCCCTTTTGAAAGAGATTTTCACTTCCCAGAAGAATCACTGTATGAAAAATATTATTAATATTATTTCTGACTGTTGACTTTGACACTATGTGTAATACTCCTTTAAAAAAGGGTAGTAGTGCTGTGTGACCTAAAGCATCAAGCAAGACAAATATCTGTGGAATTTCAGTGCAGTTAATTTTCATTCCTTTCTTCTCAGAAATGACTTAAACATTTTTTAGTTTTGTACTTCTATTTCTGGCAAACATTGTACCAGATCACGATTTTGGATAATTTCAAGCAGCTGAAAGCAGAGCACATTTTATCCAATACTTTCTAAATTATGCTGAGATAGCTTAAGGCATTTTGATCTAAAGTCAGCATGCATAACCTGCCTCTATCTGTTGTGCTTTCTAATTCCGTCATTTGTTTTTCAATTAATTTAATTAAAATTTTTGGCTTCAGCCTTTCCATAAAGGAATAATTTTATTTGTTGTTCCTTTTTCTGAACCTATTCACGTATGGATTCAGTATACTGTGATTTATGTTCATCTTTTGTTTTCTCACTGCATTAATTTTCCACAAAGGCTGCATTATTTTCCAGCCTTTCCAAAGCTGAGTTTTTGGAGATATTCAGATAACCTAAACAGATGTTGTACCACTCCCAGCCTTTTCAGAGACAGTGTCAACAACTGGCATTCTGACTTTCTAGGAGTAAGACAACAAAATGTCTCCTTTGTTATGATATTTTACTGAGGTCTGTTCGGTAAAGCTGAGATCTAGAGATAACTGTTCCATAGGACTAATGCACTTATTCTGCTAGGGCATTAACTTAAAAAGCTACTTCCTAAGCAAAGATGAACAGTGATTTTCCAGTCTATTTATTTTTTTCTTTCTTTCTTTTTTTTCTTCTTTTTAATGCCATGTCTAGTTCCAGAGATGAGATGGTTGATGCAACTGAGCTGCTGCAGGAGTTGAACCTGCATAGACTTATCAAGCCAATAACATTATTCATTCAGTTTTATAAGTAGGAAATTCCTTTAAAGGCATTTACATGAAGATTGAAAAGCTAAAATTATTTTGTTGTGTGAATAGGATAGCCTGGCATCACCACACATTTGGCCGTATTCCCTCTTTTCAAGAGTTTTAGCTGACATCTTGGACTGTACATCAGTGTACTTTACTAATGTAACCAGATTTAAGTGATCTTGTCTCATTCATTCCATTCAGCTAATTTTTTTTACTTTTTAATTATTTTTTTTTGTGTGTAAAATGATCTTCAGAATGGTCAAAGGATTCTGTAGTACTGTCTGCCAAACCATGTAAAACATCAGACATACTGATAAAAGTGAACCTGGAGAGCTATTTCTGATATTGTAGTTAATACAACATCATAATATGTGTCAAAAATCCAGCGTGGTGCAATACATCTTCAGGTTATTATGAAATAGTTGTGACCAGCAAGGAGACACTGCAGCTCAGTTTACCAGGTACAAAAATTTTGTTACTCATAAACAAAGATAAAACAAAGATACAATCAAATTCCTGGTTTTCCAGACCAGAGCCCTTTAACCATACTCTGGGTGATACTACAGCATGTCTGCCTGCTGTGGTGCTCCTGAGAAAGAGCTTCCCTGGCAAGACTGAGGCAGTGACTAAGTTTGTTCTAACTTGTCTGAACTTTACTTTGTGGATGAATGCAGCTGCGCACCCATTGTGTCAGGATAAATGTAGTCTGTCAGGTGAGAGCAAAGAAGCACCAAGTAAGGTCATTCTGTGCAAGTTTTCAAGAAATATATCCATATAAAATGTGTAAGTAATCGGAAAATCTCAATTTCATAAATTTGAAAGCACCAGGCCTCAGATTGGTTTTCTCCAGTAAGACACTTCATATTTGACTCCCATGATCTGTATACTCTGAAAATAATACAGGGAAAGATATTTGAGTATGCTGAGATAGTCTGAACTTGTATCAGGTAGCAGTTCTGTGGGTCAGTTTTCAAGGCAGTCTACAGACTGAGATGAGCTGCTTCTGTCATAAAACTCATATTTGAAGCTTTAGCCATCATCTAGTTAATGTATAATCTCTTCATAGTACAATATAATTGCTATTGATAATGTTCTTCAGATATGTATATAACTTACATGTGTTCAAAAACTTACTAAGCAAAAACTTCATAGGTAGAGACCTCTGGAATACAGAAAATCTGGGGTTTTTTTACTAGGAATTTTTAAAAGTGTGTTGATCAGTGGTTAAGGCAATGTATAAACCAGCAAGGGATATTAGTGGCAGTAGCAATTCTTTTTCCAAGAAATGTTATATATATCAACCTGAACACAAAAATATCGCTATGTCTCTCATAAAAATGTGTTTGGAATGATTCAAAACAGGCAGAATTTCAATCTGCTGAACCTGGTACAATATTGAATTAACTTTTCATCTGGGAATTACAGTTGGATATAGTGTTATTCATTACAGCTAGGCTGTCTCTAGCATTATTTCACATGCATTGGTGGTATGTATAAGCTGTTCTGTCTTTCCAGATGAGAAACACAATTCATTAGAGAACAAATAAGTGAAGGAAATGTATGAATCAGGAGTTATTGCCCTGAACCTTGTTTTAAACAGGGCAGTTTTCTAACAGTCAGATTAAATCTACACTATATTAAATAGGGAAGTTATTGTGGACTGGCTGCATCATGTGACTAAACTGAAACCGTATATGAATGTTTTATGTCTTTCTCTTTTACCATGTGAGGTAAAAAAAATAACATACGCATAGATAAAGAAAGTTGTTAAACCTTCTCAAGTGTTTATTTCTCTGTATTGCTTGTCTGTGTTCTCTTTTATAATAAAGCTGATCAGAACTCATTTGACGAGGAATGGAAGGCCTTAGATTTTCTCTGTCCATTTTGTGAAGAAAAATATAAATGTTCTTTAAGACTGGATCCTAAAAACCAATCAGACTCTTTATCTTTCTCAGATAGAAAATCCTCTTGATATTTCAAAAGAATCTTTCATTGTGAAAGTGTCCAAAAACCAGGGTGAAATTTGTGGTCAAAAGCATTAATATGATCCCATCTTCAGCTCTCAGAATGAAGATTTAGGTTCAAAGAGATGGTCCAGCTACAGTATAGTGAAGACTCTCATTCCTGTGCAAATTATTATTAGCTCTTTTGTGGTGATACATTCTCTTTTTTCTAAGCAGAAATTTCCATTTTTTTAGACTTTCTGGTAAAGTTGTCTTTAGATATCTTCAACGGCCTTTTTCTTCTGAAAACCAGAAATTTGTATTTTTAATTACTCATCTAAATGTTCCTGACCAGCACTTATTGAAGAGAGAAAGACTAGTACCCTTTCTAGTCTAACTAGTTAGGCTGCCAGACTTTCTCCATTGTTTTTCCAACAACTCTTCCACATTTCAGAGAGGATTCAATGTAGGTCATAAAACAACATCAGCCTGAGAAAGAGATGGTTGCTATAGCTGACTTATGCTTCTGTCCTCACTCATTGCTCTCCTGATCCTTTCCTCATGATCTCATGTGTGGCTGCACTTTATAAGATAAAATGAGCTTGCACATAAAAAACAGGTCTTGAAGGAACGTGACACATTTTTTTGTGTTTTCATAAAGATTTTTTTTATATTGATAGCATAAGTAAAATCCTTTGACAGAGTGGTGCAGAGCTGCATCATAATGTGACTGTACTCTGCCAATTCCTTTTAAATTCACCTCAGTGCAGCAACCAGTCACCCATGTAAAGCATTCAAGGGAGTTACAAACAGACCAGTGAATTCAAGGAATATATGATGGTCAGTTTAAGATAATCTTATAGTTCTACTAATCCTTTCTTTTCCTATTTTCTTCTACTGTCTTGAAATCTTAATCCTGATGTTTTAGGCTTAGTAAGAGAAAATTTGGTGGTGTGCTCAGCGCTCATAGGATGGGGCAGAAGCTTGTCTCCAGATGGCAATAGAAAACACGTGTGAGGTATTCTCCATTCCGGGTATGTCATGTAATTTATGGGACTTTTAAAAAACAAGACGTATGTTTATATACACAGTATATATCTAGGATTCTCATGTGTTTCTGGTCCAGAAAAACTTCTTCCCCAGGGTAATCAGAGGTTCAGGGTTGAAAAGAAAAAAAGGACAGCCACCTATTCCGGTGCCATTGCAAAATAAGAACTTTCTGGTGACTAGAAATCCACACTTACTGATTTAGAGCAGCATAATGTGTGAATGTGTTGTGTCATACTCCTTTTTAAAAATTATTGTCATTTATTTTGATTATGTGCTAGTCTTTTTTTAATATGAGCAGTGGATCAAAAAAGCAACAATAAAATTTCATAAACTTTGAATTTGTATTCATTATGGATTTTTCTGGTCTTTCTCTTGAGACATGCAGTGATTAAATACAAAGTGCATGCATGTGTGCACGTGTGTGCATGTACACAGATATTATGTGTTCTGTAAGCATCTTCCATGTTAAAACTATCAGTTTTAGGAGTAAAGTATGTATAGGTGT
This sequence comes from Phainopepla nitens, assembly GCA_013400175.1. Lineage (NCBI taxonomy): Eukaryota > Metazoa > Chordata > Aves > Passeriformes > Bombycillidae > Phainopepla > Phainopepla nitens. The sequence goes on along the minus strand of VXBQ01001599.1, from coordinate 195,600 downwards.
TCGCTAAGATTCAGTAGCATGCTCCACATGAACTAATTAAATCTAGCACAAACTAGTAAACACCTTTGTTGGCAATGACACTCCCTGATAAGAGTAAATATTCCCATCTGCTGTACTTTTGGCAGCAGGTTCTTGCTTACATTGCACTCTGCTACATAGGAGGGTTGAGGTTCATGGAAGCTGAGACCAGCCACTCTTTCCCACTGCTAGGATTGCCTACTGCCAAAGCAGCTGCAGAGGGGTCTAAATCCTGCACAGACTGAGTAATGGCATGAGGTGGTAGGAAGTATAGACAAAGAGGCAATAATGCATGAGACTGACATCCTGCCAGTTTCACGACAGGGGCTAGTACATGTGCTGATGCACATTTCATCCTGAGCCTGCAACTCTTAAGTGTGTGCCTTTTTACCACAGTTAAGAATGTCTTTATCAGACTGCCACACTACCTCTGGCTCGGAGATGCTTCCACTACTTGTTATTTCTTGTATTTCTTCATCTTGTTTCATTCTACTCTCACACAGACTATCAAGTCAGGTAGTGTAATAAGCCTTGACATTTTGGGCAATAAAGCAAGAGAGAGGATTCTATTTTTCTTGCATGCAAGAAGGGATGAGTGCCTACTCCTTGACACAAACCCACAGTTTAGCACTATTCTGTAGGCCTCTATATTTTTATTTCTTATTTCAGTTTCTATAAACAACCAGTAAAAGTCATGAAAGAGAATAACTCAATACTTTACAGGAAGATCTTTCGGCTATCCAGTTGAAAATAAAAAAAAATTGTCCTGATTTTTGAATGTGGGTGGTATCATACAGACTTTGCTATCAATATAAAGACCTATTTGTAGTTTTCAGGTTGACTAAATAACTGGAGGCATAAATTGCTTGAAATCCTCTGAAACAAAAAGAAAGATGGCAGTTTGAGTGACGATGAGTTGTCTTTGCCCACTAAAATTTACAGTAGACAGTTTACTTAATGGTTTATCTTTGAATAGAGAAATTTGGTAAGGATCTCTGTAGATTTTCTTACCACTAAGTTCATTGAGAGGCTTGAATGACAAGGAGGCTTGGAGGTCCCACATTTTGTGGTACAAGAAAAATTAGAAATGCCACTAAAATGGTAAACTTGGCAAATATCACAGATCCCCTCAAACTCCCAAGAGAAATGAACCACCAGCTATTCATTGAAGTAGAGACAAAGGAAAATCAGGACTGATGTTTGAAGGTCCCACTAGAAAGATGTTTCATCAACATCTTTGTGTATTTTCATCACATCAATGTGTATTTTCAAGGCATTTATGTCATGTGATCCCAGATATAAGAAGTTCATAACAGATGAGCAAAGCCCCTCCTCAGATATCTGTCAATTACAAAGAGAAAAAATTGAGCAGGCTGAAAACTATGCCCAGGGATTAAACACTATGAATTTAAAAATGCTTGGCAGATTAGCAAAGTTGCAATCTCTGATTAATGTTTTCACAGCAGATGTATAAATAGACAGCAGAACATGTGATTAGGCCATTTCTTAAAGAAAGAATTCGGGCAAGAAAGCTAAACCACATGTAATTCCCATAGTGCTAGTACACTGAACATACTATAGCTTGAAATAGTCTGTAACTGTATATTTATTTACTTTTCATTTCTGTTTGTGCTGGCATCATTAGGGAAAACTACTAGCAGTGGGGAAAAGTGTAAAAGGAAAAGGTTTGTACATACACATCTTATGAATGTTTGATCTTTTCCCTAGAGACTAGAATGTCTGACCCTTTACTTTTCCCTGTCCAAAAGCTACCCTGAGACTGACTACGGAATTGATACACAGAGTTCAGTGTGAAATTAATCTGGGGTAACCCTGCAGTCTTAACTGATATCTTTCCTTGGGAAATACACTGGGAATCCTGTTTAAAAATATATCTTCTTTTTTTGCAAGTCAATTAATAAACACCAAGGTAATTAATTGAAATAAAGGAATTTGTGAGGTCTTCAGTAAAGTACCTCAGCAGCAAGGGTCCTTCAAAGGCAACTAGCAATATCAAGAAACGTCCTTATCCACTTGGCATAATGCTCTAAGATGCTTAAATGAGTCAAGGCATTTGTGCCAAATCAGTTCCAGTGTTACAGAAGATTTGAAAGAAATTTGTTAAACTATTTTCAGAATTCCTGCTCAACTTTCACTTCTGGATATTGTCAATTTTGATTAATGGCAATCCTGTCCCACTGCTATGGCTGGCTGCATGATGCGAGTGAGCATTAAACTGCTGGAGATGTTCCTAGGTGTCCTGGATAGGCTGTGTGAAAAAATAAAGAGCTAAAGATGGAAAATGGATTATGAGTTCAAGAATCAATCACCATATAAAGGACAAGGCTGAAATTACTGGGCATCAGAAAATGACAAAGACAGTTACAAAGAATTTCAGAAATATCAGTGGAAGATTAGCTGTTCTGTAAACCAATTATAGCTCTCACCTTCACACTGCAGTCTGCTTGCTATCCTAACCTCCAACTGAACTTTACAGCAGTCTATTGAATATATTTATGAGAATCCATACATTAATAAGGTCTAGAGGGAATCCTCATTTTCTTTCATCCTTATCACTTTATACTTCTTGATATCTCTAGTTCTACACAAGCACTACAATACTTACAATTCTCAAGTATTATACATTTTTTGCTAACATATAGTATCTCAATTTTGCAAACACATTTCCCATTCTCACTTAGACTCTTACTTTAAAACACTCTGTGCTGTCTGAAAAAGACAGCCTTGATGTAAATTGGTATATCTTTAAACAGACATACAAGGAGATACAAACAACTTTGCCCACACTTAGAGCTGCCAGACCTGATCAGCTGTGACCAAACACCATACATCTGTGTTAAGGTAATGATTATCTGAGCTAATGCATTCACCTGGGGTGATGAGCACGTTAGAACAAACACAGTACCATCCTCATGTGACTGCACGGTGCGTAGCTCCTGCTCACCATGGGTAGAACGAACCCAAGCTGCCTGTGTGGAGAGATCTTAATGCATGCTGAGCGGAAAAATGGGTCAGGGGAGTTTAAGTGGAGCCACAGTCAGTTGAAATATGTTGCTTTGTTTGTTGAGTTTTAATACTTCACACACTTCAGTTGCTTAAGCCTGAATGCTATTTTTTAAAGATGAGAAAATATTAGAAATACATGAATTGTTTTGAAAAATCATTGAAGTTTTTATATTATGTGGTTTTTTGTTTTGTTTTGCAAGTAGCTTTATTTACATCTTTAAAAATTATATGTTGCACCATTGGAGAAACAGTAATAAGAAGCAGGCTTGAAGGAAAGTTTCCTAAAATAATTTTTCTATTTGAAGAATTGTACCTCTGGACTATATAATCCAAATAAATGGTGAGATCTCTATCTCTTTTGTGTCTTACTGAAAGATCTGACAAACATCTGCTAAGAATTGTTTGGGTGCAGCTGAATCTGTTTTGAAAAGAAGAGTCTGGAAGGGCAGGGCATACAGCACTTACACAGGGATGACAGCATCTCACAAAGGAGATGCCATTTACAATGAGACTTTTGAAGAGGTGTCCTCAAGGTAGCATCTGCATCCCACTAAATTTTGAACTTATTGTAATGAGGACTGTTCTCTGTAACAGTAGCGAGTTTCCCTCTGAGCCACAGAATTTGCTGGCTAATGGCAGAGTTAACTCCTTCATTTCTTGGGGAAAAGAAGTATTTCTTAGGGAAACAAAAGACAATCTGACATAATAGCTCAGGAAGACTGCTGCTTTGGATAAAGAGAACACCTTACATTTCTTTCTGTGTCGTTCTCTGCTTTGTTCTTATGGTGTGGAAAGTAGCAGAACATTTAAATCTTCACAAAACCAATTGGGAAAAAAAATTACTTCTTTTGGTAACCATTCTGAGCTCTTTTTAATTCAGCTATATGTGAGCTGATGGCAGGATATAAAATCTCTAAGTGCGTTACAATTGAATGTTTGTTCTCTTCACATCTCTAGCAAATATATGCGCGAAGGTGTAAATTTACATTGTGATCACTGGATAATTTTCACTAGCTTAGATTCCATTAGTCATCTGCCCATTGTGAATGGGTGTCGGGGGTTGGGTGTTANGTTTTCTTTCCTTCCCCTCGGAGTCCTGCCGGAGCACCCAGGATCGGCTGCCCAGGGGGTTTGTGAAGCAAAATCCTTCCCCATCCTTTTCCTGACTCCGCCATGGGGTCTCTGACTCTGTTTCTCTGTTGTTATATCGCAGTTATTGTTGGTTTTCTGTATCTTGTTGTACGCACCAGTAAAGGACGGTTATTCCTTCCCCATATCTCGCCTGAGAGCCGTTTAATTTAAAAATTATAATAATTTGGAGGGACGGGGTTTCCAAGGGAGGCTCCGGCTTTCCCCAGCAGATACCTGTCTTTTTCAACCTAAGACAGTGGGTTATCTCAAATGCGAGTTAAGTAAGTGCAAAAAAGGCTAGTCTTTGTATTATTTCTGAATTTTACTATAATGCTTTAATCTCATTAATCTCATTTAATTCATGATTTTTCTTTCATCCCCTGAATCTGCCTAACCACAGATAATTTCTTATTCTAGAGAATTCACATTAATGACCTTCTGTTAAGTCAGCCTTTTTTCAAAACCTCACATAAACACTGGAACATATTTTCATATTTACTTATGTTTTCAGTAGTTGCCTATGAATTAGAACTGATGAATGTTCTCTTGGAATATGCTTGGTGTTTCTTCTTGGTCTACTGACTTGAAAATTAAATTCCCTTTGATCTAAGTGTCTAAATTAATTTTGGGTGAACTTTTGGGTAGGTGTTTCTGTAATCCGAACTTTTGAAAAATGTTTCTGGTATTTCCTACAAAATTTTATTTTCTTCATCATCAGTTTTCAGTTTCCTTTAACATTAACACAATAAATGTTAAGAAGACTGTCCTCTAAATTCTGAATGAAATTACCATTACAAGCATGCATTTTGCTTGTTTTCTTCTATTCATGACCCATTGTTCCCTATGTAGACTTCACTCAAGGATACCTGAGAGTTGAAACAACAGACTGGTACAATAGATTTGAGTAGAATTGGTGAATAGACCAGAAATTCAGACAGCATCATTTCAGGTAGTTGCCTTAGATTTAAGGTTTTGTCTCCTGAAAAAGCAAAGTCACAGAATCACAAAATGGGCAAGACTGGAAGAGACCACATCTGGTCCCACCTCCCTTCTCAAGCAGGGTTATTCCAGGGCACATGGCACAGGGTTGTGTCCAGACAGTTCTTGAATATCTCCAGTGAGGGAGACTCCACAACTTGTCTGGGCAATCGTGCATGGTAAAGAAGTTGTTCCTCATGTTCAGGTGGAACTTCTTGTGCATCAGTTTTTGCCTGTTCCCTCTTGTCCTATTGCTGGGCACCACTGAAATGAGTCCACCTTCATCCTTTCCATATCCTCCCTTCAGATACTGATAGATATTGATAAGGTCCTCTCTCAGTCATCTCTTCTCCAAATTCTGGGTAGATGTCACTATATACATGTCATTGTAATCCAATCTACTCTGAACACATTGGACCTACAATTCATGTATGGAAGGTGCACAGCAGCTGCTGTGAGAATAAGTATCTGACATATCTGGAGAACACTGAACTCATTCAGTGTGTGGTACAGACGCCTGTGGTTTTACTTTGGTTTTCCCAAAGGGTACACAGGACTGAAGAGCATAGGTGGCTGGTCATACAGCCCAGGAGTAGTATAAGGCTGCTCAATTCTTCATCATCTGGACCAGTGCTTCATCTCTCCCAGCCTTGGCAGACTATGTCATTTTGCCTTGCTCGCACTTTTGTTTCTATTACTGAAAACTAAATATTTAGTGAGGAAGGGGACTGTAGGGAGAGATGTGAGAGTTAAGGCAATTGGTTGCTCATAAGTAGAATTCTTTTCTCTCCTGCTGCTCTAAGAGTGATCCTACAGGTAAGTTGCTTGAATCAAACTCTGCAAAAGCAGGTACTAATTATATGTTTAGGCATTAGCTGTGTTTTCAACTTAGCATCCTCCACCTGGCTCTACATAATTGCTGAGCATTCACTGAAATCACTGAGTGCTGGGCTTTGTAAATGTTCTGCAAAGAGTAAAAAGGAATAACAAATATCTCAAACTGGGCATACCAAGTGAAAACCTTTGTCTTATATTTTCCTCCCTACCCCTATAAAATTGAGATATTAATGATCATTTATCTTACATGAGTACTGTGGAGATAAATTAATTTACATTTGTGAGCTACTTCAATGAGGACTGCAGTAAGAGGCTATGTGGGAATTAATAATTCTGTCTTCAGAACTGTGTTGCTTTTGCCGGGGGTAGAGTAAATCTTCTTCATAGTGGCTAGTTCGGGGGTTGTACTGGTTTGAAAGCAAAGCCAGTGAGACTTCAAGTCAGAAATATAAGCTAATAGGAAAAAGTAAAATACATGCAAAAGTATAAAAGAAAACCACTGACAGAGTCAGAATACAACCTGACACCCTGCTAGTTAGGGTGGTGGTAGCAACCCAGATGAAGTGGTCTTGTTGAAGTAGCAATCTTGCAGAACGGTCTGCTAGCTCTTGTCCTCTAGAAACCAGCAGGTAAGAACCACTTGTTCTGTCCCAAGCTCCAGATTATATCCAGGTGGGAATGCTTGGCTTCTCCCCCTGGGCAGAGCATCTCACAATGGGTTGATGTCATTCCATGAGTCAGCTGTGGGTCCTTGATTGCCCATTAAACAGAAATGGCTCCTGGAGGGAGTTATCCATGAGTCATGGGGCAGGGCACTGATGGGCCCATTAACAGGAGATAGTCTGGGGGAGGAGGCAAGGAAAGCACTACCTCTCCTGGTTTCGACAGCCTATGAAGATGGTGATAGAATACATACCTTTGGGCACATCTTTACATTGTAACCTAGGACAGAGGTTAAGTTTTGAGTTTGTACTGAACACAGGAGTCATAATATTGAGATATTTTTGTTATTGCTAAGAGGTTCTTGCACAGAGTCAGTCTATTCTGATTTTCATATTGCCATGCTGGGGACCAGACAGGGAGTTGGTAGGAGACACAGCTGGGACAGGTGACCCCAACTGATCAAAGGTGTGTTCCAGATCCTATGAGATCATGCTCAGCACATAAAGTGGAGGAAAGGAAGAGGAAGGTGGAGACATTTGGAGTGATGGTGTTTGTCTTTCTGAGTAGCTGTTACATGTGTTGGGGCCCTGCTGTCCTGGAGATGGCTCAGCACCTGCCTGTCCATGGGAAGCAGTGACTGAAAATCTGGAAAGGCTGGAGTTGAACTAAAAATTATATAATTGAGGAAATAACCCAAGGTTAAAGGCAACTTAAACCCGGTGTTTTATATGCTGTAATGGCTTGATTTAATAATAGTTCTCCTTTACGTTTAATGTCTGTGAAACTGATAGCATTGTAGATACTGAAAATGACTGTCAGCCAGCATACATGAGAAAAATGATTAACATGATGTTTTGTGGGAAGGAGGCATAGTGATGTTTTTAAAAACATATCCAGCTAAGGAAGACTTTGCAATGTAATACAGCTTTGATAAGGCAGGAGGAGAGAGGGATGGAAAATAATTTAATTTAAAGAAAAAAACAACAGGCATATGTGAGCAAATGCTTACAAAAATAAATCTCATTTCAGCTTTTTACTTGTTTGGGCTCTTTCCTGTTGAAAAACTGTAAACTATGCACATAATCAAACATTCATGCTGCCACAATAAATCACTTATCTGAGCACACTGAGGCACCTTGACACACTAAGCCCAAGCTGGCAGGTCCATGCTAAATAAGGATCTGCTGAGTAGCTGAAATGAACTTCTGATGCATTTCAAATAGACACAGTGAAAATCCTCTAAGAAGCGTCCTCTCTGTGTTTCAAAGACTCCCACAGTCTTGATGTGTGTACACCGTGCATGAGTGGAACTAGGTTCATCACAACACTTTGCTGATGAACTAGGACTATTTTTTCTCCTAATTTTCTGGTATTTTTTCCCTGTAAAGGGTTTGTAGCATGCATGAAATTTTCTATAAATTCAAATGCTTTGTGCACTCAGTGAGCTATTTGACCAGATTACATTCAAAATTAATAAAATAAATACAGCCTTGAAAAGAAAAAAAAAAAGTTTAATGAATCTTTCAAAGCAAAGACTGCAGTTAGAAATTACTTTCAACTTAGTTATAAGAAATTCTATTGAATTCTTGCTCTTGACAAAGAGAAGTACTGAAAAGCACATTTGTATGTGAAATGGAGATCTAGGCGAAGCTCTTAATAACACCTTAACAATTAAAGGTATTGCTGGTGCCTAGGCTGTCCAGCAGAACAAAGTCAGTGTTGGTCTTAGTGCTCATAGACATTTCCTTCATGAATAAGTGGAAGACCAATACCTCTGGCAGAATCACAGCTTATTTGATGAAAATGAACAGATATGATGGTTTAACCCCAGCCAGCAGCCAAGCACCTTGCAGCCACTCACCCACTTGCCCCTGCTCCTCACCCCAGTGAGTCAGAGAATCAGAAAAGAATGTAAAACTCATGGGTTGAGATAAGAATGGTTTAGTATTTTTAATAAAATAAAACAATACTGATAATAATACTCATAATGAAAAAGAGAGAAAGGGGAGAAAAACTCAAGAGAAACAAGAAATGCACAACAACAGTTGTTCATCAGCTGAGGACAGACACCCAGCCCCTTCGAAAGTAGAGACGAGATTCCTGGCTTGCTGACCACTGAATAGGTCATTCTGTGGTATGGAACAGTCCTTTAGAAATTTCAGGTCAGCTGTCCTGCCTGTGGTCCCTCCAGCCTTCTTGTGCACCTGCTCACTGGAAGACCATGGCAGATATAGCTACAGGACTAATAGGTGAAGGAAGAGGTGATAAAATGCAGTCACTTTAATCTGGACATCTATTTTTCTATGTGCTTTTTTTTTGTGGTAGGACTCCAGATTTATAGTATAAAATGTAAATTACACCCGTTATTCTGACAATCCCTACATTGCTGGTGTTTGAGGATTAGAATGGCCCACACGGGGGTTGAACAACCTTGGAGGTGTTAGCACTATGCTCTAACCAACTGAGCTAACCTCAGGGCCAAAAAGGGTAGTTCATTTATAAATAAGAGGGAAAATAAGCAATTTTTAGTGAATTTATGAAAGAAGTATATAGCAAAAAAAATTTTATATGTAGGTTCCAAAAATGAACAGAAATACCTGTAGGTATCTTAAAACTGAGATTTCTTCTAATGCTGAATATTATTATTTATGCTATTATGTATCTGGCAATTCAAATCCCATTATATTTTTGTACAATTTTAATTAACACCTTGCCTAGACATTGGACTATATTTTGATCTATGTTTTGAAATAATTTTCCATGAAGTCCAAGTTTTCCTTATCAGCTCACACCTGTCTTGAAGACAGAACAGAGTGTTGCAAATAATTTAATAAAGAAGGAAACAAAGCTACTAGCTCCCTTTTAGCTCATGATCTACAGTCAGATGGTGACTTGTCGGAGCTGGCAAGGAGAAATGAGGCTGATGGTTGATTGATTGAAGAATGCTTTGACAATTGGACAGTGTTCTGAGGCAATGCGGCAAGTAGCTTTGGTCTTAATAACTTTCTATTAAACACACTTCTTGTGGCACAAGCAAAACAAGCTTTGATTTATTTTTGATAGATCTTCTCCCCACCAGTTCTAAAACTCATTCCTCGAGAAACACCTGAAGCTATTTTATTGCTGCCATAAAAGCATTAAGTGGTTTCAGGTGCAGACTCCCTTCTTGTTTTACTGTTAGTAAGAGAAGTTGCTTGCTAAAAGGTGTTTTCCTGCTATTTTGACTTGTGAAAAACACTCAGATAATCTGTTTTTTTTGATTTGCAATGAGTAAAAAAATTGAAAATGCACAAAGACTTGAGGTTATTTTGGCAAATACCTGCAAAAATATCCAGGAATCTCCTGGCTTATATTAAAGATTCATCACAATATACTGACATTCTGTCTTGAGTAAGATAGCTTCCAACAGGCCATATGTTAAGCTTTCATTTTTAACCAGATAAAGGTCTAAATTCTCAGGTTTGATATCAACCAATCTATGTCAGTTGTCATGAAAAGGGAATTTTATCTTAGGTTTACTATTGTGACCTGGTGAATTGTACGACTATTAGTTTGGGAAATACAGCCTTATGTCTAATGATAATTATATTTTATAGCCTTGTTGAAACCTCATTCATATTTATGGAAAAAATCAGCAAGGAGTAAAAAAACAGTAGAGAAAAGGGAAAGGATTGGGTGCTGACTGACAGGGAAAAATGACAGAAATTTCATGTGAAAACCAGGTAGACGCATTTGGAGCAAGTAAAGAAGAAACTTCTATAGAGCCTTGCCATCCATGTTGAAAAAGGATGAGTGGCATGCATTCCTGAGTAGGGCTGGGAATACACAGTTTAGGAGTGGAGGTGCTGGGGAAGCTCCTTCTCCAGAGACAAAGTGGGAAAGAAGCAGTTGAGGGAATGAAAAAATACATTAAGATAGAGGAGATTATCAGCAAAGGCTGTGGAACATAGGAGCTGACACTAGAGGAAAAATACATCAGGGCAAGATTGACAAAAATATGACTCAAAGCAGATTTGCATAGCGATGAACGTGGGTAGGAACAAATTTATAGCATAAGGCCAAAAGAATCTTGAATGGTAAGAGCACTGTCTTCTAGGGATACAGGCCTGAAAATGCACTCTTGGGTGCCATCCACTAATTTGCAAACACACTCCAGTTTTTCTATTCCCACCTGAGTTCTTGGAATGAATTGAGATATGAAGTAAGACCTGGATTTGTACCCATTGTACCCTTTGTCAGGTAACATGTTTTCCCATCTTTTTCACTATTTGATGGAGGATTAAAAACAGTTAACCCTATGTGAACTAATTAGCCCTCAGTAGATGCCTGTTTCCACTGACTGGAGAAGGTAAATTACAGCCAAGGAGGCTTCTAAATTGGCCTCAGTTATTATATACCTAAGGCTAAAAGTGATAAATCCTGGCCTGAATCGGACTGTGGTTTCCCTCTCTTTTGTGATAGAAACTGAGAGAAAGGATCACTGGAGGAAAAAGCCATCGTCTGGGGGATCAGATTATTTTCAGATGTAGTGATGACTGCTTATTTATATCAGATTTTCATCATCTGGACAAAAAGCTGTGTGTCCTTCAGTTCGCACGACCAGCAGAAGGCTCTGTTACCTGTTCTCTGCACGTACTGAGATACCACAGCACAAATGGAACTGTGCTGTGAGCAGCCAGCTGCTATGAGTGTCAGGTGGGAGAACCCATCATAGTGGTCTATTTCTGACAGCTGCATCTCGGGTTTTTTACATTATGTATGCATCAGTGGGCATTTAAGCTGGTTCCACATGCAGCTGACCTTGGTGCCAGACACTGGTCATGCCTTGGAGCCACCTGGATGCAGAGTTTATGCAAACATACTCCAGCAGACGTGAAGCAAATAGCTACCCTGGTAGGAAGAGCAGACAAATATCTATGAGAAAGACATATATTTTCCCTTCTGTCTTGTGTGAGAGGTGAAGATTGTCAAACTTTGCACTGCCTGTCCTAGTTGAAAATCTGAACTTTCAACTACTTCTCTTTGTGTCATGTGTAAGACATATGAAATGTTTATGCCTTTAACATTCTGCATATACATACAGCTATATTATGATTTTCCACCATGACAGCTATTTCTGGTTTCCTCCATAGTTTTCCCCATTTTATACTGAAGAAATTTTATGGGGAAGATATTGTACTTAGTTCCTAATTATGATACCTTGATCGTAGGGCTCTGATCCGAGAGAGCTATTTAATGAGAGTAACAGTGGATACAGCTATCAGTATTGCAGCTGTTCTCTTAACTGAGATCTTAAATCATATCTTTTATTGCTTACTTTTTAAAATATCTGTCTGGTTCACAATTTTCTTAGTATTACATTGATTTAATTACTTTGATTTATGCATGTTTTGATGTCTGATTAGAGCATTGTTTACATGCATTTGGTCCTCAAAAGTCCATTAAATGAGTCTTCAATCGATTAAATCAAATTTTCTTGTACAAGCAACTGCCTTTGTAAATAAAAATAAATATGCAATCATTACATTTAATTACAACTGAGAAATGAAGATAATAAGAACCTATTAGATGTCAGACAAAAGCATTGATATGCCCAGAAAATATGCTTCAAGTTTTATATTCATACAGGGCTGGAATTGAGTTTGATGATAGGATTTGTCTTTATTCTGTGCAGGCAATGACAACACAAATAGCAGCCTTAACTTAAGATAACTGGTAATGGTACAGCAGGTTGCTGGTACAGATAATGTGGCAGAACCTTCCTTTCATAATGCAACAGAAAAGAAAATGTGTTTTAGAATTAATATTTTTGATTCAGTTTCTGCTCTGCCAAAGATTTCTTTTTGACTTTCAAGTTGCCACATATACCCACCGAGCTACCACCTATCAGTTTTTAAAGTAGCCAAGCATTTGCTATGATCTAGTCTTCAATATGCTCACCTGTTAAAAAGGAGGGACCATTCACTAGCAAGGTTAATAATGTCAAGATTGCAAGGTAGTCTGGTTATTATTATGAGGAGATACATATGTAATTATCATCAATTGAAGTAAAGAATTAAAGGAAATAGTGTTAGCTGAGGGATTTAATTTCTGTGCATGAGCTGGAAGGTGAGCCAGCAAGGACATTTCATTGCTGCCTTTCACATAGTCCTTGGTCTGAACTGAAACAATGCAAATGTGTATACAGTGTTTTTTTATCAATGTCTCCCAAAAGCTGCCTCAGCTACTGAGATTTAGGGAATCACCCCAGGAACAAGGGGTCCAGAACTCAATTCAGTGCGTGTGAGTTGTCCAGACACTGAGCGAGTGTTTGAATGACTTGTCAAGGCACCACTTGCATAACAGAGACATAAAACATTTCTCATGCAGTCTAATTCCAACTGACATTTGCATTCTAATCAATATGAAGTTCATATTTAAAGTCTGACTATTCATTTACTCTGCTAACATCCATATGGCCTTTGAGCATTACTTTTTATCTAGCATTTTGAATAATCATGTCCCATTCATGACCCGAGCATCTCTCAGTGTAGCTGTAACTACTGTGGCCATGTCCACGGCTCTGCTCCTGGTGACCTAAGCAGCTTCTTTTATGTTCCTAGCAAGAAAGGATGGCATATTATTTTCCCTTGTGATAAGTATTAATCACTCCATAGTAAAGTGCTTACAGTGTGTGAAGTCGCCTGCTGGCAGTCCTTGTGAGCAGTTTATCACTGACTCCTGCTTCGTTAAATGTCGAGGCTTTCAAAAATAAATTGCTCTCTTTTTTAAAATTACACATTTACATATTTGACTTTAAGACTGCAGAATATACCAAGCAGTAAGGGATGGTAGCAATTTGTTCAGCACCCAACTTTTTTTAATTCTCATTTTGTACAGTGCCTCATTTTCATTACAGTGCCTGATTTTCATTTCTGGCCAGGACTGACTGATGCTGGCACATAATGCCAGCCATTGCTCTAAAGGAAAAACTGACATGAGTCAGCTTGTGCTCAACTAGACCAAGGTCTAGCTATGCCAAACTTTTGACATTATTTATCTGCATAATTTGAGTTTGATCTTTTTCATAGAATGGCTAGAACTTCAGGGTTCAAACACAAATTTGACATTATGCAATACCTGGATGTATGTAGAGAGTAGATATGGCTGTGTGATACTAGGAGTGAAATTAATGGGAATAGAATGTGCTCAAAGTAACTGAGGCAAGAGATGTGTGTAATTTAACTGAAGTATTGCAAAGGCAAGTTGATACATAAAAGATCTTAAAAAATATTTTATTCCTTGTTTTTACTAATGCATTCAGAGACCAATTATTAAGTTGAATGGAACTGACTCCATCCAGTAAATATACTAACACTGCTAAGATGAACATACTGCTTGAGCTTGATAACATGTGATTCATTAAAATTGCCAGCGATACTTTGAAGAATCACGCTAAAATACAGAACTAAAACCCTTGTGCCTGTTATCTGTCTTGAACTAATGTGATTCTCTTAATAGGAACATCACTGTCACTTCTAATCTTCAGTGACTGATACCATGATTGATCTTGAAAGTAAACTTAAACATTTTAACTTTTCATTGATGCAGCTCTTGTCACTAGGACAGAACACTGAAGTCAGGAAAATTTTTTTTGAATAACGAATTTGGAAATTTTGCAAATTAGATATTGGAAAAATTGCAAAATTTATGTTTAATTTAGTTAATTACTTTGATATGCTCTTCTTCTGCTATGATGTACTTTATGTCACTGTACTGTGAAGTAAAAGAAAATAAATAAATTTCCTTGATTATCACCATAATTTGCTTGCTATTGTTACTTACATGCTGCAAGTAGTATATTGAGTTATGTAACCTATGTACTTGTAAACAAATTGCAATTTAATTTACGAATTGTTTTAAAATGCAGAAAAGGTGCAGAGCAGCATAAATGTGTGTAATAAAATTTCCTAGCCAATGGTAATTCAATTTCAGAATCAGGCAATTAATCACAGTAGTTCAGTTAGATATCTACTTTTCTTTGTGTGCATAATATGACACTGATCATACCATCCTCATGCCAGAAGTGATGAGGGCAAGGCAAGTGGGTTTCAGAGGAAAGATCCCTCTCTTGTTCTTCCCTCTCTCCTTTGCTGTCAAATTAAGCCTCAGTTTTATTAAAACTATAAGGACTTCCTAGTGTGCTGGTAATTTCTGTTGATGATGTACTGTCTACTACTTAGTTGTATCTTCCTACTTTTTTTGAGACTTACAATTTATTCCTTATCCCACATAAACTAACAATCCTGGAATTCAACTCCCTGCCACCCTATCTCCCTCTCAAGAGTTGGGTTGGAATAAGGACACTCTGACACCACACCACAAGGGAGACATGCACAGGCAGACACAAGAAACAAAGCTGTAACTGCTTCCAGAGTCCCAGTACAATGATACTGCTCTCTTAGGTTTCCAGGAGCAATATTAACACTTTATCATCCACATTGTATTTCCTCTGAATAGTTGGTAATAATCTGAAACACTCTTTCAAGGTGTCCCTCTCTTTTTGAATAGTCACAGAAAATGGGCAGGCAAAGAAAAATTATTTTCGTATTTTTCTACACACACGCCGTCTTAGGGTGATAAAAGATTTCCTAGGAAAAAACTGACAGTCAGTGCGATTATAACTGTTACTCATGTTAAAATGTGTATTTTCCAGAGGAATGTCTGTCATCCCTTTGAATATCCTGCACCTGTTGCTACTATTGCTTTTGTAGCACCTGTTGCTACTATTGCTTTTGTAGCTCTTGGAACTTAGTTTCAACTGAGATCCAAAAAGACTTGATATTTACACAGTTTGAAAAAAAAGAAATATCTGTAGTCTCTTTTACATTTTTTGTTTGATTGTTTTCTTTGGTGTTGTTGTCTTTTTTTTTTATTTTAAACCTGCTTTGGTGAAGGAGTCCACTAAATCCCACTGGGATGGATGTCTTAATGTTTTGCTTTTCCTCTTTGTGGTTCCATGTGGATAGATAAAAAACTTTTTTTTTTTTTTTTATATGCCTTTGCTTGTTGGTTAAAACAGGGTAGTAACTGTCTGTAGCCTGGGGTGTTCAGTTATTTGGTCTGAGAAATCTAAATGAAGGACTTGAATGCAAAGTTATTTGTAATAAGCGCACTGTCGAATCTTTATCCATAGCCGCTGTAATTTCAGACTCAATAAGCTACTGCCCAAAAAGGCCTAAGGGATGAATTTATGTCCTGGTATTAGAGCAGAGGATTTAACTATTTGTGAGCTTTAAAAAAAAAAAATCTTTTTGTTGTTGTTGTTTGTTTGTTTTTCAGTTTGTTTATGTTGAAATCACAGAGCTCACAATTTTTTTTTGCAAATCTCAGAACAGGAGTGGGAATTGAAATGTCTTCAAAGAAATTTTGCACTGACCTTGACATCAATTAAGCCACTTTCACAGCTGTTTTAACTTACTCCCCCCTTCCTAGGACCCATTTCACTCAAATTTAGTGGAGAATCATGTCATATCAACAACTACACTCTCCTCTGGCTCTGATGCTTCCATTTAGTCTACAAATGATCCTTTTTCATCAGACTCCAAGATATTAATTATGCCACATGGACTGTTTTCTATGTTTTTTTTATGACTCTCAGAAAAGCTGATTCTCTGGGCTTAGTAGCTCTGAGTATTTTATCATAGGTATAGGAAAGAAACTTAAGATCACAGAATTCTGTACATGTAGGTGAATGCAAAAATAGTATAGATCTCAGTATTTTTGGCCAATACTAATATTGCTTAACTTTTAAACAAACACTGACTTTGAAAAGCTGTTTCTGTTATAGACCAGTAATTTCCACTTATATGTGCCGAAAGGAAATGTGAGAGAGCTTCATTGCTAATCAAAATGAATTCTATGAAACATATGGATAAAGATGAAAGCTCATAAAAAGCAACTGTAGAAGGCAGAAAAGCATATGACTTCTTGCATGTTGATGAGGACTCAAATCCAGTAACTCTATGTGACATAAAGTAATTCTAAAGCCACCTCAAAGAAAATAAATAGTGTCCTGTAGAGGGAACTTTTACTCGTTCCCACGATAGACAGTGATTTTTATAGCCTGATCTTGTCTGCCACTTGCTGTTTTCAAAAGGGAGAGGACTTTAAGGTGAGACCTCTAAGTCACATATTTTCATCCTATCATTAGTGCCCAGTCATCCATTTACTGGAGACACATTTTAGTCTTCATATCATTCGGGAACATCTACGTCTTTCTTTAATCTTGAGGACTTCAGCCACATTGTAATGGTGGGCTTCTGATGGTTTTGAGTATGGAGCAGAACAAATGAAGGCATACATTTCGGGCTTAACATTCTCTCTCAGCAAATAGGGAAAGTGAAGCTGGAAAAAACTGATGTGTCAATGTTCAAGTACATTTTCCAGTGTAAAGCACATGTGCCATTTCTCAGGCTTGTTTGTTTGGGGATTTGGTTGTTTCTAAAGGCCCTCTGGACACTCCAGGAAGTCAAAGTGGTTGAAATACTAAGTTTTTTAAAAAATCTGACATTAAAATGTAAGAAATCATGACAGCCCACTCATCTGAGATTTCTGTGAAGTTTCACAAAATGCTCAGAACACCTGAGGAGAAGGCCATAGTTTGGACT
Source organism: Phainopepla nitens (assembly GCA_013400175.1). Taxonomy (NCBI): domain Eukaryota; kingdom Metazoa; phylum Chordata; class Aves; order Passeriformes; family Bombycillidae; genus Phainopepla; species Phainopepla nitens. The sequence goes on along the minus strand of VXBQ01001599.1, from coordinate 178,297 downwards.
TATTCATAACTCAAACTTTGGAAGTGTCTGTTAAGTAAAACGATCACAGATTTTGTAGAAATGTCTTCTATGCCAAATAACTAAAGGTGTTTGCTTTAATTAACCAACAGTATGTGGGATGGAGAGAAAAATGAGAGAAAAATGAACTAAAATGAATTCTGAATAGAAAGAGAAAGAAGTATTGGGAAGAGACAGAAAAGGTCCTAAGTGACTTTCTGCACCTTATTTCATCTCAAGAAAGAAAAAGTAGCCTGGAAGATATAACATTACAGTAGGAAAAATTGATGTTCAGATGTTTATATAATTCTCCAACAGGAAAACCTAGGATAAACTCTCCACTATGTTTCACATTCCTAGACAGAATAGCTAAGAATAGGGTGATCTAGAAGTCAGAGAAACTACCCAGAAATTTTCTGGATGTGAACCCCTTTTGATTAAAAGTGCAGTCTCAGTGATCTTCTGCTGTTTATGTTCTCTGTGTTCCTGCTATTTAAGTTTTCTAAAAACATTTTGGTTCTTAGTAATTAATGTTTTCCCATACAAGGTTCTTTCAGTGAAGAATATCTACTTGTATTCTGTCTAGCCAAACTCTAAGTAATGCTCTTAGAAGTTTAGCTCTTCTCTGTGGCTCATTTTTCTTGGATACAAACATATTTGTATGGAGTGATTTCTGTGCTTTGGCTTTTGAAAACTTTTTTTTATTTCCAAAAATTGTTATGAATATCCCTGAAAGTATGTGTTGGAGCCATGCCTGTGACTCTGAAAGATAAAATTCTAATTTGGCAAAAGTATTATCACAATTTTTGCATAGAAATCATTTATTACCCGTCTCAGGATTTTTTTTCAGTAAAATCTTTAGCTACCACATCTTTTAACATCAATTTTTTATATCTATCACTCAGTAAGAATGATTACTTTGTAATATTAAACTTTTACATCTTGCAGTAAAGGCAATACTCATTATAAGAGACTCAGACTGAGTCTGGAACAGTGGAATGCTATAATTGCTTCCCGCAAAATTAATTAATGAACTGTTGAATTGAATATGAGGCAGAATAAAAAATAGATAGTAGATAATTGGTCTTTTTCAAGTGTTGAAATATAGGATGATAATTTTAATACAACAGTTTGGGAAAATCAAAGAAGTGAGATCAATTCTCGTCATTCATTATGCACAGGCATGTATGTGTGTATATATATATATATGTATATATATATATGAAAAATTAAAAATGTGGGAACACATTCAAGCACATATTTTTGTTGAAATGTTAAAAAATTGTGCCACTTTGCCTGGAGACAAAATGAGATAGGATTGTAGAATATTAGGATTTTCCTCTCTCTCCTATGTATAAAAATCTCCACAATTTAGCTTTACATAAGTGTGCAAAGGCACAAGCATTTCTTCTGTTTTCAAATATATTTGCATAGGTGTGCATGTGTACATTGAAAAATACAGAAGTAAAAGAATACTTATGTTCATCTAAGTCTATATATATATATATATATATATATATATATATACACACACATACATATATATATACACAGAACATGTCCCAGAACAAAGATGCAGACAATAAAATCAGTCCTCACTCTCTCAATAGTTTTGCTTCTCAGAAGTTTCTTTTCTGATTCTCAGTTTTCTTTTTTGATATCCTGTTACACAATAATAAAAACCCCACCATGATTGAGGGCTCCCAGCCAAACTTGCTTCAGGGTTATCAGTGCGGCAAAGCTTGACCTTGTGATGTAGGAAATCTGTTTTAAATTAGAGCTTGCTCATAGCACTGCAGAACACAATCAATTAAAGTGAAGCAAAAAAAAAGAAAGGAAAGAGAAGAAAAGTGAACACATTAAAGAGAAGATAACTTTTAGTTCAATGCCATTAATTGTAATTTTCTTGGATTGTGTGTAGATTCACTCTACCTTGTGTTTCAATAGTGTCTGCTTTCTTGATGTTTTCCTGTGTCTTCCCAAAGAGTCACTTGCCTCCTGCCAACTGACATGGACCTGTGCCAAAGGAGTTATTTCTGACCTGAAAATGTATTGAGTCCGGCTGAGACGGAGTTTTTTTCCCTGTAGCAGCCCTCCCAGTGCTGAGCTTTGCATTGGTGGCAGGAGACTCTTTCCAATATTCACACATCACCACTAGCTTGGGGGTGGGTAAGATCCTGGGTGGGAACACAGCCAGGATAACTAACCCAAAGTGACCAAAGGAATATTCCATACCATGTGACATCTGCTCAACCGTAAAAGCTGAGAGAAAGGAGGAGGAGGAGGAAGAGAACACATTTGTTATTACAGTGTTTGCTCTCCAAAGCAACCATGCACTGAAGCCCAGCTTCCTAGGAAGTGGCTGGGCATTGCCTGCCTGCTGATGGGAAGTACAGAATAAAAACCATTTTCTGCTTTGCTTATGCACAACATTTGCTTTTACTTTATTAAACTGCCTTTATTTTGGGCCACAAGGCTTTTTTCCATCTTATTTCCTGTTCCCTGTGCCCTGTGCTGCTGAGGATGAGAGTGATGGACTGGCTTGGTGGGAACCTGGCATCCAGACAGTGTAAACCCAACACAGAATGTCAAGGCCATGTGAGAGCTGTCATGAAGCTCATTATATGCAGTGTAGCTGGCAGGTTCTTCCAGTGCAAAACATTACCGCAAATCACTTTTCTGACTAGTCACCCACAGATATAGTGAAAGAAGATATAATATACCTGAAATCTTTATTTGGTGCTGGTTAGAGTTGCTATTTGTATTGACTCTTTGTTCAGGCTGAACCTTTGACAACAAATAAATAAATAAATAAATAAATAAATTTCTCCCCATCTAGTAAACTTCAGCAGACTTCTGAGGTTTTGGGACAAAAAAAAAATCATAAATTGTGACCCCAATATTTAGTTTAAGATTAAATATTCCCTCTATTTCATTTAAGACTTTCCCCCCCTATTTTAAAGATATATTTACACAGAGATTAATTTGCATCTTTGGTGGAACTTTTATGTGTAAGGAAACTATTACACAATAGCTTTGAATGTATTATTTTCAACCTTAGAAAAAAGAATGAGAGAGAACAGTGTAAGAAAGGACTGAGACTTTCCTTCTACTCTGAGAAAAGAGGATATTTAAAGTCTCTGTCCTGAATTTTTATTTTTTACTGTCCAAAATAGAACAAGCATGCTTTCTCCCTCCTTTTCCTAAGCTTTATTTTTGCCAGAAATATTTATGGATTTGTTGGGACCAGAGCAGCTTTACAATTGTTTTTATTTAGAGAGAAAACCAGAGAAAATTCTAGCACTGAAGACTATATATCTGAAATGACTCAGATAATAGTTTTTAGTAAATGCCTTTTTCTTTTTATATTTGAACACAGATCAGCAGAAAGTAAAATGCCTTTCCTTTCTGACAATGCCCCTCTCTGAGCTCACAAGGGGAATAAATTCTGTCACTATGAACCAATTCCTGTGGGATAAAAAATTCTTGACTGAAATTCAGCTACTTAAAATTCAGTTTACTGAGAGGTTTTATGATCACAAACCATAAAGCTTGGCAGCAAAGCTGCCCAGGGGATAACTGCATTAACTTTTATTCTATTTTGGTTCTAGGGAGGTAATTTAGAAAAGAATATTCTTTTCTTTTAGGCTTATTGTTCAAGAGGTTTAAATCACGATATTTTTGCCTGTTTAAAACAGATATGAGTTGCACAAATGTATTCTACAGATCTATGTGTCATCTATAACTTCTAATTAAAAAAATGCTCTTCTAGCTTTCCTCCATGAGACCAGTTGGAATTTAAGAACAGTTTATTCTTTCCAACGAAATGAACAAATATATTGCTCTAAAAAGCAAATACTATTCTTTTTAAAGAAGATTGCAGTACATTGAAAATGAAAAGTCCATCCAAGTGTTTCACTGCAAATTCTAAATCAAATTAATTGTTCTTTTTATTAGTCAGTAAGATACACCACAGTAAGTTGATGCTTGTATTCACTGTTTTTAATGCTTGCTGCTGATTCCTTCACTGCTTAGCTGTTTGCTTTTTGCTGCTGTAAGCAATGCACAAATCAAAGCAGTAAAAACCAAGATGCCTTTCTTTTCATCATATCTCTGTGTCTTACTGTGTCTTTTGGTTGTCAACTCACTTGTCTGCGCTCCTGAGGCTTTTTTCTTCTTTCCTATTATTTATGTTGGTCAAACATTGTCCTTAATTCAATTATAATGCCTTACAGAATCCAGCTGTGGAGATCTAAATATAAAAAAAGCTGATTGATCTTGAGTCCTATTAGTTTCAATGAGGATTGATAAAATCCATCTATCAAATTTCATCCTTTTAAATGTATAAATGAAAACTTCTCTGTACTATGGAAGGAAGAAATTGTAAAGTTGTATATACTTCATAAGGTTTTGCAACATAAGCTTAAAATATGCAATTAAATATATTTGGCCTAGCAGTACTGTTTGAAACTGTTGGGTGAATTAGAAAACTTGGAATATGTCAGGGCTACTGTGAAAGTGTTTAGCTATACATTTCAAAAAAAATTCATTGTGATAATATGCACATCTCGATGGAAAGCAAGTAAGATGTTTTGGATCCTGTAAAAGTGAACAAATACATATAGAACTGGGTGTTCTGAGAACATTATTTCTGCAATCTTCACCAAATTTATGTGGAAGTGTTCTAGTTAGGGGACACTTTGTTAGTGTTCTAGTGTGATTCTTTTCCCATTCCCAAGGTTAATGTGAGTGCACTAAATTTGAAAATGAATTTCTTATTCTCCTAATAAGGATCTAAATTTAAAATTAAAATTTAAATAAAAATAATATTTTGTTTCAAGATGTAGAGCAGTAGAAACCCTAACCTTCTTTTTCTGTCCCATTATTTGTGTTTACTTTGTTTACTATTGTGCAAAAAAAGATGTGTCTGTGCTCAGAATTGCACAAGGTGTAAGGTTGGAAGGGACCACAGCAGGTCATTCGGTCCAACCTACCTGCACAGGCAGGGTCATCCCAGAGCACACTGCACAGGACTGCACTCTGACAATTCTTGAATATCAACAGTGAGGAAGACTCCACACCCTCTCTGGACAATCTGTTCCACTGCTCGGTCACCCATACATTAAAGAAGCCCTTCTTCATGTTCAGGTGGAACTTCCTGTGCATCAGTTTCTGCCCATTACCTCTTGTCCTATTGATGTGACCGAGAAGAGGCTCCAGCTCCCTGAAATGCTCCCTTCAGATACAGATATTGGTGGGGTCCACTCTCTGCTGCTTCTTCTCAAGAGTGAACAGGCCCAACTCTCCTAGCCTGTTCTCCTAAGAGAGAAGCTCTGGTCCTGGTAGAAAAGAAAGAATTATATAATGGACACAGACTCTGAGACACCCAAGATGACATAAAAAACCACAGGAGCTCAATACAGTTTAGGTATCTGTTGACTTTGACTCAGTGTAGTTCATTGCACATTGCCAGTCTGCCATCACAAATGAATGGTTTGATCCCTTAAGGAACCACTGTCAAATGTATTGGCAAAAGTAGGATTTCATGAGAATTTGTGAAAGTGCAACTTTACAGAGTTAGATGGAAAGGCTTACTATATTACTTATTACAACAGATGAAGCATACAAAGTAAGATCCAATTAGAAGTAATTTGGTATGACTTGCATTGAAACCAGGAATGCAAAAAGGGGTGAGAGTGCAAAGGATGTGGATGAAAAGATAAGGGTGCAAAATGGTTTATCAGCACAAAATTATTGAATACTATTTACAAAGTGATTTGGTCGGTTCACTACAATTATAACAATGATTTGACTATAAATTTGGGATACTACCATTTATAGCATAATCAATTCACATACACAGAGGTAAAACAATGTGTACACCTATTTTTGTGAATGTAAAGGTACCTATTAAACGTCAGGTTCAGTGAAATACTCACATCAAATCCTTTTGTGTTTCCCAACAGGCAAGTATTGGCCCTTGAAGAATTGTGTGTGAGGGGTTATCAGCCTAGATCTCATCATCGATGATGGTCCTTCTGATACTGTAAAATTGGGGATGTGGGAGCTCTGAGAGGTGTCCTAGTGGGAGGGAAGTGCTGGTACAGCTTGTAGTTGTCCAGGAGAATGAAAAGGGCCTCACTTAGCCCTGCTGTTTGTAGGGCCACAAGGATGATTAACTTTGGTCACCAGTAAATTTCCATCCTAGCCATAATCCAAGCCAATCTGCACCTTTTTCCCAGAGTGCAGTAACAATGGACAGTTCCACTCAAGCTACAACTCCGGATGATGCTACTCCACTTGAACTGTGATTCAGGTAAATGGTTTACCATTGCTACAAAGGAGAATTGTTTGTCCTTTGTTTCCTTTGTAAAGCAGCTGATGTTTCTGGTTGAACCCACCTCTACCATTAGAGAGCTCCTGATGTGATCAGACCCAACTCATGGCTCATTTGGTATGGTCAAGGGCCACTTCACACCTGGCTGGCTCAGTCAAGGCTTATCAGGAGGTTCTGAAATTGTAAAGCAGGCTTGAGAAAGGGCTGTGGGAAGGCATGCACCACCACATCTGTGAGTTTTATTTCTGTCTTTAAAATTCCAGAAGATGAGTTTAACGAAAATAAGAAGTGCTTGAATTTAAAGCAGAAAACAAGAAAGTTTGTGGTCAGAAGCCCAGAAGTGTTGAAAGCTTCCCATCTGTTTCCATGACCCTTCTTTCAGTTTTGTTGGGTGATTAGCTTGAATGCATATGGGAAGAATAGGTTAATCATACCGTGGGAAACACAACAAAAATCTCAGCATGCTATTTTGACTGCTGTAGAAGAGGTTACTGTGTGGGTCTGTTTTGTGGCTTTGCTTTCCTCTCATTTAACAGGGCAGCAGAGCCTCATGCACTGCTAATACATTACAGGGGTGGGACACACGAAGATCACTGGCCTTAATTAAGGCAATCTCCTTTTTATTGTATCATTTAATAAAAATAGGCAAGATTGAAAACTTTTGACAGCACTGATAGTATGATCCATAGCAGTGTGATAAAATTGACACTACTTCAATGTAAGTTAATCTAGTTTAACTAATTGTATTGAAGGAAATATTGATATTCATGTCAGCAAGCTTGATGCTTAAATGCATCATCTAAATGAGGTTTTACTTCATTAAAATGTGAATAAAGGACTTGACACAAATAAATAAATTATCTATCAAATCCAGAAATCAGGCTTTCAAAATTATTCTAAGATATTATTTAAAATTTTTCTTGGAGAATTTGAAGGTGGCCTTAATTACAGGTGTCATGTGTAATATTCATAAGAATTTACATGCTTCCAAAATTGTCTGTAAAAATCAAACTGCTTTCATTCTGATTTGGAATCAAATAATTTCTTAGGTTTCAGGGTGAAGCAAGCATAAATTTATGAGCATGGCTTAACTATGGTGCAAGTCCATGTTTCTTGGGAAGTCTCTGTTGATCTTAGATCTGATTCAACCAGCCACATTTTAGACCTCTAGAATTTAGGTCATAATTTCTTAAGTTATAATCATATTCTAAACCAGGTATTTAAGACAGGTGAATATTCTCGCATTGTGCCTCTATCTCTTTCTGAGTATAAGGGGGTTTCTAATTTTTACTAGATACCTAACAATCTAGAAATTAGTTAAGTGAAATAACTCTGAGCTTGGTGTAAAACTCATAATTTCTTAATAATTAATCTCAGATATTCTCCCATGCCTCTGGTTTTCATATTCACAAATGTTCTACTTAACATTATTTAAATATTCCCTTCATAAAGTGGCACAGGCTCATAATGACATAAAATTGGACAACCTGGAGAGCTACAACAGATAACTGAGTACAGGTGGATTCAGTCTACCTACTTAGAACTAATTTTTGGATCTGTGAATTATTTCTCATGGTACTGAAAAGGGTAAGGGTACACCTCTGCCTGATCTGTGGGCCACAGAAGCACTTCCACAGGCTGAGTGTCACATCTGCTGCTTTCTCTGCTCATTCCCTTAACTTTTTGGGAGTGTAGGGCAGGTTGCACAGCCCAAGAGAGATTGTGCTGTGCTCTGGGTAGGATCGAATCAGGGGATGTGCCCTAAAATATTCAAACAAGGGGGTTTGCCAGGTAATGATCAAAGTAGTGGTGTAGTTATAAACCAAATCTTATAGGCTGGGCACAGAACTTAGGCTAGTGTATAAGTTCCACCACTGACCAAGGCAAATCCCATCAGTGGCACTGGTAGCACTTGAGATAAAGTATTTAAGAAGGGTAAAAACTTCTGTGCAGGAGCTATTTCAGCTGGAGAGATGAGTGAAAATATGTGAGAGGAACAGCTCTGCAGACACCAAAGCCAGCAAAGCAGGAAGGGGAGGAGGTGCTCCCGGGGCTGAAGCAGGTATTCCCTGGAGCCCGTGGTGCAGACCATGGTAAGACCTAGAGGTGGCAATGAAGGTAAAAATACCAACTGCAGTCTGGGATATGAGGAGGAAAAACATGAAAAGGGTACATACAGAAATAGAGACTAAAACTTATGGAGCTTTTGTACAGAAGGAAAATACAGGCCTGATGGGTTTTACAACTGATCTGAGCAGAAATGCTTTATTAACTTAACAATAACAAAGGTTTTCAAACATGGCTTGTTTTTTTTTTTTCTTTTTTTTTTTCTCCTCAGATTTTACAAGGAAAAACATTTTAATAGTTACCTCAGGTAACTGGTAGTAATTGTTGAATGTAAGTAATGAGTTTTGGATGCTACAAGTTATGGTGATGCATTGGATGTGATAAACCAATTTCTGATTCTTATGATGAAAATCTGCTTTTTATGTGTCAATACTTTTTGTTTCAAAATACTTTTCATTTTCTATTTCATACATGAGTTACAAGCTATAAAATATTTTTAGTACTGTGTTCCACCCAGCCATCTGATGTGACTTTTATGGTGATATTTCTGTATAGGATTTAGTTGTGTTCTTGTTACACTGATATTTTTTCCACCTGCATGTCTTTGAAGGGACAGTAGCATATGTACCAAAAGATGAAGACATGTGGTGACAGTGGATGTGTTGTTCAGTACCACTCCCTGACTATTTAATTCCCACCTTTGCCTTTGTACTGTTACAAATGGAACGCTTCTGTGAAGTCTGCCTCACATTTAAAGAAATCTAAGGATAGTATTCAATAACCTGCTTGCTTGTGTTGTTGGCATTTATGCAAAACCTGGTCCTCTTTTTCTGAAGAAAAAAAATCAAAAAGTTGATTGAATTTCTACTTAAAGTGTGCTGAGGTTTCTCCATCCAGCTTCCAGGCTGACCTGCAGACCAGAATTCCAGTGTTGCTTAGAAACTGCCATATGGAAGGAGTCATTGCATCTTTTCTTAAGACACTGGTGACTTTTGGTGCCCTTGATGAGTCAGAATGTAGAGCCCATCATTGATAAAATGAAGTCAGGGTGATCTGCCCAATACCATATTTTTATAAATAAGACATGCATTCAAGTATATGTACCTGTATAGTTTCTCTTCTATAATCTTACAATTTTGTAATCTTTAACTGTATGGCATACAGAACAACAAAAAAAATAGAAACTGGAAGGAACTTTGGAGGAAATTGTTTGCTCTGTTATATAGTATGTGCTAAATCCAGACCTTTTTCTTCTTCTGAACTGTTATGAAAATAAATGCTTTTAAGGCTTTGGACCAATTTTCAAATTCTCTTAAATCCATGTAGCTTTATCAAATTCAATACCATTACCTTGCTTCCCATACACTCAGAGTCTGTATCATTTTCCAGAACAAATTTCATCAATTTGATTTGTTACATGTGCAGAGGAGATTATAGAACAGAAAAATCTTTTTAGACGACTGTAATCTTTATCTAAAAAAGACTTCCCTAAGTTAAAAAAAAATTAAGAATTATCATTACAGTGTCCATTTTATTTCAGATTTACCAATCTCATTTTTGTTTTGTTTTCTTAGTGAATTTTTTGTTGCACAAATGTCAGCTTCTTTCAAGTCACAGTCCTTCCATGGTGATAAACGAGTGAAACCACAGAGTGGTATGGTTTCAAAGTAGTGTGTAGGCAGTATTAGCACAAATCCTGTTATACATGAACAGATTTTAGAACATATCTCCCTTGCAGTGCTTTGAAAATGTATCGTTTCATATAAAAATACCTGCATGGATGGCGATATAGAGAACAGACTTTGTTTTGTTAGAAGAGTTCTGCATGTTTGAAGTGCCTAAAGCAATTCAAATTAACCCTTTTTGTAACCAGCAAGGGAGAAGTCTATTATACAAAAGTTGGCAGACATTTATTCAAAAGCCCATATACTTTACTGAGATTTTTTTCCAGCTTGATCCACTAATCCAACAAACATTAGAGAAGCAACATTAAAACTAGCACAGAAAAGTAAGCAAATCAGTAAAAACTCAATCCAAACATCAAGTGTTACCATTATAGATGTGATGAAAATCCCTTTTACATGTTTCACTAAGAATTAATTTTTTTTTTTAGATAAACATGTAAAAACCCATGAGCTTTTGATGACATAATTTCAACATATGGTGAGAATATAACACATGAGCACAATAATTTTTTTTTGAGTTAGCATTCTATCAGCAGAACTCTGTCTATCAAATATTGACATAACATACTGGAGAACCAAAAATCTTTATATTCCCTTGGGTTAAAGATGATAATAAAGCCCTCTCTGACAGATATTTCTACCCAACATTAATAAGTTTCCTCCAGCTTTCCTCCAAAGCATGAGATTTCTGGAGACTCTCTACTTGCGTTTGATAGTAACTGATTTATACCCTCCATAATTCTCTCAACTGCTGCACAATTCAACATCTGCTTTGCTTTATTTTAATATCTTTCCAAAATAATATTTAGTGTTCATAAATTACAACCATACATAAATATAATTTACATGTATAGTCTTATATGTATTTGGTATAGAATTATTTATTATTTTATTTTACATATGCTATCATTCAGTTCTGTTAAATCTTGTTACTTGTATTTTGAGTACTGAGAAGTCAGAAAAGTTAATTTATTTTTCCTGGTTTTTTGTTTCTTTATAACATTTTATATGAGTTTGTCTTTCTTTTACGGACCCAGAGCCAATATATGACTTTGAACAGGTCACCTTCATTGAAAATTATTATGGACAGGGATAGAATTTAGAATCTCAGGTTGAAAAGAAATAGTATTTAAATGCTCCAGTCAATTTTCTAATAGTACTTCCATTTAATCAAAACCATTTTTGTTCCAAAAAAGCCACAAACTTCTCTGCAAGCTGGATACGTCCTTACCTGTACAGCAGGACACCTGCCTCCTGAATCAGCTTTGCCACAATTTGAAGGGACGCTCCAGCTTTGTGTCTGAGGAGATGCCTGTCTTACATGTAGTAGTGTTGGTTACTACTCATCATATAGCATGAGAGAGAAACCACCTTCCCTTTGTCAGGATCTTCAGATAGAATTTAGTTGGAATCTCTTCAATTTTGAACTGCTATTTGATCAAGAATAAGGTAGGACCTACTGGTTGCTTTGGGAAAGACAGATCTTTTTAGAAATAGGTACACAGTTCTTTCTCTTCCTGGTTTCAGAGCTTTGGATATGGGGCAAAAATAGAAGACTCTCACCATGAGAAGTTCAGCCAATTACATCTGGCATTGTTTTGTCTGTGAGGGGTAGACAAATGTCTTTCCAAGTCAGTGGGAACATACTGATTCTTCTAATTGGGCATCCTGGAGGGCAAAAAGGCACTTGAGGATCAAAATGCAAACATTCTGAGGGATGCCATGGATAAGACTGCATCTTAACAATTTCATGTGCCTTATTTATGATGAAATTAGTTAAAAAATATTTCCTGCTTCTTAGACCATAATGTAAGACAAACCAATGTTTGGTACAGCACAGGTGGTATACAAATATTTTCTGGTTCACTACGTCTTTTGGAATCTTTAATTCATACAATGGAGCACTTTACAATTTTATCCCAAGGTGATATTAGCTAAAAGTTGGACAGCTACTTTAAACTAGTATTAGGACTAGCTTGAAACCTGTCTGAAGACATTAATGGATACTATGTAATTTGCTTTTCTATTTTACATCGCTAATAAAAAAGCTATAGTCAGGCGTAGTGAATCAAACCCCAAAATTTTTATGATATACTCAGCTGTGAGCATGCAAGGAAGCTGATCTCTGTTCATTAGAGCACTTACACAAGAACGGATGTGCGTATCCAACAAACTTGGTAAAAAAAAAGGATGGTGGTACTTGCAATCTCTGTAAGGATTATTCTAAAGACTTTTGGAGCACTGGAGTCAGGCTGCATAAAAAATAACCAGGAAACACATGAAGATGGAGAGCTAAAGATTGGATATAATTCTCTATTAATATATTTCAGCTGATTCAACACCAAGTGAGAATAGTATTTCACTTTCACATTTTTCTTCTAAAGCAAGACACAGGGGTTCATTCCATTTTTTCTCATTGCTCTCTTTCTTCCCTGTAAGAAGCTTGCAGGCTCATCAAATTCACATATGCGAACAGACAAATGCAATCCTCCTGGCCACCTAATTCTAATTCAAGCTGCTTTGCACAGCTACAGTACTAAAAGGCCACATTCTTGAAGAATGATTGCCTTCTCTGCATACTTATTAGCTAGCTTGGTGCCTGGAAATGTTTTTCCCCTTTACTGTATAATAATCTTTGTGCCCTTTTAAAAAAGAAACTATACCTCACCTGCATCCCAGGTCTGGCTGTCATCTAACTTAGCACATCACCTAGGACAGACACACCTAATAACTGTGCAGTGAGTTATGCAGAATTTCCTAGTCCCTTATGGGATGAAGCTCATCTGATCAAGTAGAACAGTACCTTACTACAGAACTAAAAAAAAAACCAAAAACTTTCAAGTGTTTCTGTAGCANCATTACCTCCCTGTCAGGACTTGAGGAATAATCTGCATTAAATGGTATACTGAACAAATTTGTCCTCCTTGGCTTGTGGAATGGCTGTGAGGTGACTGGGATTCCATCTGGGTTTTAGTTTTTATTTCATTTTATTTTATTTTATCACGGAGTTGG